>BDGG01000002.1:7294782-7556294 GCA_001949185.1 Ramazzottius varieornatus | reverse complement strand
TACTCTGCCCATTGCTCAATTGTTGACAAAACTCGAGCAGAAGTCTGTTGGCAGAACGACTGAGCTCTGTCCCTTCGAATTTAAGTAAGATTTCGTGAGCCAGAGGTCGGCAAACAGATCGTACTCACTATTCACCTACCTGCATACCCGAGTACCATGGTTATGATAGCATCAAGTGCATGCAGGGTTAGAAAGGTGTCGTTCCTCTGATAGCGTTCTGTAATGTAACTCTTCCAGGAACTTACTTGTGCTGCGTAGGCTCCCGCTGAGGCGTTCAGCAGCGTCAGCGGGTTCAGCAAGCCGTTAAGTCCCATCTGGCTGGCGACTTGCTGCATCCGCCGGACCTGCCTCTCCTTCTCGGAATCGGCAATCTTGACGACCAAGCTTGACGAGGCACCCGGCATGGTCTGCATGCCGTTTAAGGCGTTAATGGAGGCTTGAGCTTCGCTTGGCGTCGAGAACTTGACAAATGCACATCCTACAATCAAGCAAAGTCCCGGTGTTACCCTTGAGATTCCCAGCTTGACTAATGGAAGATGCGTTGGCTCGCAGTCGGTAGCTTACCTCGGCTGGTTCCTTCCGTGTTCCGTAACACGGTACACTCCTCAATGGACCCAAATTGCTCAAAAAGCTTTCGCACATCTTCCTCCGTCTGCTGCTTTCCCAGCATACCCACAAAGAGCTTGCGGTCCTCTGCAAACACAAAGAAATGCATTTCAGTCACGCCGATGCATAATTTACCATTCCAATTTCCGTCCAGAAGCTTTCATACTAGATACGGTACCGGTGTCGATATTCGATCCTCAAATATTCTTACGTGGAAGGATGTTATTCTTACCTGCCCGACTTTCACTGTCCGCGGGTTTCACCTGGATTGGTCGTGTCATCTATACACAAGAGAAAATCACATTAATTTTACCCATGTAATTGGTAAGTTCTGACACGTCCAACAACAATGATTCCCACACCGGCGAACTCTACAAAATGTTCGACCTATATTTTCACGTCAAAATGACTTTCATTTCCTGTCAGTTCGAAAGGGCATCCTTCGGTTTTACATCGTTTTATGTTCGTTTGTTAGTTTTCCCTCGATGATGAAAGCCATTTGGCATTTGCTAGAATCACAACCGATCATCGAGGCATGGGCGGATTTAATTCCCTGACTATTTCAAACTGACTGACATTCTATTGCCATAAGCTGTGTGATGATAACAAGGCTTCTCCCAAGGTTCTACTTTCATCGAACAACGTTTCGGCCGGACTTGACGAGCAACGACAGCAATCAAATGACTTCAATCTGCTTAATCGTCTCGGCCAATCGATGGCCAGCCTAAATAATCCTCGAACATTCCCGCCATCAAAGCCATACATCCCCGCTGCTCAGATCCGTCATGGAGAACACGCCGACAGAACAATATGGTGCGCTGCGGGGAGGACAAGGAAACGGGGCCAGCTTTGGGAGAAATAGGCATGGATGAAACGACGAGCTCTTGTTCTTATGTACCCTCCAGCCACGCTATATCTCTTTCTATCATCTTGCTCCCACACTAAACACAACTCTTCCACTGATGAGACATGATTATAGACAGTTTACCACGCAGCCACCATTGAAGCTATTCATTTATTCATGAAAAACGTGTCGGCGTTCCCGACCTTCGTTTCCCTTGTGTTAATATTTCCGGTTCTCAGGTTTCAACCCCGACAAAGAAATCTGTCCAAAGCGGCGAACAAACTTGCAAAAGCTATACACGACGCAGGTCACGCTTCTGAACTCCCTTCACAAAAAAACTGTAAGTGCGATCTCGACAAAGAAAATGTGCCTCGGATAGTTCCCAAGTGGCGCACGTTTTCATTGTTACTGAATGAGAGCGTGCGCCGGTGGGAAAAAACCAGTCTGATTGAACTCATCTGCCGGCGTTTCAGGCAACACAGAAAAACTTGGGTTTCCGCCCAGGACTGAGCAACCTCAAGAATGCTTACTGATATTCAGGTGGTTTATGGATGAATAACCCACCAAGGTACTTCTCGGACTGATTATGCAAGCTTGCATAATTCATAACCTTCTTCTTGCCAGTATTTCTTTATGAAAGACCGCTCGCTCGTTCGCATGCCCATCCATCTCAAGCTTCTGTTCACATTTTCGTCACTACCATCCGTCTTCCCCTTTTCGTCACCACTCTTTGCCCGCTGCATGTCCATTCCAGTTGGTTTACTTTCGATCAATGTCATTGTTGACATGTTCACAATGCCCACCGTCTGTCCGCGCGCAGATCGCTCAACCGCGTTCCCCTGAAGGACTCACCGGAGATGCATTTGTAGCCCGACCGCGTTTATAGCGCTACTTCCTGTCCCTTCTATCCAGGGCGCAATTTCCATAAAGCCAAGCTCAAGTTCCTTATTACACCACACTGATCTCGAACGCTAATGCCTTTCTTGCCATTCAAGAGCCTGAGCTAGACAGTCCAATGCATCACTAAAACCTCAAGCTAAAACAAAATCCGAATTTAGACCAACGAAAACAATCTACATAAAAAGCAAAAAGTATAAAGTAAGCCTTTTCTCTACTACGCCGAAGAAGGGAGGTTCAGATGGATTAACCTTCGGAACGGGGAGAGAAAAACCCTTGACGGTGACCGATGCAAGATCGTCCGAGCCGGAGGCGTCATGTTCTGCTCGAAATCCTCCCAAGTCTGAAGACTCCATCGATTATCTTCTTGCTCCTACAGGGAAGTTAATTCGATAGTCAACTTTTTGTGACGGGAATTCCCCTTTTCATACCACACGGCTGCTGAAAAAAGACAAGACGAAGCTCGCAGTTTAATCAACTAGCTCCTCAGGAGATACAGTTTGATCATTACAGACTCGTTTCATTTCACGAGCCTTTTTGCTTGGCTGAAAAGAAGGACGATGAAGCGAACGGTATGCTGCCAAGAAGCCGAGGAGCTGGCGGAGCAAGTTGATTTACGGCGAAGGAACAAATTTGTCGCCACCCACGAATTCTTTTGCGCATTCTCCAGCATCTCTTGATGATGCCAGAATTGCTCGTCGAGCAAACACAATCATGAACTCACGCACTTGAAATCGCCCAACAACATCTGTGCTCCATCATTTACGCAAAGAGCTCCTTCGTCTCACGGCGGAATCATCTGTCATTAAAATAGTTTAACCTACAGCGCCAGTTCAAACTTTCCAGCTCGCAGTAATGACACTGTTAGTCGCGACCGAAATGTCTGTATAATCCTGACGAAAGATTCCTCAGCCATCCATTGTGCCCTCCAAAACACCCACACTACCGTCGCAGAAATTGTCCAGGACCACCTCGCTAAACATCAGTTCTGGAGATGTCTGACGGAGTACCTTTCGGAGGTTATCATAGAGTTCGCAGTGACGTCATCGCGGTTGATTTATTATATCGCAAAAAGTGGGGGAAAACTTGGATTCCACCCGCTGTCTCCTCATTTCGGCCCGTTATATCCTAACACTTCACGACCTGGCATGAACACAACATGGCTGACCATGATGCGAACCGTACTTCGGGTTCGGCTGGCATTAGACGATCATTCTTTCGGACGCTATCTGCTGCTCATCACGAGGATGTCCAAACAGGATGGCACGTTCATTAAGTTTTACCATAACAGAACCGGCCATTTCACATCTTTCAACTGTGGGATGTCAAAGATGGAAATGACAGCAGTGCAGGAAGTCATTGAGGGACGCGAATGTGATCACACTCATCACAACCCGTACTTACCCCAGGAAGAGTCTTCTGCTGATGAAGTTCGTTGCAGGCTCGAATGGCACTTTCCCGATCGCAGTAGGTCAGGAATGCACAGCCTGCAAAATAGGGGGCATTAAAATCATCAAAGTTAACAATACATTACGAGTACAATATGCAGGACTTGTGTGAAAGTGAACGGATGAATAATAATCCTTTCCAATTTCCTTCTCCGTCGACTCACCCCATTTCAATGCATCATTTCATTCCCTATCCAAATACTATACGTTTGGACTGTACTGAACCTTTGCCCGTCACCATCAAAAAACCATTCCTATCAGCAAAACTCTAAAAATTCTAGAAAGAAAATTAGAACTAAAACAAACGCGCCTAGAATTTCACCCGACTTCATTCTGAGTTGTTCAGAAGTAGTAGTCTTTATTGTTTTCCTTAGTTTATTTTTACGTAAGTTTGTTTATGTCTTTGGAAGGGAAGCCAAATAAACAGCCGAAGAGTTGCCTCTCACAGAGACGAAAGCCAGAAGGACCGCGAGAGCTCTCGAGCTCTCAAAGCAATCAACTAATTTGGGCTAGCAGGAAGAAGATAAAGAGAGGGTTTGTGGAGCGAAAGTTGGCCAGCACTTCATGCTGATCGTTCCTGCATGGACAATCGATACATCCATTACGATCTCTCGCTAGGCTCTGGCTACCCTGGACCGAAAACTGACTAGGTCCCTTGTCGATCAAACAGGAATCGTGCCATATCCCTTCCAAGCTCTACTCCACATCCAGCCTTCAGTGCGAACTGCGAACACACTACGCCTAGATAAACACGCAAAAAATGAACAAAACCAATGTCAAGAGAAAAGGACAAAAATTACAGCTCATCGATAGAGTATTACCTCACCATATCGATTCTTCCTCGGTTCTTCCCGATTTTCTTCTGCCCTATAACCCAATATACTTCCTGAATAATAAAATGCCAGAAACTCGCAAACTTCGAGAACCTTTCTCTCAGCTTGCTAAAGTTTCACATGCGAAACCCCGATTAGTTCACGCACTACGAATGCCCGATCAGCTCGCATACTCTGAAGCCGTTCGTCGGTTTCCTCTGTCCGAATTTTTTTGGGTATAATATGGCCTTTGTCATCCTGAATTTGAGCTTGACAGGTGGGAACGAAGTCCCGTTGTAAGAAGTCTGCGTGAACCGACCATGCTTTAATCCCTAAAATATTACCGCAGAGAAAGGCGATATTTGGCAACTGCCTGCTGATCTTTCAAGCAGCTTTCCCGACCATTCTTTCCATCACCATACCAGATGATTTCACGTCAGTCTGGACAGTTTTAAAGCCGGCATTGCGCTGGCTGCGGGTCAATACTTGTCTATGGAGACAAAGAGTACGGAATGAAGGAAGGACAGAGTGGACTGGTCAGCATCAGCACTAGACAGATGGCCACTATGGGAGCTCAGTTCGCTTTCTAAACTCTTTCTCGCGCTGGTAAACAACGTTCCTTCAATTTTCTAGGTCAACTCTCTCCTCCTTTTCCGTACTCTGTCCCGATAGATTCGGATAGAATATTAATTTTACCGTGAACAGCTGATCGTCTTCGGTCCCCTTCCTACTTTGATGGTCACTCTGTTCTACTCAAACTGTCTGTCACCTTCCACTTTTCCAGGAACAACGTCTGGCGTCCTTCGTGAACGTCTCGCTATAAATTTCTCTTCCTTGGCCTGTCAAGAAAAGCATGTCATTACATCGGAAACACTTTCACAAATCCAGCTTGCGTGCTTGCACTCGTTTCCGATATCTCAACTTTACGCCAAATAAATTACGCGCTCCTTGTCTGTCCCCGCATCCGACAACTTTTCTTCCTCGAAAACCGAACCCATCTTTAGACTTTCTTCCCTCCGGTCTATTACAGACACAGCTAGAAAGCCTTTCTAGAATGCAGAAAGCGAGATATTCAAAACGCGCACCTGCAATGCTTCGAGAACGTTCAACAACAGAGAGGTTCGCTGCCTCGCTTCAGTCGTGCATACTAAAAGGTCGCTGCTCCGTTTCGCTTGCGCATTTCATCGCACGCTGGCCGCTCGTCCTGCGCGACAGAGGGTTCACCAGTAGCGTAACGTGCAAACGAAAACAAACTTCGTTCAGGAAGTCAAGGACTAGACACAACATTGTCTTATCTGCCTAAGACTTCCGATCGGCCTTTCTGATTTCGGAAGTCCTGAGGTGAGTTCACACTGTAGCTTGTTACAATTTGACTTCGTAAGGTAACCTACAAGAGAAGTTGAACTTTAGACTTGATAAATCATTGCAAGTGTGGCTGCGTTCACGTGCGCTATAAGTTTCCTTATGAATTGATCGACGCGCTGTTAAGGACGTCAAGAAAGCCTTTCTCCGGCTTTTAAACTTTCACGCACTTCACATGTTATACCGGCAAACTTGTGCTATTGCACAATCGACCAGAGTTACCAGACAATCCTCGCTCGGTATGTGTGCGCTCGCAACGGTGCCGTAGTGTCGACTCGCCTGCTTCTTTCTTTATCCGACGGAAATGTCGTAAACCGGTCAGAACAGCCTGAAATATTTCGAGGCAAAGAGCAGCCAAGCGTTACATGTAATTTCAAATCCGACGTGTCCAAACTCCTATCGCTCATATTTTCCGCCGTTACGGAGCCTGTGAGAACGACAAGAAACAAGACCCCCACACCAGATATTTCCATCCTCGCCATCCAACCGTGAAGAACACAAATTAAACAATTTCTATTTTGGGGAAACTCTAATTTTTTGGACATAACCAATCAACAAACGCCAATCAACTAACTTCGATTATATGAAAATAATATTCCAGTTTAATTCCATAACCCATGTTGTGCCTGTCAAATAATCCTATAAAACTCGAGACCTTGCCACGAGCTTAACGGGGGTGATTGAAACCTTCGGACAGGTTCGTGAGTCGACGTAGAAGCGACGGAAGTCGGCGTTTGTCAGGAAAAGGGAATTACTCAACGCGAACCTAAATTGCTCACCTTTGTGCATTCCGCTGTATTTATCTTTGAGGACGATGAGCTCGTGGATTTTGCCATATTGTTCAAAAAGAGGCTTGAGATCCTTTTCATAGAGGTTGCGGGGTATTTGCCCAACGAATAATTTGACGGCATCGGTGTCCTTATTGAGGTAGACGATGCCGTTCGCGTTGAGCTTCTGGTTGGCCGCACCGTTCATCTGTTCCCCTTGACTAGGTGAATTGCCGTTACTGTTGAGATGAGAGCTGGCTGGTCCTGGAGAGGAAGATCCCGATGCGGAGCTGCTTTGAGCATTCTGGTTATTGGAAGAAGACGAAGTGTTACCGGTGGCGTCCAGGCCGTTCGTCGTTATGACCGGCGATGACATTCTTTCAGTGGAGGAAAAATGTGGTAGAAGAACAGAAACACGGAGACGTCAAGGGATAACAGCCCAGTCCACAAAAATGTTAAGTCTGTTACAGATTGCGCCGTTGCGGGTCAGAAGGCTGGAATGATCGGAAACGACGAATGCGCGAAGTGAACGGGGTATAATTAGAAACGTCGGTGGTTGTAATCACGTGACGCAGGAGTATGACTTGATCCAACGACGTGACGGGATAAAAGGGGACAGGAAATGATCCGCGACGGTGGCTGGAAGACGAGGATGATGAAACACTGGAGACACTGTGCGTCCGTGATGAGAGTTCAGAAAAACACTGCAGCAGATTATGTTTTTGTAAGTGTGGAGGAGAAAGCAGCACCGACTGTATTACAACAAAGCCACCAACGTGCGCGAGCAAACTACGAACGATCCAGACTATCAAGCGACGGCACTAACACTGAACCCAACACCCAGTCAGAAAAAGGAAGAGAAAAAGGGACTTCTGTAACATTTGCACAAGGACTAGCACGATACTGAACAACCATTGCATTTCTGGCCATTTATCGCAGCAGACTTTCAGGGCGGCAAAATGAACCTTCCACGTGATTTTTCGAGTACTGAGCGACAAACCAGGCGGCGCAATATGGCTGCGCATGCAGTATCCTGTCGAAGCTCGGTAAACCCTGCGCAGAACTGCACAGCTTCAACCAATAGCACCACCGGTCTCGGCCTAAGCCCATTTTGCTGTCAGTCGGTAATCGCACATACGGGAACAGCGGAAGTGAGTAAGCCAACCTCCCGTGACTCTCATGGTTGGCGGTAGGGGGCACAAATGAACTTATTCTGTCGTCGTTGCTTGAAATCTGAACTTCACTGCCTACCAGTTACATCTGGACTAAACGACCAATCGTGCTTTCTGCTGGGCGTTCTCTCCTGGGAGAGTGCATTGCTGATGCCATCGAAATTCGAAATTTAAATTATTCCAACTGCAGTTTCGAGGCTCTCTTTTCGCTTCATCGAAGCATATCGGAAGATTACACTACAATGGTCCAGATGAAATGGCACAGTTATTCCTTTGTGAAAGCTGCGTGGCCGAGGAAGGCAGATGTCCCCCCGGCTGGCAGATAGCTTTCAGGACATTTCCTCAACGGCACAAAAGCTCTACTCTGGATGATTGTATTGCTTTTCCCTATTCCCGAAGCACGCATTGCCCGAAATCAATGCAACAAAAGCATAAAGGAGTAAAAGCTAAAACCTCCATCAAGGAAGCAGAAACTTTTAGCCGCATGGATTATATAACACCGAGCTCGACAATGATCCGTCTCTTCTGCCATCAAGCTTGTCCGAAGAGTTTCACATCAAGCTCTTTTAACCAATCTTCCTTCGTACATTTTACCATCCTATTATCGTACCAGAGTCTCAATCTTTTCTGCGTTGACGTGAGAGCTAACCAGGCTCGGCAAACCATTCTTTTAGTTCGTTGAGGGCGCCGTATGCATCAGGGATCCCTTCGTGGTCCTCCGAAGTCCTTGAGGGTTTCACGACCTTTCCTGGTCCTTTCGGTTTTTCAAGGTCCTGCGAAAAGACGTCCAGATTAGGTAGACGGTCCAACCTTGTCGGGGTATGCTTGGTACGGCAAGGATGACTATTGAAATCGCTTCTGATCTTCGTGAGCCATACATGGCATCAATCAGAGCAGGACCGTAAACTGTTCAGATTTAACGATTTAGAATTTTATTTTGTGTTGTCTACATTTTCGATGGCTTCTATTGCTTTTAAATGTGAGCAAGTCTGGGAAAGTAAACCCTGAATGCGGAAGAGTGCTGCTGTGCAGAGGACAAGGTTTCGCATTTCACAAACACATGTCGCGGGTTTGTGTCGGTGTAAACTGTAGACTAGTATGCGGAATGAACCGGTGGAGAAAAAGCACTCGTTCCTTCCTTCCATAACGTAATCCACACTTACCATGCTGGCAGTGTGTGCATGCGAATGTTCCCTCACAAGTGCCAGCTATTCGTGCATGCTCCACTGACATTCGTCTGTGAAAAAGCCATTATTTACGGGAGCAAAAATAGACGATGCGGCAGTTGTATGCGTGCAAAAGCTCATTGAGGAATGGATGGTAGCTGACTCACTACTGCAGCAGCTTCAGTATGGACAGCCGCTCAAGCTGCCGCTAGCATAAAACTCGAGCGATCAATTCGAGCCTTGCATCAGTTGCATCTTTCCTTCCTCCTTCTGTCCTATCCCTTCATCCTCCCGCTGCTAGCTCTGCTCTGCCTACTCTTCTCAGCCTCGGTCTGTCAATTGCAGTTTAAAAATCCGTCAGCGTTTACACAGCCTTCGATGACTGGTGTGCGCCATCTGGACGCTATCAGAATTAATTAACATGCAGCAGCACCAGCAGCCGTCAGAAAAGACCTCAGCGTTTCTTAAAAGCCCAGCTTTGTCTTCATTGCTCATCAGTCTTTAGCTTCTTGAGAGTGTGGGCGACTAGAAGATACTCTACGAGAAAAATTGCTTGCAGATTAGCAAATAAATGACAGACCAGCAAAGTCACGATTGCGCAGCGAACCTTTGCCTCTCTGTCTATATTTATATTAGGAAATTGGCTCAATTTAATCAAAGCACTCCCCCCAACCACCGACATCATAGAACTAGAAGAGTGCCGCCCAAACATCCCAAAGTACTCTTCAGAATCTCAACTAGTCAGAAAGAGGCTTTATTCTTACTTTCCAATCAGCGATATTGCGTCGTTGCGTTTGCTGCGTTCCATATATAAAATGACCGCTCGGTTTCCACCAGGGGAGAAGTAATCTTCTTCCTCTCTAATTGTTCTTCCATCATCTGTTCTTACTTCCTAAAGTTCAAAGTTCAGAGGGTCAGAGGGTGAATGTCCGGTGTGGATTGTTTTACCGGGATATCCACTCATTTACGTAATGAACTAATCAGCGCCCCTTCAACTACAGACAGCTGCGGCAGATATCATGCCCCATTAATTAATTGTCCTGTATTGTTCCACTTCCACTGTTAATCCTGGCTTGCTTCTCTCCCAGAGAGAGGCCAGCTGACACCTTTATTGTCTCTCATCTTTCATTTGCCATCTAGCGGGTCAAAATGAGTAGGCTCTCCATTTTGGTCTGGTCACGATCGTGGTCTGGTGCAACCAGAAGACCGTTCTGTGCCAAGTTACGCGTTTCACATATATTCAACTTTTTATAATGTGAAAATAAAATCAAAGAACGGGTAGAAAATCGAATTAAAAATACTGATAAATTTGGCATGAAATGCAGAATTGACTTACCGAGGCAAAAATGTGTCGAAGAAGACTACATGAAGAATAATGGTGACTAACCGGCAAATTGCTCGTCGTCATGGATTAGTCTTGTTCGCTTCTGTGTCATCTTCTAGGTGGCGTCAGATTTCCCTTCTGTCGCATATCCTATGCTCTGTAAAGCCTTCTTGATCTCGGGATAAACATCTGCGTCCTCGATGGTGCTTGGAATCTAAAGTAAATTAAACACTGAACTGGTGCACTCATTTCTAGTCACGCCGATTTTCCAAGACCCAAATGCGCGTCTGATAGCTCTCCGTGCTGGCTCTCTATATTACCTCTATCACCTCACAGAGAAAGAATACCTGGACTTCTTTGTTCTCCGCCATCTGAACGATACTGGACCGGGGTATCTTTCCGGACCTGGTCTTCGGGAGCTTTGGTACTATGCAGACCTTCTTGAATGCGGCGATAGGCCCGATGTCATCTCGAACCGAAGTGACAATCTCCGATATGATGTCTTTCGATTTTCGGTTGGGTTCTACATCAGAAAGCGTAACATACAGTGCAGTGTAGAAAACTAGTGATTGCAGAGCGCTTTAAGAGGTACGTAAAGGCCAAGAAAGCCCCACCTTTTCTCAAAACAACGATGCCAATGGGGATCTGTCCTTTCAGCTTGTCCTTCACACCGACCACAGCGCAGTCTACGACCTCTGGATGGCGGAGAACTGCCTATTAAGTATAAGACGATTTGAAGCCACAGTAGACTATCGGCTGCATGACATCGCTAGAGACGAGTCGAAGGGTGCTCTTGCCTCTTCGAGAGCCGATGTAGATATGCGACATCCTGACACGTTTATGACATCTATAATACATTAATGACTGGAGCACCGAAGAAGCGCGTATGAAGGAGGTAGACAAGATAAAAACAAGTGGGAACTGGATAAGGAAACTTACCGTCCATCCTGGAAAGAACCGATACGTAACCATCGGCATCAATAGTACCGGCGTCCATCGTGTCGTAATACCCCTTTGAGATAGCATCAGTCTCGAGGAGTTGAATTAGTAAAGAAATATTGCAAGCAGCCCATTAGACTTACGGGATACTTTTCAAAGTATGTTTCCCTGTACTTTCCGTCATCTTCCCATAGACCGATAAAATTTCCGGGTGGTAACGGTAGCCTAGAAAAGAATCACGTCTTCCTTCACATTTACGAAAGCCAAGTGAGACTGTGTGCTGCAGTGATGTCACAAGGCTAAGGGCAATTACTTGACCACAATCCTTCCTAGTTCCGTTGGCTTGAGTGGCTTCCCGCTGTCCGTATCGACTATCCTGACTACGGTACAAGAAAAAATGCAATATGTAGTAAATCAGTGATCGTACTTTTGAGTTCTTGCGTTAAGGTTAATATGGAAGTGCAAGTGTTACCGTCCCATCCAGGTACGGCATGTCCAGAAGACTGCGCTGGCGGGTCCATCGGCGACCCTAAGCCCACACAAGTGGAAGTCATGGGCCAACCCGTTTCTGCAAACAGAAACAAATTCGAATTGCATTCCTGCCCTAATACACGAAGCTTTCACGCGGTGTCTCGTACCCGTTTGCCACCATTGGTCCAAGACCGGAACTCCGCCAAAGGCCTTGTGAGCCCATTGTTTCGTTTCGGAATCGCAGTGTTCACCAGCCACAAACATATGGCTCAAACTTTCCAGATTGTAGCGATGACCGGAATGAACATCTGGATCCTGCACAATAACAGTTATGCCATACGACTTAAAATAAACAAATCTTCGTACCTCTGCCGCCATCGAACGCAGAGATGTGGGTGCGGTGAAAAATGACTTGATATGGTGTTGCTCTATCAGCCGGAAGAAGGACCCAGCGTCTGGTGTTCCAGTTGGCTTACCCTACAAGAAATTCTACGTAACCGCAGGTTGCGATTCAGAAAACAGAAGACAACATCGTGCCCGACCACGGTAACTAATTGGTACTTCGTATATGACAGACGTATTGCGGTGTAGAAGAGGTCCGTAACAGATGAAGGAATGTCCGACGACCCATCCAAAGTCGCTAGCTGCCCACCACACGTCTTCCGGGTTCAGTCCCAGAACGTTATTCATGGTCCAATGCAACACCACAGCAGAGCCTGTTGGACGGACTATGGCCTATAAGCCAAAACCACATTAGTACACATTAGTTCAAGAAATAAAGCGAGAGACTGGTTAACACTGTATAAGGCAATATGCAGTGCATACTGGAGGTACTGTAAATTAAGATACCTTCGGGCTTCCAGTGGTCCCGCTAGTGTAAAGTATATACAGCGGATCGTTAGCGTCCACCGGAACACAGCCTGCTGACTTTCCCATGGCGAGACCCTCGTTCCAGTCCACATCATGGCCTAGCTTCATATGAGGCGTCGTCTATAACATCCAACGTGACTTCATTACTCCAAAATTAGTACCCCTTCTAGTTAGAACATACGTACCCGAGCGCCAAAACACTGACAGCCCAACGACCATATCTTACCAGGTTTGGTCGCTGATAGACAATCGTGCATTTCGGCTTATGTGAGCACATCTCGATCGCGTCGTCCACGATTTCCTTGTAGTCCACTGGGCGCTGCCTCTCAATACCGCACGATCCGCAGACCACTGCATACGCCTATTACAAACAAAGAACGGTTACAATCTTTCAGCCCAGACTCTCGAGGTAAGCTAGATCAGAAAGGTTCGTACCTTTGCATGCGAAATTCTGATGCTTAGTTCCTTGGCGGAGAAGCCGCCGAATACGACGGAGTGAATCGCTCCAATACGAGCGCAAGCCAGCATCGCTACAACAGCTTCGGGAATCATAGGCATGTAGATGATTATGCGATGCCTTTCTTTGACGCCAAGGGACCGCAAGAACCCAGCAAAATACGTAACCTGAAAGGAAGAAGACTCAGTACCTAACGGTCAAAGGAGAAAGACTTGATGCTCAACGATCGGTAAAACAACATCATCCACATTTTTGCCTTCATACTTGTTTTA
This sequence comes from Ramazzottius varieornatus, assembly GCA_001949185.1. Classification (NCBI taxonomy): domain Eukaryota; kingdom Metazoa; phylum Tardigrada; class Eutardigrada; order Parachela; family Ramazzottiidae; genus Ramazzottius; species Ramazzottius varieornatus. Next base: position 7,542,887 of record BDGG01000002.1, on the reverse strand, counting down.
GCAGTTCGTTGAAAGTCAATGATGTAACAGACTTCGTAACAGGACTGTCATGGATGAACGCAACCTGATCACCATGCCCGTCGTCGCAGTGTCTGTCCAGTGCGTTGTAGCAAACACTGAGCTTCCCTCCAACAAACCTGTTGATCATAACCAACAACTCTGTGGCAAATGGACAAGGAAAGAAAACAGGTGGTTAGTTAGCAATTGACAATGTTAGCGCGCCGTACCCGTACCCACATCTTCTCTAAACGTTAGAGTGGGACGCACCATTTGGCCGTGATGGGATCCGATCTGTCGACCACCTGTTGATACTTGGTATGCCACACGATTTTCGATGCTGCTTCGTCCCAAAATTCTTCCGGGCGAGTGAGCGACCGCAGGTAAGTCTTCATATAAGTGTCCTTCTTGGTCCCTGCATTCTCTATCCGTGGCTCCCTATGTGCAGGCTTGATGCTGTCTGAGGACACGGCTGCTTCGCGTGGGGCACTTCCGGCGGAAGCTGAAGCATGTCGCGACGATACACGTACCAAGTTCGGAATGGTAGGAATTCGCTGTCTCACAAGATACCTTCGAAGCATCCTCATCTTATCGATCGGTGCATCCAACCTGTAAATGCACACAGGTAAACGGGCATGAGATGGTTCGGTGACTTCGCGCGCGGTCCAGCAAAAACTGGATCAGAGAAACTGCAGAAAAAACCAAAATAATTGTCAAAGTATCATAACAGAGTTTGCGATAAAAACTGTGCCGATTGTTAACACGTCTATGACAACTTATTGTGCCGGAAGGAATGTATACTGTATGCTCTCCTGAAATTCACATACGTCACTGATTCAGACTGTTATGGTCACCGTATGAGAACTCTTTCTCTAGTTTTGCACTCTGAATGGAGTGACGTACGTGAATTTCGGGAGAGTATACAGTAAAACTTCGGTCAAATTTGTTCCCGTCAAGTTCCGCATAGCTTCGGTCTGCGGTCTTCTCATCCTTCCGTTTGTCCAAGTTCAGACGTTCCAGTCTGGAAGGATCGGAGAGCTTCCGAAACGGGAGATTTGGTACAGTGCAAGCTTCGGGTCATCTGCAAGCCCGCGAGAAGGAGTTGCTTCTTCTGTGTCCATCTCTCCATCCATTGAACCTGAATTCATTTATTCATTCCCTGCAGTAACTCTGCCGTCGCAGAGGGGCAATCCTGCTGCTGGTTCGGTAAGCGCAACATCTATTACGTTGAAAACCAGCGCCAGACCACGTGTAAGAGCACTAACGCTTTATGCTCTCCAGGACCTACGATTGCCGTCATGTCAAACGCGTCCGTTGGCACAGCCGCAGCAAGCGTGGAAAGGGATAAAGATGGAGTGATCTCTATCAGCAGCAGCATCAAAGTCATGTCTCGAGAGATGAAAGCACAACTCTATGAAGTGTTCAGCACCCACAAGAAAGTCTGTCGAGGTATGATCATGGGGTTGTCTCGTTTACTGGACGTCAGTTGTCAGTTTCATTCATTGTTCATTTGATTAACTCGCGCGCTTTTTCTTTCAGCTTACAATCACCTGCTGCAACAACAAGAGCAGGGTGAGGGGTAACTCAGGCTTACCGCTAAAGTTGAAATGTTTTAAAGATGGACAAGACAAATCGAAACACAAGTGGACAGTGCGAAAAGATGGAACTCCGCCATCGAACGACTCGTCTGCATGTACGATTGACGATTTAGCGTCGGAACTGGCCGGTAAGAGCCTCACCTATAAACCGCATTAACCGTTCACAGTTTCTACCGTGCATTTCCCGGTGGAGGAATGGTTTTCGTTGTGCGTGGTTGTATATGTGCTGATAGTTCTCCGTTGCATGCCGTTTTACAGAGCTGAAAACGAAAGTAGCGAAGCAGGAATTACAGATTAAAGAGCTAACAAAAATTGTTGACCACCTAAGGTAAACTACAGTATTCTACTAAATAAGAGCTCGCTAAAAGAAGCTCGACAAGGCTCTTTCCCTAAGTGGCGCACGTTCATAGCTATAACACAGGAAACGTGCGCCACTTGGAAACCAAACTACTGTTTTGTTGAGCTCCCAGTTTTACTCTTTCGTCCAAATGTCTCCCGGGTAAATTTTTCACGTTTTCCGTTTATTTAGGACGGTCTGTAGCGCGAAAGAGCCTATTGGGTACGTGGAAAGAACTGCGAAGCGGACTGTCGAAGTTGCCCTCCCCTCCTCCAGCAACACCAATGGAAACAGATACCCAAAGAGACAGCGAGCATCTTCCGTGCGGTCAAACTCCTACCACGACAAGCGTTCCAGAACGCCGTCCCGGAACCTCACTCCATCGCCCACTAAACTCAACACCACCGCGAAACTGTCATCCAGGAAATGCGGTCGGCCTCTTCAGGAAAGAGCTTTTTCTCCTCTTCTTCCTCCGTCTTCTTCTCGTAGTCCCGAGAAGCGAAGTAGCTTCTTAACGGCCATGTCCACAAAGATGCTTGCTAGCAACGAGTCAGAGTCGGACGAGAGTTAAGAGCTGCCGATGAATGGTGAAGTGTCGGAAGATGAGAAGCACGAGTCGGGGTCGGCCAGTGTATCGATATCGTCGGCGACGGTGAAGTCTTCGAGCAAGAGGGTGCGAGCTAGGTCGGGGTCTTCCGAGCTGGGTGCTCAGGCAACGCGGACTTGTTCATCGGTCACGGCTGCGTCACAGAATGGGAGCAGTAAGGGCTGGCGATCAAATGCTACGGGTAGACACGTTTGACATCTTTCTAGTTAAGAAGCTTTACTCGTTGACGTTACCTTTCTATTTATAGTTGAGCAGATTCGGTAGTAGGGTTTTTAGTTGTGAGAATTGACCAAATGCTTCACTCTGAACTTTCGCTTATTTTTAAATCTCAGTTTTTAATACTTCGGCATTCCGGCAAAATGTTGGTCGCGGGATACGAGTTGCAAATACTATACGATTTTGCAATGGGTTTTCACTCGTCTGATTTCAGTGTGGTAGTTTATTACTTTACAACTCGTCTTACCTTCAAATTTTGCCCTAAGTTATTCTGTTGAATTGAGTAAACTGGCTTCCCTTCGGTCAACTTACCGAATGCGTGTTCAGCAATGTAAAAGTGGTATGGTACATAACTGTTGTAGCTGGGAAAATACATGAGAACTATGGTGATCGAATTCGTCCCAAAGAGATGACCAACTGTAGCATGCTGCGGAATGCCAGCAGTAACTCCGCTAAACTTCTCAGCACGCTGCCTTTGCGCAACAACGATCGTCAAAGAACGTTAACGTCATTAGGCCGTAATTGAAAGCGATCTTCTTCGAGGTGTTAAGGCCATTAATTCACGTTACTTTCCATTGTTTATGTAACGGATGTGAATGTTTACAGGTGCGGTATATTTATTTCGGATTTCAAATGACGCAACCAGCGTTTGATTCGATGAAACCGGCTTTGCCTGTGCGCCTGCGAATACTTTGTTGGAACGGCCGGAAAGTTCGCGAATGGCATCGTAATAACGTCGAAGACGTTCCCACTTGTATTATTGGCCCGACATGTCAGAGAAATTTACGGTGGGTTTTGCTAGTTTATAAAAACAACGAGCATTCTATTATCATAGTTTTCTATCTTCATTAATTCACTGGTTGACGATTTTCCGTCATGAAGACCGCTATACTTTTTCTCGGTCTCCTCGTTGGTGCTTATGCTCAACAGAATGCCACCGCATCTCAGCCAAAGCAGGGCTCTCAGGTACCCCAGGTTGTAATCACGCCCGTCCAGGGACAATCGGGAGCCCAACAAGACAACGGCACTCAACCCGCTGCGGACCAACAGGACAGTCAAAGCCAACAACAGCAACAAGCAGAATCTTCCCAGCAGCAGCAGTCGGCTTCTCAGTCGCGGGCTACAATTCAGCAGCCGTCCTTGACGTTCACCGAACAACGATCCGGATTCCAGCAAATAAGATCCCATGGCCCTGTCGATAACGGACATCAGATACGCCAACCGGGTTTCCACGCCGTCGTGGGACCCAACCAAGGTCCCGGACAGGGTCAGGTGCAGCAACAGAGCGGACAATACGTCTTCGACCTGTACAAGAACGTCCCAGCTCTCGATTCGGAAGCCGTCATCGACATCTTAGCCACATCCCAGCCCGGAGTTTCCTTCCCGCTCAACGCCGTCATCCCCAATACCGGCTTCGACTGCGCCAACCAGGCTACTCCAGGGTTCTTCGCCGATAGTGCACCCCCTTCTCTGTGCCAAGCATACGTAGGTTAAACATTTTTAGTCCTTGAAAAGCTGAAAAGCTCCGCGGATATTTTATCCTAATCTTTTTTCATTTATCAAACTTTTGTGGTTCACAGTACCGATGCGACCCCAGCGGCAATCAGACTGGCTTTCTCTGTCCTAACCAAACCGTCTTCAACCAGCTTACTCTTACTTGTGAGTTTAATTTTGAAAATACCGTATTGATAACATCCTTTTTCCGTGTCTTTTATCCAGCGAAAATTTATCGCTCACCTAACCGATCTTGTATTTCCTCTCTTCAGGCGATTACTATTATAATGTGGACTGCGCCGCGTAAGATGCCATTTTCATTCGTTTTTGCGTAACTAACGTCACAGACGTAACTCGATATGACGCCATTCTATCCGAATATTCTACAGTATATCCAAATATCGAGTGATAACATGCTAATGATTAATTGATTTTTGCAGATCGAAAACCCTCTACGGTTATGCCAACACGCGTCTGTACCGTCCCGATGCGCCTCTCTTCGACACGCCTCCCCAAGGCTACATCTCCAGACTTTCCGGTCTGGACCAAAATGGCGCCAGTATTGTCATCGGCCTAAATGGACAGAGCGGACAATCCCAAGTGCCCAGCCGTAACCTGGACGTTGCCCAGGCCACCACTCAGGCTCCCACTTCCGTCGCGGCGGTCGTCGGTGTCGGTGCTGGTCCCGGCAACGCTATCCGCAGCCCAGTTGCCTCCTCATCGAACGCCAATGTCGTCGGTGTTGGATCCGGTCCTGGAGCCGCGCGAGCTGTTGTCAACGTTGTTCCGCTCAACGTGGTCTCCGTCCAGCAGACAACTGGACCAGTTGTCCCTGTCCTCGGACCCGGAAGTGGAGCTGCTGCTATCCTCGCTCAGCGACCCGCTCGACCTGTGATCGTCCAAGCTGCAACCACCACCACCACCACCACTACCACCACACCTTCGACTACCACAACGGAACAGATTACGACCACGACTGAAGAGACCACAACGGAAGCTTTGTCGACTTCCGCTCCAGCCACTGAAGTGACAGCGGATGCCGGGTCCGTTGTAGGAGTGGCCACGCTAAACGGCCAGCCTGCCGTTAGCACTTTGTCCTTGGTTCCCACTGTGCCCGTAGTTCCCGTAGCGAATGTATCGGCGACTTCGACCTCTGGAATCGTCGTTCTTCCTGTTGGCGTGGTGAAGGGAACAGCTGGGTCTCAAGTCTCACCAGCTGCGGTTGTGGCTTCCCCTGTGGTAACTGAAGCACCCGCTGCAGTGCAGACTAGTACGACCGCCGGTGGAGTAACTATTGTTGTACAGCCTGCCACTGTCGCGCCTGCCGCATAGACTTCCGGTCCGTTAATTCGTTTCCTGTTTTGTGCCAGCTGTCATGATCGAAGTATTGCGGTGCCTACAGTGATGAGATAATGAGAACTGATGAGTGCTATACAGTTGATAAGTATTACTTCCGCATGTATCTCGTAACAAAGCTGAATTTCAAAAACATGGTGTGCGCTTGTTTGCTCCAGATTATCTGTTGACATTTGTTCTTGGACAAATGGGACTAAAACCAAAGAATATTCTGCTGAACAAAGCTAACTTCCGCATTCCAAATTCATCTAAAAGCTACAGCTGATACAGTAGTTCGATTAACATTACAATAGAGAGCTGTCATTATTGGCAAAAACTCCACTTCCGTGTTGCTCTTTATCTATTCCCTCTTCAATCCTGTCGCAAAAGGACTGATGATTCGGACCAGAAAAAGCAAAGTTATTTTTTCCACGAATAACATTACGCAACAGTCACTAGACGGGGATTGATTTACGACCGGCTTTAGCTGTTGTGGTAAAATTATTTTGCTCTGTAATCATCGGCCCCCGTTTGATTTTGTGGTTGCTCGCCTCGGAAAAATGCATTTCTTCCCCGTCTAAGGACTCGTGAAGAACCTTTCAACCAAAAGACGAAAACATGACCACTCGAACTGTAGGACGTAGACCGCGTGGACTTTATGAAACTCTCGAAGTCTCCACCGTAGGACTCCGAGTAATATTAACTGTCTGTACGGACGGAAGCTGACAGAATAGGTTGTCATCAAGGTTCGTTCTGCACTTTATTGAAAAGGTCCCTCGTGACAGCCCGTATATCTTCTTGTTATTATTCAACCACAAGCAAGGCAGCTGATCAATTCATTAGCGATTCCTTTGGTAAACTCCTCAGCAAAATCAATATCAAACCCTTGTCAAAGCGCCACCTGTTCGCCAACCCGATCAAAAAGCCTTGGCATCTGATTGATGGCTTTCCACAAGCCTACCGCGGAAACTCTCGACAGCACTCTTGAAGCAGATAACCCAATCAAGTCAAGTATTAGCTCGTCTGTTTGCCCGAGGCTGTTCTTGTTGAGTTATCTGGCACATCGATTCGAGGATGCTTGATGCATCTGCACGCTCCTGCTGCCGGCCAGCTCCGCACTTATTCCCTAGCTTTCCCCTTTCATCATGCAAATCGAATAATTCCCTCTTCTAGTTTACAAAACTTGCCAGTAAAAATGGCAATCACTTTGGCCAAACTGCCATCAATGTAGCATCATTGTCGAGTTATACTTGCCCCGACGTGCACGCCCCCAAACAAGACTCGAGTAGGGTTCGTGGCCTCGTCGCTTTTTCTTGCTCTTTGACGACCTCACGCTCGCGTGCGTCGACGCTTCCCACCATCAGCATGACACCGTACTTCCTCCGCACGAAGTATTTCCTGGATCAAACCGCCATAGCATAAATTCGCCGTTTGCTAGTTCCGCTCAACTTCCGCCAGACAAAATGCCTTGTTGGAATATTCTGCCTGGTCGGATTCCTTCATTTTCAACTTATCTAAATATCCGGAATCCTTTCTCTCATCTGTCAAAATGTTCCCTGGTCTTCGGTGTTCTACTAGGATTGTTTAAAATTACGGAAGTCTCCGCTCCGGGTCCTGCTAACTCCGTCGACTCGGGAGGTGTGGAGTACTACGACGGTGATGAGATTGACGAGAAAGCCGGCCATCAAGTTGATCCTTACGCACCGGGCTCTTCGGTACCCTTAGCCCCACTCAGAGTCACTCAACCCTTTTGCTCTTTCTTTGACAATCGCAGTCCCCAAATGCAGCCGGACCTGCGCAACTGTACATGGTATCGTGAGGTGCGTGTTGTACCGTAAGTGGCCCTTGAAATTGAAGGTTCTTTGAGCTGCGCGCTTTTGATCGCTCACGCACGAAACATTCGATTAGTCCTTCCTTACAAGCGACATTCTTGCACCGATGGATCAATGGTGATTCAAAGCTTAAAAGCTAGCTTTCTTGCTTATTGACCGAAAACTATAGCCTTCTTTGCCAGAGAATGAAGTAAACGAACCTGATGGCCGTATGTTTATGCAAAAGCACTTTGTGCAACTTGACAAGAATCCTACACTTTTCTACTTGAAATCTTCATTGTAATCACGACCTATTCCTCTTGCTTTTCAGAGAAGTTGTTGCCGTCAGGCTGAGCTAGAATCCATCTTCAAAAAGGTAAAGCCTCTTCAAGGAGCTTCGGAGAACTGCATGCGGCACCTCAACTACATGATTTGTTGGGTGTGCGACCCGGTAAGTCTCACAACCGCTTCTCATAAAAAAACCTGATGGAAAATATGGCTGGAAATAGAAAGCGGATAAACTGAGCCCTCATGGAATGAATTTTGACTATGGTTCCCTGAACAAATAACAAAACGGTAATCCAAGGATCGATTGGACAATACGTCATTTACCAACACCAAACCACGGGGAAAGAGGGCCAAGTGTAAACATCGTTATTTCAATTTAGAAGCCCCAATTATTGTAAATCCATTCTTGGCCCGGTGTACCGTGCAAAGTTGCAATGTACCGGCACATGGGACGTGGGTAAATCGACTGAGCCTTATCGTCATTCCTGGTGGCGCACGTTACCGTTGTGACTGGCCAGAAATGTGCGCCGATTGGGAGAGCAATCTGGTTTGACTCATTTGGTCACATTCCATAATGATGTATGCTGGTCCGACCCAGAGTTACGGGACTAATTGGATATCCCTTGGGCATTTTTTGCAGTTGCAATATAATTTCTACTCCAATGGGTGGAGACGCCTGAAGATGTGCGCCTCCTTCTGCGACGCCGTCTTGAACGCCTGCAAAGATGCGAAACTAAAAGGTGATTACGTCGGTGTATTGTATCCCACTGGAGCGGAATTCTGCAAGAGCCGGCGGTTCGATGTGGCCCTCAATGATAAAGATTGCTTCAGTTACAACGGACGCATGCCTCGAAGTGATCCACGATGGGGACCCAGCTCCAATGCCGGTCCTGACTTGGAAAGTTTCAGTTATTTATTTATGTTGTTTCTGTGTATTCAGTTTTACCATCGCAGAAATGTACTCCTGTAGCAAATAGTTGTCCGATTCCCTGTACAGAAATCTGAAATCTGCTGAGACTTCCTCCTTTGTCCAACAACTTTTTGAGCAGTCCTGGCCATCCATCCTTTATTAGGCGACCGACTCAGTCACAGAGGGCGCTGTGATTCGCATGTGAATAACAGACTCTACATGAGACTAAGGTTTGCGACGCTGGATATCGTATTCTTCGGTGACATCTTTCGTAGTGGTGGCGCCGCGCCTACATCCACTCACCTATACAATAATTTTATTCCATTAGACCAGCTACTATGTGCTTTACAATGATGAAACGGTTGCCCAAATGCCGTATAGCCCTTGCCCGCAGTCCCCGCACATGTTAATTCCTAGATGAAAACCAGAGGCGATCTAATTGCTTCTGTAAGGCACATGCACAAGTGAGAACCTTGTAGGCATCCCACACATCCATCAGCAATTCGACATCCTTCTCCCATCCTGCCATTCTCCCAAAAACCACGTCTCCATCTTCCAGTTTGTCGTCACCCTTTCCCGTCGATATCGCCAGAGAGAACCACGGAGTTCCATCTTCGTCCAGCAATTTACGTTAAGCTAGCGTTCCAGCCCGATCATGCATCAAACCCTTCTCGTTCACGGGCAATGGTAGGAGCAACCTCGATATTCCAGGAGTCTCGGCAAGGTCCAGGAAGTTACCATACCATTCAAGAGGTGGATCAGGCCAGCTCGTCAAATTCGAAGATCAGCTCGAACCAGCAGCCATTCGGGGAACGATCCATGAATCGACGGTAGCTCTCGGGACAGGTCTTGAACGACATTCACAGTCATTTGCCTCATGATATTGTAAGGATCGTTAACCGTCAGGCAGTCCCCTAAGCCATGTTCCAATCTCAGCTATGGAATTCTGTACTTATCCGGTGTAGCGGAGCAGTGAGAAGAAATATGAATTATCACGATCTCAGCGTTCTTGAAAAGGGAGAATTTCGATTTTCGAACAGAGATCCGTATTTAGGAAGTTTGTAACTGGTCGACGGTGAAGTTGAACTGGGATTTGGAAGTTGCAAGCAGAAAAAAACCTTCTGCAGATCGTACAAAGAGATTTCCGCTCTTTCCATATCATTCACGGTGACGTCATGCAAACCTGGTTAACACGATTGATTGAGAAAGCGCTTGATTTTTCCCGATCTTACATGACCACCTCAATCTGTTTCATTCCAAATCCCATAATTATACAGAGTCACAACATCTTCTTCACACTCAGCCACTCTCCTTATTCGGCACGGATTACGGACAAAGTAGTGTACAGGTCTACCGAGTTCGTGGTCGTGATGCCGGCGTTGGTGGGACAGTGGCACGGAATGGATAGCGTCTGTGAAGAATGCACCGATGCCAAACGGAAGTACGATTCCTGCTTCAACAATTGGTTCTCCGACCGATATCTCAGAGGGAAGAACGATCTGGACCAGTGTGATACCCTGTATAAAGACTACCAGAACTGTCTCAAGGTATGTTGTCAGCATTGCTCATAAGACATCCCGCATAGACATTGTAAGTATATATGTGTTTATATATTCAGACGTACATCGAGGAGAAAGGAGTGGATCTCGGTGACATCTCACAGACATATCTCGGAACAACCGCCGACAAGCTAGGAGACCAAATGAAATAAAGATGCTGGAAAGTCTACGTGCTCGGAAGTCGATGAACCACGCCACTGTATTCACTTATTGGCTGCTGCCTGCTGCAGGTACGCGTTAGTGGACTTCCCAATGTCTCTCTCCGTGGACGACTACGCTTTTTCCTACCCGACATTCTCGCGTATCAGTTGTCGAAGGGATCTGGGCTTTTGTAAAGGCATTCAACGTTTGCAGAAGGATCTCGTACGTGGGTATATGAATTGTTGAATGGTTTAGGAATTTTCGTGAATTTGTGCGTACTTTAGTAGTGTCTATCTTTTGTTTGTTCTGGTTTCCCATTCATCTGCGTTCGTTCGGTAGCTTGCACAGTCTATCTTCTCGGAGCGGACCTTGTCCCGTGATGATAACCCAGAAACTTGCTCCGTTACGATTGCCACGCTCATGGTATGCTGTGATTGTGAGTTGTAATGCCGAATATCGTTATGCGAGGTACTTCCGGTCCCACGGGGAATAAAATAATGTGCGTATTCTCCATACCTGTCTACGAACGTCAAAGTAGCTGTGTGATATCAACTGGCTCCTGAAGAAGTATCCCCTCGTTCGAAGTTATTTGGCCAAGAGAAGGTTCTTGAGCCATGCAGTGGGTTATCCTCTTTCTTTGTACTATTCTGTCTTCATGCTGTCTACCACTTGTCGTCGCTGTGAAGCCGAGTGGTAAGTTTCCCGAATTCACATGTGCGCTTTGAGGATGGGCTTATGGAAGGATCTTACTTTAATTTCAGGTCTAGCATGTGAAGGATGCCACGGTGTTATTTCAGGTGAGCTTGACCGTCACAGTACAAATTCGGTTTAGTTGTACGTTCAAATGATCCGCCTTGTTCATAGAACTGCATGGGAAGCTCAACAAACCTACCAAGGCTTCTATCGCGGAACGCGTACCGGCATTGCTGAACAAGATATGCAAGCTGGAGAACCTGGTTCGATACGTTTACAGTCCACCAAAGATGGTCAAGGCTTGCAACGGACTTCTGGGTGAGTCTTCGAAGAGGTTACACCTCTCCTGCCTCCTCTTAACCAAGTGGAAATGTTCAGTACAAATCTCCAATGTGTCTACTTCGTTGTAGGCGATCATCGGAAAGCTATAACGGAGAGCTTGGTTGGGCACTTCATGGAGAATCCCAAAGTCTCGGTGGAGGAACTGGAGGGCGACATCTGCTTCGAGATCGCAGGTTCTTGTAAGGGCATAAAAGATTCTCCTGCAGGAAAAGTTTCTGACAAGGTACGAGCCTTGTATGCTCTGTCCATAGAGCCGAGAATACGATGGTCACTGCGCCGAATATCATGTCTTTCTCATTCGTTTCAAGTTGGTCGCTGATCAGATCCTGAAGCCGGCCACCGATGGAAGAATAGCCATTGATCCGCTCGGAGACAAAACAAAAAAGGCCCGCAACGGCGTAGGTGGCGAACGCAATGGCGAGCCTTTAACAGCAGGAAACTCGGAGGCGGAACAAGCAAAGTCTTTCACGAGAGCAGCACAAGGCGTAAAAGGTACGTCGGAAAGCCTCAAGAAAAGAGACAAGAAAGATCAAAACCAATTCTTCGGTTTCTCATCGGAAAATGAGCCGCAAAAGGCAAAACCAGCGCAGAAGGATGAGCTTTAGATTTTTGTATTGTACGATGTACTGAGAAGTACAGTATATACGGAAGCTCCAGAATGTTCGATATAGCCGAGCAGGGTAGTGCGTTCGAAAAATTTTCAAAATAAATGATCTAACGACTAACGATTCCTTGTTCGGACAAAAATCATTTTGAAGCATACAGAATTTCTCTGCTTAAATTTCGGACTGTATTTCGAAAACGCGAAACGCTGGATGACGGGTGTTCAGGTGCGTCACTGCTTGCTTTGCTCACCCTTTTTGGCATTGTAAGTATTCTCCTTTTCAATCGCCTGTAAAACATACGAACGCAACCATCATACACGCAAGCTTTGAGGCCGGAAACGGCCACCGAAAACTGCCGGCCAGACTTCTGTTTCTTGTTAGACCAACGGACGAAAAACTTACTTGTTGTAACAACTCGACTCCTTTCGGATCGTATTGTGAAAGCTGCCGGTAAGCATCGTCGTTGACGAAACATATTTCGTGCTCATCCTTACGAGGAAATGAGGTACTTGTGTTATACCGATCAAGATACAGGAGTCATTAAATCACCAGGACTTACCGGGTCAAGCAAAATCACCACTCTAACGTCGGCTTTTCCTGGTGTAGGAAGTGTCGTCAAGCGGTTCTTGATCCGGTAACCCGCATAGTCGGAGGCTTCTTGCAAGGCTTCTTGCTGAAATTATGAAAGCTTGTCAGGGTGACATGGCACGATAGAGCACATCGCAGTAAATTACAAGATCGCTTCTGACTACAGTACCTCGCCTGCTGGACAAGAAAACGCGATCCGACCTTCGGCGCTTTTGTGCTCCACTGGTTTCTTGTTATTCTTGAACCGTAACGTGAACGTCTGCATTCAATAGACGAAGTGGTTATATACGATCTGAGATACGCAAGCAACAGGGAACAAAGCTGGGTGATTACCGGCAAACTCGGATAGTTGAATACAACTTCGTCTTCTTTCTGACCAACGATAGTCATTTGGAGGAACCGCTGCCAAAATTCTGGAAAATGCGGTTCTTAGTCCAGTCAATGAAGACGCGACCACAAAATATCCCGGAAGAATGCAGAAAGAGCGCGAAGTCATGTGGTGAATAACTTACTGGTTGTTTCTTCGATGTTCGAAGAAGCCAAAGTCACCTGCCGAATTGGATCTACATGAATATTCCTCATTAGCCACAGTAGGTCCGAAGTTTACTTTATTCTGTTAATGTGAATGAGATATCCAAGAAACTAACCGCCTTCAACTCTCTCGCTGACGACGTGGAACTCGTAGTTCGGACTGTACGGCAGACGGAAGACCAGTGCTCCATCCTCGCGCACTTTGTACGAATATTTTTCCTTGTCCAGCTTTTCCTTGACTCCCTCCAGATGGATGGTCAACTTCTGCAACAGAGGAAGGGAAGCCAGTTAGACAAATGACCCAAAAGGATCGGTCAGAGGACTAGCTGACGAACTAGGAAGTCGTTGCTGCGTTCGTACTCCTTGATGCCGTAATTGTAGGTAAGTTCCACGACGAAATGGTCATCCTCAGAGCCATACCCTATCATTGTCTTGCTCCATGCATTGTTGTACGGCCTGCACCGAAAACACGTTCCGTGATAGGTTCTTGCTCGGTGATGAAGGGTTATTGGGGTCTGAACTTACCCGTTACATGTTGCTTCGCATCCTTCTGAGAATTCTTCGTGTCTCAATACCTAGAGATCAATAGTTCCTCATCAGTTCTGTAGCATACGATGAAAGATCTTATTGCCGTACAAAGACTCCTGCACCTTCATCCCGAGTATGTCCGTGTAGAATTTGATGGTCTTCTCGCGTTCGGCCAGTTTGAAGACGTAGTGCAGAGGGCGTCGGGCGGCCATTTCGAAAGCTTAGCGAGGAACTATGATTCGCAAATCTCTGAAGTCCGTTTCCCTGAAACAGCAAATAGTTAAATTAAGGCGAGTCCAGAAGCAACTGCCAAGAGTCAGAAATGCCCTGCATTCGCTGTTATCGCACTTCAAATTCCAGCCGATAGCAGGATTAGCAGCCACAGCTGATATTCGCAGAGATCGATTACCCCCAGGCCTTTGTGGACTGCCGAATATCATACCTGGCTTCGAGCTACTCAAGGCGTCAAGTGCTAGCAATCACGCCCTTCCGGACAGAGTCGGCAGTGAGTTTTGGAGGACCCGCAAGGTAACGAGTAACGAGTAACGAGTAACGAGTAACGACTCGACGCTCCACTTCCGGTGATGAGACTGGAAAAAGTAAACAAACGAGAAAATCAGCCAGAAACACGCTCTGTCTTGCCATGATCACGTATCGCTAGGCGCGGCACGATGCTACCTGGTGGACAGTGGGCTGTTACACACTGCTAGCGAATAGATCAGCTGATCCAGACCAGTCAGTTCACCGGAAGAGCGGAAGCGAAGTGGGAACATTTGAGTTTCGTATCTCCGTTATAAGCCTTCTTTCTGCTTGACTCAAGCTTGAGAGCAGTTGGAGCTGAACAATGAGAGACCGGAGGACTACCAGTATACTGAATCTTCTTCGGGAGGATGAGCCACTCAAGATCTGTGCGCCGATGGTCAGATACTCAAAGTAATTAATCTTGTCAAGTTGAGCATTTTGCGATTTACCACAGCTGTTACTCTAACGAGCTCCGGAAGTTCCTGCTCTGCCTTTGTTCACTTGCCACTTCATGCTTCACAGGCTCCAGTTCCGGCATCTTGTGCGCAAATGGGGAGCGGATATCGCGTTCACACCGATGATCACCGCCAGTTCCTTCATCAAATCTGCCAAAGCTAGAGAAGTGGACTTCAGCACAGACCCCAGTAAGCAGTCTCATCTTCCAAACCAAAGCAAGCTTCATTGCTTCCGCATGATTTGATGGGCATGCCATTGGTCGTTGATGTCTGAAAGTTCCGCATGGGACTTACTGACTAGGTTTTCTTTCCAGATGATCGGCCATTGATTGTCCAGTTCGGCGCTAGCTCTCCGTCGGACTTCGTCCAAGCAGCTGAATACGTCGCCGAGTACGGAATTTACGCTGCGGCGTACTTCCGAGTTCTAACGTTGTCGCCACCGTCATTAACATTACTACGTTTTACTTATTGTAGCGTCTCTGATGGAATCGATATCAACTGCGGTTGTCCTCAGAAGTATGACCCTCGAGTTTTCGATTGTTCACCATCATTACAAGTCCTTAACATCAATAAAACCGAAGTGATAGCTTTTCCTTGCAGATGGGCCATTGCAGAGAAGATCGGCGGCTATTTGCTTTCACATCCGGAAATCATGTAAGTATTCGAAGGAGCAAAAACATGAAAATTCTATA
Organism: Ramazzottius varieornatus; assembly: GCA_001949185.1. Taxonomy (NCBI): domain Eukaryota; kingdom Metazoa; phylum Tardigrada; class Eutardigrada; order Parachela; family Ramazzottiidae; genus Ramazzottius; species Ramazzottius varieornatus. The sequence goes on along the minus strand of BDGG01000002.1, from coordinate 7,527,638 downwards.
TAGTCAAGTATCCTATTCGAAACTTTCGAAATACTGTAACACGGCTTTGTCTCTGCAGACACGACATGATACTGCAAATGCGGAACAGAATTCCAGACGAGTCTTTTACAAAATCCATCAAAATACGAGTCGAAGACGACATCACGTAAGTACCGCACGAAGTATTTCCGGGTCGTCGGCATTAATAAATTTTCTCGCAGTAAAACGGTGGATTTATGTCGTCAGCTGGAGTCCGGCGGAGTTTCGTTCATAACGGTCCATGGCCGGACCATAAGGCAGAAAAGCGAACCTGCCAACTGGGACGCCATCAAAACCATCAAGCAGTCCGTCCGGATTCCCGTCTTCGGCAATGGTGACATTAAGGTACCCGGAGATGTGGACCGAATGGTAGCTGCTACCGGAGTGGATGGTGTGATGGCCGCGAACGCTCTCTTGATGAACCCCGCTCTGTTCGCCGGTCACGAGATAACGCCTTTAGAATGCGTGGCTGACTGGGTAAGTCGGTTTATTACCGGTTCTCATACTGCACACGACATGGAACGTCGACGAAGGAATCGTATCAATACCCAGATATTGTACCAAGTGGCGTACGTTCTCATTGTTAATGCTCGTTAGCCTGCGCCACTTGGCAAAATGATATGGGTGAATCCATTTGCTGGCGTTCTGTCAGTATGGGGAGATGAATGTACTGATGGCTGTAATTATTGCAGCTGGATATCAACGAGAAAGACACTACCTGTCCATTCAGAATCTTCCATCACCATCTGATATGGATGTTGGACAAGCACATGACCAAAGCAGAAAGAATAGGGTTTAGCGATTACACTACGAAGGAACAAGTGGTCGAGTATGTCACGAGCCATTTCGATCTGCCAAGAAATACTGAAAATCCTGAAGAGAAATAGCTCCAGGGGACCGAACCAGGAAAGGTACTTAGGAGTATCAACGCGAAGTGATTCTCTCTGTTTTCAGGTGCTTCTAAGTCTATCACAATAAACTTTATTGATCTTCCGTAGGTCCAGTACGCTGAAGCCGTTCTCGTTTCCAAGCGTCATCACCGAAGAGTTGTTGGAGCGAACGATCCACTTGGACGAATCAAGGCCGTAATCCCTCGTGTTGTCGAAGAAGGACACCGAATGGAAATCGAATGGTAAATTCAGCGTTAGGTGCGACTCCTCTGGATACCGGTAAAACGCTCGCATCATTCCTGCAAAATGGATAAATCAACAGAGTACAAAATATGCGCAGGTAAACTTGTCGAGCTTGGTGTGGACGAGGTAGTTCTATTTTGTGAAATGTTATCAAGTGTTTTATTGATCTTTGACTGGCAGACTTGAGCTTTTGATGTCACGTACCCGGTTTTATGTTTGACCAGTTTACGTCGATATAGGCATCGCGATCTGGTCTGTTGAGTTCGGCGTGGAAGCCTAGTAGATGTAGAACCTGTCGCGCGATCCGAGCAGTAGTAAAGCATCCTTTAGCGAGGAAGACTGTCTGGCGACCACCTTGCATCCCGACATGGGAGGCACAACTGGAAGGAATCACTGCGATCGGCTAGTTAGTGCTGTAGTAAGGAAACTGCTTTTGGGAAAAAGTACTTACGTTGGTCCGGGACTGAACAGTGTGTAGTTCTTTTCTAACGTTCTCTCCACGAACTGCACACACGACGCGTTTTGAACGATACCGAGTACGTGGTTTATAGTGGTTCTCTGTTCCGCTGAAAGAAAACGGAGAACGCAGATCAAGGTGGGTACCTCGATATCAGATGAATCTTTTGGATTTGGCGACCAACCTGAAAAGCTTTCCGAGTACCGGTAATAGATTGTGGCGTTTGCCCATTTTGTGGGTACAGCGCCCTGACCGAACTTCTTCCAGGCAGGTTTTGTTGTACCGTCGCGCAGTACAAGCTTGCGTCGCAAACCGTGATCATCTTTGAAGTCTTCAAATTTGGTCCCGTACACACAAAGGGATAGGTGGATTACAGAAAGCCATAATGGGAAGAGAACATTCGCGTACCGGCACATGCCGGAAGTGGTTTACTAACTTGATGCAACCATCCGAAGCGATCGCCTCTGGCTTTCGCTGCGATGTCTTCACTCAGATCTGACGTATCGACCTGCCCAAGAAGAGGTTGGATCGAACCGATAATTTCGGGCTGCCAACGTGCATCAAACGGCGCGCGAAACCAGCGATGACAGAAAATATGGTCAAGACGCAAAATCAGGAAAGCGATCAATACGTACTTCCTCTGTGTGCCGTCTGAATGATGTTTGGAGGTTCTAATTGTCGGTTGTTTTACTGTAGCTGTTGACCTAATGACCAATATGGGCATGACCATAATTAATGCCAATAATGTCAGGTGAAGCGTAGAAAGTAACAGACGGTAAAACAAAGAGGTGGCGGACCGTAGATATCTCTGTTGTTGATAAAGTACCCACCGGCTGGTTAGCTAATGTCCACTGGGGCGCGGACCCCGGAAGTCAGCTTCGCACGGATAGTTGTTCAGTGCAGTTCTGGTCCGTACAACAAAACACATTTCGGTTAAAGAGGATAGGAGAAGTCAAACAAGACTGATAAGGAAACACTACCGTCTCCGCTACACTGCATCCAAGCCGAGAAGCCCGACGGCAAGAGCCAAGTTATTAGGACTGGTTCAGAAATCCCGTAATCAAGTTCTGCTTCTTTACAACAGGCGCTTTGTAGTTCGGATCAAGCCACGACTTGATAATCTTTTCCATTTCCTTCCTGCGTTTCGGGTTCCCCACATTGACTGTCGGTATCACTTCTTTCGGCCTGATGAAGCGGACAAACCATTCGAGCTCTCTGAACGACGAGTGTTCCGAATACGGAATACCTATCATGGTCACGGCACCTTGGACTTTAGGCTTGATGTTTTTTAGCGACAGGTTCTTCCTGTCGAACTGCCACCCGCTCGGCGTTACTGCTAAAATCGAGTCGAAGTTCTTGAACTTCTCCAAATGCTCATGGAGGCTCGGAAAGTTCAACGCTTGCATGGGCAAGACGTGGACTTGAGCAGCGTTCCAGTCACTGGTCAACAAGTCGTCAAACTCTTTCCATTCGAAGCATTTCAGCAAGCGAGCCTTGTACGCCGTGATCGCCACTTTCGAGTTCAGGACTTTGGCTATTCTCATGAAGATCTTTTCCTTTCCAACTACAACACAAACATTTGAAGGTAGACTGCAAACTAAAACCAGAGTTGCCCCGGCCCAGTTCATTTTTCGAGAATCATATTACTGAGCACGGCCCTGTGCGCATAAGGCTGGGTGTCTCAGGGCCGTGCCTCACACCAATTTCTCGCTTTGGCACAGGGCGTCACTGTGGATACGGTATTACAGGATGACCTAGTATGCGGGAATAACCGACATACTGGTGAATGCTTACCTGAGTACGTTCCGCAACAGATCAATGTTTTCGGATTCTTTCTGACCATCTGCTGCGCGAACTCGGCAGCAATGTCCACCGTGGCTTCCTGTGACTCGAACTCGTAGTAAGGATCGAGGTAGGTTGTGTCCAAATACAGCTTGGAAATCTCTCTCAGACCAAGGAGAATCGGATCGTTCCCCAAGACGGACGGATCTGCCCGGAAGTCACCCGTATGAAGATACGCCCGTCCATCTTTGAACCTGAAAAGAAACAACACCGAGCCCGGACAGTGATTAGCATCCAGCAACGTCAGCTCAGTTCCATCGATGATGGTCGGCTGGTTCATCGTGATCTCGTTGATCCAGTACGAATCCACCCCAATCTTCTCTCTGATTAGATTAGCCGTTATACGACTACAGTAAATCGGCTTAGCGAACTCTTTGGTCATCCCACCGTAATGATCAGAATGGAAGTGACTGAGGAAATAGGCAGTGCAGTTAGGAACATAGCCGAAGTTGAAGGCGTCGACGGTGAAGGGAGTGGAAGGCATAATCTTGTAGAAAGGACACTGACGACCACTTTTGTTGCGGAATTGTCCCATCGTTCGTGGGGGATTCCTAACGTCAGTCTTGTGCTGGAGAACGGCTGGTGGGAGAGAGAATGTGGAGGTACTTGGTCCGTCGAGTGAGAGCATGTCGTCGGGAATGTTTGAGAGAAATTCGTCACCTGAACTGTCGTCATCCTCGCCTGGAAACTCTGCCTTGAAGACCGAAGGCTTGATATCGTCTTCGTCATTTCTCGAAACATCCTCTAGTGGTTGGCTGCTTGCAGCAATGAGGTCTAGAGCTTCTTCTACGCTGGTCACCACGTCCGATTCTTCTCTTACTTCAGTCTTGATTTCGAAAGCTGAAGAAGTCTGCACGACTTCAGTCTTGACAGTTAGTTTCGTCAGTCGATTTTCCACAACCTGCGTCGTGGACTTGCTGGTACTCGTAGGCTTCCCGTGAGTGTTCCGCTTCCGGAGTGGAGGAGGTAGCTTGGCGATACGGTCTTCTTCAGCGAAGGCAGCTGCAGTAGAGTTGGACTTTGCAACGGGGTTGCTGGACTTGAAAAAGTCTTTCAGGCTTGTTTGAACTGGTGGCCCTTTTGGGATCACTGGTGCAGGTTTACCTCGACCACGAGGAGGAGCTTTCTTATTCTGAATAGCCTTTGTTGCGGGAGCAGAGGTGGTCTTCTCGGGTGCGAGTTTAGCAGGAGGGAGAGAACGCTTTGGTGGAGCTGGTGAACGCTCCGGAGAGGAAGAGATGTCTAGGCAGATGATTTCGCTCTCGTCTTCTGGACTGGAACGCAGGACTTTGGAAGCTACGAGAGTAACGGTTAGTTCAGAGCAAAAACAAAAAGGACGGATAGTATATCCTTAGCTGTACAGCAGCACACATCCGTCAGCTGTTGCTGCGGAAAATCCAGTTGATTTTGTTTGCTAACCTCTAGAGCTGCACTCGTCCGCGCCAGATCGCTTCTTCCTCCCACTGTTCATGCTTCCGCTTCCAGGGCTCGTGGTCCCGGGTGCCAGTAACAAGAAGAACAGACAGTAAAGGATCAGAAGGACAAAGTAGAGTATTTTTAATATACGCAAAACTAGTGGGAAACGCGCCAGTAAAACGGAGAACGTTGGATTTTCCATTTGAACAATAAATAATATTAATAGTTCTGCCCGGTTCGGCTCGGTGGCAGCATACTCGGTCCGGTTACGATCTGGGTTATCGGACCAATCACTCAAGAATCCGCCTTTTCTGATATCTGACAAAGAAGAAAATCGATCACTATTTTTCTCCCGGCTCTCGATTCTCGGATATTGATCAATTCTCAGCGTCAAAGGATACTCGGAAGTTCCTTGGCTGATTTCTCTTTGAAAACATCACGAACTACAGGTCTCTTTACAGGTCTTTAGAGCGAAGGGTCAGCAGAATGAAGTTTGGAGACTGGGACTGGCAGGGAAGCAAAGACACTGCAAGATCGCGCTGGACACCTGTTGAAGCATCGTTCTATCCTGCGGACATCGTCTTCGAATTCAAGAATGGCTGCATCGTCCAGACGATCTCGGTTCACAAGTAAGCCTCGTCGAGATTGCTGTTGCAAGAGCAGCCTAGTTATCACAATATAGTTTTCTTTTAAGATCTTCCTGGCGATCGGAAGTGACGTCTTCTACGCGATCTTCCACCGACGACCGATGGCTGATCCAGCACTGACGAAGGTGGCTATCCTAAACTACTTCACGGCTGTGTTCAAGCGATCATCGACTTCTTTCACGCGGATGAACTGCCCGATGGCATTGTCGACACAAAGAAACTAAGATCTGCAGACTTCAGCTGTTGCCTTGTGGGAAAGCCTGCCCCGAAACTTCGCGTCGGTTTCTGGATCTTTGTCGTTTAGGGTACGACCTTGATATGGTTCCGTTCAACGCTTCATCATCAAGACTGGAACGAAGACTGCAAGATTTCCGATCCAAGTCTTCTGCGCTACTCTCCGATATGTCCGTTAAGAAAGACTTGTTGCGGCATGACTTCGGGGGAACTGTCTCTGTATTTCTCTGAGATTCTCGGTATTGTGATCGGCGTCCGGGCTGCACTCTGGAAATCGTTTCCAGACAAGAGCAAAGACAACGATTTTGGGGGCGTCGTCTTCGGTCGGCTTGCAGGACTCAATGCTGACGTGGAACGTCTGGAACAAGCTCTGGTTACCGTCGAACGTGGAGACTGTCAGGACTCCAATAGTCGCGATCTCAAACTGGTTACTGGAACATATCGTTCTCTTCTGTGACATAGTTTAGTGTCTTTCCTCTTAAGGCCATCATGGACGTGCAACTCCATTAACACAAGAACAATTTTCTACGCGCGAGTTGTCAGAAACAGTGGCATGGAAAACTTGTTTTCTTAGTAGTTTCGTGTAGCGGCTTTGATTTTGCACTGTGCGACTGAACTTTCGCTCGTCGTGAGTCCGCTTCTGCTCTTAGTGTACATGTGCCTTTTGACTTTGTTTCTTTTCGTGTCCGTCGTATCCGAGGATATTTTTTTTTACTTTCCGTCCAAGTTCCTTGTTAGGAAGTAGACTGATGTAAACTTTGGGTAAACAGAAACAGGTACGTCACCGAAATGAGGCAGTAAACTGTAGGGGACAAGCACACGAAGCTATGCGCCAAGATACTCGTTCGAATAAACTCCGGAATGCAAAATATTCGAACAAGCCGAATGTGTTGTCATTAACACCAGTATGCAGCCTCAGAAATTCATCTAGCACGTTACTGCTCACTTCAAAATCACCGGACTAACGAGATCACTAAACAGCACATAAGTATCCGAACCGAATTATGTAAGGTCCTCCTCATCTTCAACGTTAGTGCTATGTTCTGTAGGACTTTCCACAGCGGGAAGAACTGCGGGCTTGACTGGCTGAACTGGTGGTTTCACCTTTGAAGCAGCGTCTTCATCCTCCTCAGCAAAAGTCTTCGGCTTTGGTACTTCCGCTTCCGACGACGGCGCTCGTACGTCCTCAGTCTTCGCGGTGACGGTTCGATTCTCGAGAGTCGTTGATGATCGACCAGGTTCGGGAGTTGCTCGCATCGTAGTGCTCGTATGCGTCGTTGTCTGAGGTCGCTGCACGTTAGACAAGTCTTCCCCTTCCGGCACGTCCAAACTGCGAGCCAAACGAGCGTACTGCAATAAACAAGAGCTGAATAGCGAGCATTTCAGAAAACTCAAATGGAACTTCAGGATAAAGTAAGAAGATCGTTTGTGCATTGAGACTTGACTGTACAGTATTAGTCGAATTCTTATCGGATTGACGTACCACAGGGTCCATCTGCTTTATGAACGATCCACCGGTTATAGCCTTGAATGCCTCGCGGTCGTAGTCGTCGTAAGCCTGTAGTAGACGCTGGGCGACGCTGAGGTCCGAGGAACCGTTGAAGTCCGGAAGCCTACAGTCATCTATTTAATCGCAAAATCGAAGGCGAAAACCGATATAAAGGAAACAGTTCTTACGATAGGCCTTCTTGCAGGACGTTCTTGGCTGCGGCGAAGTCATCTCGCTTGAGGTGAACTAGCAGCGAGTAGAGAACAAACCGACGAGCTGCCGGAGACGGTGACTGTAGCTCGTGCTGGATCAGTTCATCCAAGAGCTTCGACGCATCGTTGTACCTGAACGACTAAATGGTACTACCACAGGTACACAATGGCTTATGAAAGATTCCTTTAACTTACTTTTCTGCTTTAATGAGAACGCGCACAGCTCGGTCGAACATGTCGGAAGCAGTCTGCGGTTTGTCATGAACCTGTGCGAGGTCCGCGGCTTTGCGGTACAGTACTACGGCTTGTTCCGGAAGCCCATCTTCCAGCATTCTAAAACGACAAAATAAAAGCATCATCGGGGTAATGAGGATGCGATAGAAGTCTCAAGCTTACTTTGCTCCTCGCTCGAGCATCATACCACCAGTGTCCTGATTTCCGGTCTCCACGTATATTGAATACGCCCGATTCAGCAATTCCGAAGCTTTCTGGAAGTTCCCTGTTTCTTTCGCGGCGAAGGCTCCTTGCTCGAATGCTCTACAGGAAACCCATCAGACTGTACCTTCGTCAGTCACATTGAGTCCATCGCTTCATACAAACTTACTTCGCCGCTTGGAACGGTCTGCAAGCATATCAAAGAGATTAGCTATAACCACCATGCTGACGAACTGTGGCAGAATCGGTAAGCGAGGACTTACACTTTATTCTTTATATGACATTCTCCAGCCCTGACGAAACAGTCCAGGCTTCTGCCAGCGTCTTTCGCATTCTTGAACGCTGTTGCTGCAAAGAGGAGGACAGCTGCTGCTCTAAGACTGGCCGGAAGTGAAGTGAGCTCAATCTAGCTTATGGTATATAGGCACACACATCCTAATCGGCAACTTACCCGCTTTCGCGTAACACGAAGCTGCTTCGTCGAAGTCGGCATTCCATTTCATCAACCCAGTTTTCAAACTATAACAGGAAAAACAGAGATCGTTAGACGGGTTACATGGCTTCGTCGTGCATATTACATAACGGCAAACAGGCTAAAACAACCGCACCTTTTCTCCGCTTCTTTCACCAAGGACTCTCCTTCCGCAGCGGACTTGTTAGCCATTGCTTCGACGAACGTTGATTGAACGACGTAGATTGACGGTAATTCGTGAGACCCCAGCGATTAGCGAGGGAAAGGAAGCCAGAGGTCCAGATTATTTAATTGAACCTCAGCGACATTGCGATACTCTTGCCGAGTCCCACGGTCTCACCCGAGCGAGAAGTCGGCAGACTACGGTTGATTGAAAAAGGTGATTTGTTTTGTTTTCGCTCCACTGTAAAGCTGCAGTACCTCGCCGTTTGCAAAACAGCGTGCCAAAATGCGGGCTGACTCACCCATCGCCGTAGATAGCACCCGATAAGTGAAGAACGCCCATCAGTGTCTACGCCGAAGGTTGGGGAATCAAGTCATGAGTTGACTTTCTACTAACCATAAACTGCAGAAATACCCTAATCAGCATTACAGAAGGCTCGGAGAAGCTAAAATAAGCCGTTTTAGCCGTTCTTAGCCGTAGCTATAAATATTTTAGCCGCGGCTAAAGCAGCTAAAATGTATTGTGCGTTCGATTGATTTATTGATGTTGAGTCGAGTAAAATTGTTTGGACATCAATAAATCATTCGAACGCACAGCACATTCTAGTCGTGGCTAAGAACGGCCGAAGCGGGTTATCTTAGCTACGCCGTGCCTTCTATAAGCAGCATCGCGGAAGACATTATTCTCCAATTTTGGAGCTCTAAAACGTTCGAAAAATGCTTCGCGGTGTAATGGCTTACTCGTGAGAGTCCGACGGAGGGTTGTTCAATTAATGTTATCCATTCATTCATTTGGTTGCGTAGTCGTTGACGTGACACATATTCGCTCCGCCTCGACATTCGTAGAACACACTCAATCAATCGCTTCAGCCTGTGTCCCAATCTCCGGCAAGGCAAGGTACATCAGCTCATCAGTGTTTCGCTCGAAATCTTCGCTTTCCAACTTCCACGTTTTAACTGCATGCAAAACTTCCGCCTGCCACAAGTAAGATCTCGGCGATCTTCACCTCCCCCGAACCGCTGTAACACATAGACTGGGCCTGCTCTGTATGAGGGTTTCGTGCTGGTAAGGTTTTCTTCCTCGAAGGAAAGCTGCCGCGGCTGATCACGTCCGAGGAGAAAAGGTAAGTGCTAACATTGTTCTTCGTTCTCACGTTGTGTGGATTCGGATTGACACTCTTCCTTGTTCGCAGCGGAAGCAAGGAAGATAAATCAGAGGCCTCTGTCAACTTCTGTGTCCATTGGAAACTACGTGCGCTGCGGAAGAATGTACCGATCTAGCATTCAGCAGTTAGCGAAGCGCAACCGGAAGTGAGCCAAAGGCGCTGTATCGCCAGACTTTTGGTTCTGCGGTTGAATACAAGCATTAAGGCCCTCTTCGACCGCCAGAACCATGAATGACAGCATATCATCGTTACCTTCCACTTCGGTTTCGGCTCTGAACGCCACTCCGACCTCCGATGGCGTCGCCAGAGCCAAGAAACAGAAATACGACATCTTTGTCAAAGCGACCACCCAGGTCGAGGATAGTCTGCTGAAGACCTTTGATGTTCTTCCGACTAAGCCAGCTAGCCTTTTCCCGGAGGTTTCATCTGACGGTAGCATACAGGACCTGTACAACTTGAAGCCCTTGTTAGAACGTTACGGCGCAGAGGCATGCGCGGAGCTGTTACAGACACTACACAAGGAAGTACGCACGTGCTTGACTGTTAGCGAAACTTATTTGGAGGCGCTGGAAAAGTTGCTCCAGGATGCCTGCCAGATGGAAGACGAAGGAGGCTTGACACGAAGGGAAGTGTTAATTATTCACGATACATTAGTGAAAGCGTTGGAAGATATGGAGACCCTCAGAGCGCACGAACAGGGTGTAAAATTCGTGAAGGACTTTGTGCGGTCGATGGAGGAACCGGAAGTTGGTGTGGCCAACAGTGACGATCCGAAGACCTTCTCGGAGGGGGAGAACTTAATGGTGAAGTTAAGGAAAACGGTGGACGAATATGCAGCTACAAAGTCCGCCGAAACGACTCGAGAACGACGTACTCAATGGGAGGTTCTCTTGACATCGAGAAGTATTTTAGGAACTCTGCCATAATAACATTTCGTCTTCCTTTGAGTTCTTAAGAGTTTCCCATGTACTTATGTAGATATAACTGGGAAACGATGAGACCATGGATGAGGAGCTCCCCGAGGTTTCGGCGACGGTGAATGATACGTCCTTGGATACTTCGTTGTTGCCAGAAGACGAAATGTAACCTTTTTGCTCTCGCTGCTGGAGTTCTCAACTCGATTGCTCAATAATCAAACTGTTCATTCCCTTATTTACTACTAAACTAATGTTTTAACACTTCGATGACTTTTTTACTTCCGTTATATAGCTGTGAACGCACTTCTTTCCACTGTGAGTTTCTGTGACTGCTATGGGTTCTGCGGAACGTCTGGGATTGCCCCCCATGTTGACGGTTTACTTTTTCTACTCTTTTGGTGACTAAGATCAGTAGGCAAAAGTATTATATCAATGAAAACGTAGCAAGAAAGCACAAGAAACAATGTCCCTCAAAAGTTTGAACAGCAAAGCTGTGTCGGGTTGCATTGGCTGGAAATCTCGATCATCTTTCCAACGCAGTCACTCATGGCTATCATCTCGTTGATGCAAACGCCCAGAACTCCGCTGGAAGCGGAAGTACAAGTCTGAAGCACAGAGGGAACTGATGTTGTTGTTAGGAACCTCAAGGACCGCCACGGAATTTCCTTGTGGACGTCTTCGTAGTCTAGGGGATCAGCGTTGTCGGTTACTGCCAATGCTGCAGGACTCGCCGTTGTTATGTAAACTGGAGTTGTGGTCGTTGGCGGTTGCGCCACCGGAAGTTCCGGCAAGTATGAACAGCACGACTGACCAATCCCACAACCCCGTGACGGAGCCACCATTCTACCGGAACACAACTGTTCAATCTGTACTTCGTCGACACATACTCCAAGTGGGAAGTTATTGACGAGAGGGATACATTGGAGGAATATTTGGGGCGAAACGACAACGCTAGGAACTAGAACCTTTATCTTCCGGATACGCCTTGTTGCGATCGTGCGCGGTGTTGTGGTGGTAGTCCTCAACAAACGACGCCTCAACAACAACAAACGAGGCTGATAGTCGACGAAACCGCCACTTCCATCAATACAGCAAGTCTGAGTTTCGGCACAATCAAAACTCTTTGAAATGTACTGGTTGGTACAGAACAAAGACACCTTTGAGTCGTCCACGCAGAAGCCATATTGAGAGAACTGTCTCGGAGTTGAGCACGGCCTTGCGTTGAAGCTGGAAGCAGGAACAAAACTTTGGTCCTCCGTCGTAGTAGTCGGGGTGGTGGTCGTGGTCGGGAAAGCAGGCCTTAGGATAACTCCGCCACTCTCTCCTTGAGGATCCACGCAGCAGGCCTGCCTCTCCGCGCAATCAGGGCTTTTCAAAACGAACTGATCGCGGCAGAATCTTCCGACCAACATTTCGTCGACACAAAGGCCTAACTGAGAAAAGTCTCTTGCCGATCTGCACTGTGCGAATCCGTTCCGGAACGAGACCGCAGACGATGGAAGACTTTCTTGTTGCCGGACCGGACTTAGAGTTGGTGTAGGTTCTACTATCTGTGTTTGTTGCTGCTGAGACGTAGTGCAGCAGAACTGCTCTGAGAAGCAATTCCTGCTGGGAGAAACTTGGTGGCTTGTGCACAACGTGAGAACCTGAAGTTGATCCACGCAGAAACCGATGGTTGTCGGATCATCTTGCGAGACGCAGGGACGAACTATTTCCGGAATGGGTGTCGAACTCGTGGTGGTAATGATAGTGGTGGTGGTGGTCGGTGTTGTGGTCAGCACGGGAACGCGTCTACGAATAGAGCGGAACCTGTTCAAAGTTCTCAATGGTTTCCTTCTCACACTTTTCGGCTTATTATCCAATACACAGCAAGACTTGTCCGACAAACAGGCACCAGTTTTGAATGCTGACTTCCCGGTACAGCGTTCGGAGATCTCGTCATCAGCAATGCATAGACCGACGATGTGGGACTGTGGAGCGAAGCAGACCTCGCTGGTGTCGGGTCTTCCTCGTAAGCGTAAGGCGGAAGTGGGGCTTTTGCGGATGGCTACAGGTCGGGAAGCGCTCGCTTCTTCTTCTGATACTGAAGGTTCACTGAGGTTATCAGGAGCATCAACGTCTAACGATCTTGAATTGTCGACGCAGCACACTTCCTTCCAGTCACAGTTGTCAGACAAGGAAACCGTCTGGTCCACGCAGAATTGCCCGATCTGCGCTGTGCTGACGCAAAAGCCCATTTGTAAATTTTCCGTAGTTCCGCTTGGAAGACACGTTGAGAATCCCTGTCGCGCCAAACCTACGGTATAAAAGTGAGTACAATTTAGTTTGATTTGAGCAGGTCGGAGTTTCCGCTTCTCCAACTTCTGAAAGGGGAAACCAGAAACTTACTTATGACAGAAAAAGGAGTTCTCGAGAAGGGTGTACCAATTTGGGTCGTTGTAGATTCTACGGCTTCTTCACCAGCGCAGCAAGACTGCTCTCCTTCGCATCCTGATCGCGAAATAAATTTGTCTTTGCACGTTATATCGGTCAGCTCGTTATCGACGCAGAAACCAATCTCGATCACACCCCGGTCGGTACTCACGCACGATTTGATTCTACCGTCGCCCGGTCTTTGTCTAAACGAGAAATCCTTCCCGGAGGTGGAGCTCGAACTGTTCCGATCTGGAGAAGTCCGCTCCAAGCAGCATATTTGATCTCGACCGCAAATGAGGGACTTGGCGATCGATTTCCCCACACAGTCTTCCGCGACACGACCGTTGTTGACGCAGACTCCGAAACTTCCTCTCGACGTACAGACTTTTGAACTTTTGCTTGAGATACTGTTTCTTTTTGGTCCGGGAGCGGCGTGAGTCTTGTTCCCTCCTTTCGCTGCGGAGGCTTCGGTCACAACCTCATCGGGAGAGTCGGTAAATGATTCGTCTGGTCCGCTGATAACGGGCTCCCCGTTCAGCGACTGGTACAGGTTATTGTTTATATGGTCTGTCCAGTTGCTGACGTAATATTCCACCCCGTGGGCGGCAAAAATTGGTGGATTTGGAATATCTGTAAACAAATCCATATTCATTTCGCCTACGTGCAGACAAGATGCCACTCTATACCTAAGACCAAGAATTCTACCCGTGGACCGAATTGCTCCGAATTTTTCTGACATTTCAAATTAACTTTGGATATCAATGACATCATTCATAGGGAAGCGATTATTGGAACGAATTCTTTCAATGAAATCAGGCTCCTAGGTTGAATAACTTACATTGCATGCCTTCACCGGTGATCTTGTTCGGCACATAAGCATAGGATGGGATCGTCAAGTCGATCGGTCGTCTATGCGGGAAACCATATCCAGGCTGCGGACCAGGAGGTCCGTAACTTCTTCCGCTTAAAGAAGGAGTGTCTCGCTGTAGGTTCCACGAGCTGTATGGATCGTACGGAGGTGCCTGCAACTGAACCGGCTGACCGTAACTTTCCGGTGGAGGAAATGGTCGCTCAAGTCTCGGACTGGGCGTGGGAGGCTCTTGACCAGGCATCCAGGAGCCATTGGGATCATAGGAAAAAGTTCTGAGGGGTAGTTGAAAATTACGGTAATATTCGTTGTTTGCCTGATAGCCGAAAGGGCCTTGTAGATTTGGCGGGGAATAGTCCGGTCTGACAGAAGGTCCATAAGGTTGAAAGGACGGCGAAGGGCGGTTCAGTGGAGAGAAAGAGTCTTGGAAATTTGGAGAGAAGCTCTGGATGCCCAGTTGACGATTCTGCGGTCCGCCGATAAAGATGGCAGGTGCATCGTTTAGTCCGTACTGACGCTTTTCTCGTATATGTGGCAACCCGGAAGTCTGCGAATAGACCGGCATAATCCATGTCAAATAAATCATGAAGTTGTAAAGCACATCAAAAGATAATCTGGATCCATCGGACGCACAATAATCCTTCATCGCTTAACCAAAACTTTCCTCTTAACCATTGTTGCGTCATCGGATGTAATTTAACTCAGTCCTCCTTTTCCATCACAAAATAACAATAATCTCAAACAGAACACGGCCGCAGACTGCGAAACATTAGACCAGGAAATGCATATTTGGAGAATCACTTCAAACGACTTTGAAGAGTCGAAGAACTGACAAATGCGTTTAACTGTGGTCAAATTCTTCACTCAAGTACTTTCTTCACATTCTAAGCTTGAGATTGACTATGCTTGTCATGAAATAACCGCTATGTACGTATTATCATATCGACTGGTGTGGGTGATTGCCCTTTGAGAGTTTTTCTTTGGTTCTTGGTCATCTTCATTGTTCGGAAAGGTCCGTACACGCTCGCTCTGCCCTAGAGCACCTTCGGTCTAGCAAAGATATTGGAAGAGACAAGAGGATGGTTAACAGCATGAAAATACTCGTACTACTGTTGGAAGTGTTTTGCTATTGGTAATTCGAAAGAGTTTCTTGATCGACAGGCGCACAAGCGGCTTCCATCTCGATTATCATTTTTTCGTTGAAATTTTCGTTTTGTGGATAAACCAATGACGATACTATTGTTCGCAAAATTTACTACAATACTATTGTTCGCGATCGAGAAAGTCGAAAACACTATTGATATCGATGTGACTATATAACACTTTTTATTCCGCGCATCAACGCCCTATAATAACAATGTAACAAGAAACCTAACGTCCTATAATACCAATATATCGATTGCTGACACGATCCATGTCGTCCGCACCGCTTACATCTGTTCCACCCACCATAATTATCGACAAAGTAGAAGCGGAGACGTATCTGAGAATAAGACGAAAGAGCCTTTTACGACCGTTACTTTCAAACAGGCAAAAAACCGTACATCGAGTGGCGACTTCGAGAAACCCGCGCTATGCGTCCACCTCGAAACAGCAAACACTTCCGGCCTCAGAACAATGGCTGGACACTTTAATAACCATCCCATCACAATCATCTTGAACTGTGCTATTCTTCACACAAATACCTAAACGTCTTTTATCGCCGTTGATCACCGAGCACAGCCCACGTCGGCGCATTGCCAGGGGCATTTCCGGATCCACAGCCACCACTGCATTCGCACCAGCTCTCATCGTCGATAGTGTCACTAACATGGGTGTCACCGTGCTGTCAGTTAGACGAGATTGTGGTGTCGTCTGTCTGGCAAGGTAGTTGATTACAGGAGAAAGTAGAACCGGAAGTGCAGCAGCCGTACGCGGACCTCCACTGGGTACGCTTTCAGATTTATTCAAAGAAAGCTGCAGGATATTTCCTCGGTCGTGTGACTGGCTGACGTCACCAAACTGTGGCGCGCCTTGACTGATGTTTGGCTGTGGGAGGTTGGGACGTAGAAGGGATCGAAAGACAGGTACTCCGGGCGAGATGATGTACCCTGCGTCATCGGGCGATGGTACTCGTGCTACAGCCACTTGAAAGATGTCCCAAACGACCTTCCCTGGCTTACTTGAGTTCCCTGGTCCGCTAACGTTCTCCCCAAAAACGCGTTCTCCGGTTTGCGGAAAAGTACTAATAGTGTCGTTTCTGCCAGTCTGTGGGAACTCTCGGACTGGACGATCTACCGTGTTTCTACTTGCGATCTTCCCGACAACACTCGTGCCAAACAGATTCTGCAACGAGACAGAAAGCTGCGGAAGTTTGGTTGAGGAAGCGTTGGCTGATTTCCGTGTCGTTATTCTGCTGCGCTTTGGTGTGGTAATCTGAAGTAAGAAGGGCGCCGACAAACGCGATCGTGCGAACTTGCCTTCAGTTTTAAATTTAGGCCCGCTAGAGTTCTTCACGCTAACTTCCGCCAGCTTTGCCCTAGCCTTTGGTTTCTGTGTGGTGGTGGAAACGATTGCGTCGAACAACATTTGCAAAAGCTCTGTGGGGCTGGAGGGTAACGAAGAGCCATTCTTGCTTTGACTGGAGGGAACGAGGCTGGTCGACGGCGGGTGGCGGAACTCCCTTGCTGGTCGAGCGGCGGTCGTTCCTTCGGCAGCAGGAGCTTCCGTGGCTCCTCCTGCTGGTGCTTCAGTGGCATCAGCTTCGGTTGCCGCTTCTTCGGCTGGAGCATCCGTGGCGGCGTCGGTCGTATCCGGCGGGTCTGTCGGTGAAGTATTGAAACCAATGTCGTCTTGACTGCCCGAAGAGCTTCCGTAAAGTGGGTCGTTCGCTGGCTCATCAATAACCGACTAAAGTGGAACCACAGCATTCACTTATTGATACGACATTTTGTGCGGACAAACGTTCAAGAATGATGGAACAACAAACCTGATCGTAAAAGTTGTTCCAGCGATAATCGCCCCAACTGTTCACGTAGTCACTGGAACTTCCGGCGGCGAATACCGGTGGTTGTGGCATATCTCCAAAAGAAGTTTATACTAATAGTCCGTAATGTTTACAAGCTCAAAGTACGAAAGTTGAATCGAAACTTACAGATTGGGAACCCGGCCACCCTGTGTGGGACGATGAACCAGGAAGGAATGTTCGGAGGTCCATGGTTCGGTTTTGGTGGTCCGGTGAAATCGGCATCAGCATTGACGAGAGACCATTGAAAGATACAGAGTGAGAAACGTGCGACAGCGATATAGTCGACGAACATGATAAAAGACCTCATGACGGAAGTGGGGGTGAATCTGGTGTGGTCGACGATACGCCTTTCTTACGGTCTAAAAGCTCTCTCACCAAGCGCAAATACCGATGGATTGAGGCCGTCATCGCGTAACTACGTCTAACAGAAGCACAGTAACAAAAACTACCGCCAAGGGTTCTTGCCTCTATACTAATCTACGCGAAGTACTCATGTAAGACATACTGTAGATCGTCCGCACTATAACGCCATCAGCCCAGACTAGAAAGCAACAGTTTTTGCGGGCTCCAAAGTCTACTATATAACTTATTAATCTATAGTTTATCAAGGGTTTGTCGAAATAGGTATTAAAGGATTATATTAAAGTAGGAAACCGGTAAACTGACCGATCGATGGCGATCACCTGCATACATCATACGAAGAATTAATTGTCCAATAGCTTGTCCACCACCGCAGAAATTTTGTCGTCATCCAAAACTCCAGTAAACTGATCAACAACCTTGCCGTTCTTCATCGCTAGCACGTGCGGAATGGAACGAACCTAAAAACAGTCATGCAGAGTGTATACGGGAAGTCGAGCATAGTAGCTAATTAGATATGGTATCCACGTACCTTATACTGCGATGCTAAACCGTCCAGTGCGTCAATATCGACTTTGGCCATTACAACCTCGCCTTTCTTCGAGGACACTATCGTCTCCAAACGAGGCATAAGGATTTTGCATGGTCCACACCACCTACGAGACGCTTTAGCACTGACCGGAAGTGAGATAACGGGACCGGAAGTAGACTTTTGGGACAGCTTACTTAGCGTGAAAATCGACGATAACCGGCACGGAACTTTCGAGGACTCTCGTCTGAAAATCGTCTTCATCTTGAACGTTGAAGATGGGCGAGGATTCTTTTGCTTTCAGGGATGCGCTGACATGAAGAGGCCGACTGCGGAGGAGAGCTGATGCTATATAGCGGAAAAAATCCAGTTAGTCCAAGTTCATTTGAACCCTGCAACGATGTCCGCCTTCTGGTCCATCGCCAGCTCGGACACTGTACATACTCAACGGGCTTGAGGTACGTATCTATATGATAATAGTATTCCATCACTTACCTTCAAAGATGGATGTTCCACTGCATGCTCGCAGTACACTTGGTCCCGCTCGTCCTAATAAACCCATCTCGATATTCCTGCGATATACCGGACGAGTGATGAACAACACTTGATGCGTAGAAATATCCTGAGAACTCGTAAGGTGTACTAACGGCCGAAACGAGGGGAAATCTTAGTAGACGGAGGAACGGAAAGACGATGTAAGATTCGGATTTCGGATCTCAGAATCAGGAAGTCGGAAGTCGGGAGTTCAGAAACCAGTACAGTACTGTAAATATTCGCTGCGTCCACCCCATATGTCATCGTACAAGTGAAGTACAGCCCCGGTCCAGTTTCGCGAATTGCAAAACCCCTTACGGGGGTGCATCGTTACGTACGTGGACGTACTGCGCGGACATAGCGAATATTTAGAATAATTAGTAATCTAGTAAACAAAGTCTGACCACGCCCACCCATGCGGTTACAGGGAAATCTTTTTCGAATTTTCTTGAGTCAGACAATAGACACCTTGCGTTTTGCATAGATGGTTTGAACAAACGACAGTCTGGCCAAAACGATTGCATTTAAAAATGTTTGAAGATTCAACATTAATAATTCGCTTCGCAATTCACGAAACGAAGGGGGGCTTCGTTCGTGAAGAAAATCACCCGTCGATTAGAAACTTGCCCGAGTTGTCTTCAGTAATACTCTGGCTGGCAGAAAGCATTGAAGAGCGTAATCTGTATCCGGGCAATGCGGGGCTACCACTCCGGTCAATCAGGCAATCAAAATGCTTCTTGGCCAGCCCTTTTTTAACTTGGTGGGCAGATTACTACTGAGCACACTGCACTGTATCTATGCCATTGAGATTTCTCTGAATCATTATAACTTTTCTCCGTTCTTAAACCTGGTATCGCGTGCTGGTTTCTCTTACTTAGATCAAAGATGGCGACGGAAGTGAAGAAGAAACGGGGAAGACCACCAGAGAGACTTGCTGCTGAGAAAGAGGCCGAGAAGTCAGAGAAAGAAGCCGCAGCAAAGAGAGCAGTCGACCGTCAGCTGCAAATGGACTTGGAGCTATTGCGCTTGACTAACAAGGGGAATCCTTTCCGTTATACCGTGAACAAGCGGAAGGACAATTGGAGTTTGATTGCGGTGGACGTGACAGCCCTGTTCGAAGGGGAGATCTTTGACGATCGCCGTTACAGGGAAAGAGTCAGAATTCTGATGAAGGCACGCCGCGCCGAGGCTGACAAGAAAGTTACTGGAGCGTCTCGTTGGACCTAACCGAAGCTGATACCCTTCTCAACAGCCTGATCGAATGTGAAAACTTCACAGCAAACAACGCGAATGCCGAGAAGTAGAAAGAGGAGCAAAGTAAGCAGCTGACACAAGTTATTCAGAAGGATGCTCTGATAACTATGAGGGCGCGGGTTGATGCGGGTAACGGTGAGTGTTGGTTGATTGGGCTTATCGTTGATTGACTTTCAAACTTACACATGTAAATAGCGTTTTGATTCTGTTTATAGATGTAGAGACGGTCAGTGGAAACGAATCCAGTTCGCTAGTCCCAAAGAAATCTAGCCCTAATCCGCCAGCAGCACCATTCAGAAAACGTAAAGTAGAACCAGTCGATGAGTATCTGGAAGGTAAGAAGATACAGCAGCTTAAGGAGCTAGATACGAAGATGGAAATGCATCGAGAAACTATGCTCGATAATGCCGCGGAACGAAGCATCCGACGAGAGTTCCTTGAATTCGATCGGGAAAAACTGCGAATGGAGGACGCGGACAAGGCTCGACGGTTCGAACTAGAGAAGGAAAGAGAGAAAAGCGAGCTGGAAAAAGAAGAGCGGGATAGACAGTTTGATTTGATGCGCGATGGATTGTTGAGCAAGAAGTGATCTCATGCCTCTTTTACAGCCTTACCTTGTTTCTAGTTATCGATGTGATCTTCGAGATAGTTCTCCAAGTACTCCGCGAGTGTCGGCGGTTCTACCGCAAAGGAGTTGGATGTTTGTGAACCATTCAGGCAAGTGTGATAGTTCGTCAGTAAAGTGGCTACTCGAAAGTACATTCCAAGAGGCTGGAGACCCAGCTTTAAGGCTTCTAAGGCTTTATTAAAGAAAAACGGGTTTCCGATCTTCCCAAAACCCCATTCAACGGAAATCCGAAGCGTCTTCATTGCCGTATTGCAAGCAGTTTCCAACGGAGAAGCATTGTACCTTACAGGATCGACTACTTGGGGTGTGGATTTGTAGGCCTGGTCGCCGTACAGGTAGTATCCGGTTTCCGGAGTGGGTGGCCAAGTCCTGCTCTCTTTCATCATATTAAGAATTTCACTTCTGTAGAGTAGTTTGGCGTCATGGAAGCTTCCTGGTTCAGGACCGCACATCAGGTACATGATGCCGCAAAGTGTCATCACTCCGGTATACTTCAAATCATGTTCTTTCTTATGCCCGGTGTAGCAAATATTCTGCGTCGCATAGTCCAGAGGCCTGTGAGTCAAGGTGAAGATCTTAAACATAGTTACGGTTCACATAGGATCTCAAAGCAAGAATAGAGGCTGTTCGTAGCTTACCGACAGATCTCAGTTTTGGTACCGTCTACAAACCCCGTACATCTGTCGTACGGAGAACCCTTCTGCGAGACCGTCTCGGCCCACAAACTCAATGTATTTGAGCTTATCCAAGGCTGTACGGGAGTACTTAGACGCCAACAGAATTTATCATGGACGTGTTTTAGGCTCTGGTTGAAGCAGCGAGATAAAACGCTGCGGTTTCTTCCGAACAATTTCTCCAAATCACAAAGACGGTTAGGGTAAGCAAGTCGCCTCAGCAGAATACACAGGGCTTCCATTCCCGGAATGACATTCTGAGCGTCGGTATACATAATATCCGGAAACTCAAGAGCTTCCTTTAGTATCTCAAGTTGATGGCTGGAAAATCGGAAGTCTTCCAGGCAGTCTTGGCGAGACAGCTTGTAGAGGTCGAAATCTCCCGGTCGCATCTTGGCTTGGTCTGTCAAACGTCCCAGAATAACCAGCTTTTCCTCGTCGATGTCCCCTTCCTCACACATGATCACAAGTAACTTCTTATCCATATCGAAAAACACAAAGCAAGTTCTAGAATACGAAACGAGCAACAAAAACAGAATAACGGCACGAGTTTCTTTGTTGTGTGCTAAATCTTAAATTCTTATATTAACTTTACTGCGCGTTTGTCGGTCATTTGGCCCCGCATTCCGCAACCTCTGAAAGGCTTCAGCGACGGGATTTTTGAACTAGGATTTTCAAAAATCCTTAGTGAGCGTTTGTTAAATTCTTCTGCGCAAAACGCAAGGTGTCTAATGAGTCTGTTCCAAATTTAACCTTGGACTTTGGTTGCTGACATTTCTCGTTTTGCCGTGTCTTTGCAGGTTAAAACAGGACACAGGAGCCGATCGTCGGCTGTCGTTACGATGGACGTGGACATCAAAGAAGAAGACAGGGTTGTGCCGTGGAGCACTGCGCCACCGGAGATGATGGACACTGGCAACATCAATCCAGAAGATCCCTTGGGAAAGTATTTCGCTTCTCTCCGTCAGGGTCTATCCAGGGCAACGCAGACGGCAATTCTTCTGGCTGAGGTGGTAAATAGCCGTCACGGAACATCCAGGAGCAGCCCTTACGTGCAGGATGAATTGACCCACTACATCGAGGCTCTGCTAGATAGTCCGAAAGTCGATCCACTATATCTCCACATCGTCGCAAATCTCTCCGACAAAGACCTGCAAGATCTCGTCATAACACTCATTGCTCAATGTCGCGAGACGCGGCAGATCGAGAAATGCTCTGCAATCTTATTCAGGTAAGGACTCTATATCGAAATGAGTACCACAAAATTTCGTTGTTATGCTATTAATAATTATTCTTATTTTGTTCCAGTTTTCTTCGAATCTTGCCAGCCGCTTCTTCGGACGAAATAGTCCTCCACCAGATTCGGGAAACCTGCCTTTCGCTTCTGGCCCAAGCGAAGTTGAAGTCTTCGAGTTACTGTAGCGCATACAGGCAGACGGCGCTGATGAAGTTCCTTCCGGTCGTCCTCGCTCAAAGAACTCTCTCACCGTCATCGATCGAGTTCTCCATCTCGCTGGTACCCGAGGTTGTTAGGTTCTATGTTGCTGCCGTGTACGAGTCGGAATCTGTCCAACGAAGCCATGTTCTGATTCCGGCTGATAACGCTTGGGTTAGGTTGTTCCAGACTCTCACAAAGATCTTCACTTCCGCCTGCGAGAACCTCAAAATCCCAAAGCCACCCCAGTTCTGGTCCGTGTGGAAAACGTCCGTTCCTGCTTTGAAAGTGTGGTGGAAACAGATAATCCAGTGGGATAGTATCCTTCACAACCAGGATCATCTACCACCCTCCGTTTCTTTCTGGTTGAAATTCGTGTTCATAAGTTTCCTTATACACTTTTACGACCAGCTCAAAGTCGAGTGCGGTCTACCGGAACGAAAGCCGTTCCTGCTGGACGTTCCAGCTGTGTGCTCAACGTCAGGGTCTTCTACTGGAGACAGCGACCTAAGCCGGTGCAAAAAGCTAGAAAGGTTGCGGGAGGTCTTTTTACTGGCCAAGCTTGTTTGGGTTGCGCTGGAAGAACAGAATGAATCCTTGAAGGAGAAAACTA
This sequence comes from Ramazzottius varieornatus, assembly GCA_001949185.1. Taxonomy (NCBI): domain Eukaryota; kingdom Metazoa; phylum Tardigrada; class Eutardigrada; order Parachela; family Ramazzottiidae; genus Ramazzottius; species Ramazzottius varieornatus. The sequence goes on along the minus strand of BDGG01000002.1, from coordinate 7,504,721 downwards.
TGGTAGAATTGGCCTTCTTACCTGTTACACCCACCTATATGTCCTTTCATCTGGACTGCCGGACGTCCTTCGGTCTTCGCGATGCAGCTCCAGATCCTGTACCGGAAGCCTGCCCTTCCTGGTTGGTAGTCCAGATGCTTGCCAGGAATGTCGCATTGAGCTTGTCTACAGAGAAACTAACTGCAGAGACGTTTGGCGGACAGATCGTGCCTTTGGCGTCGAAACTTCGGCTGCGAGATAACCACCCCGCAAGAAATGTGATAGATTTTACGGCCAGAGAAAGCTTGAGGTACATATGTGACGACTCGGAGATCATGAAGTTCTTTTGCGCGGTCATCGTGGGGCACATGGCTATGCAGCCCGTAGAGCGATCTTCGGATGAGTTCCTGAGTAGCTTGCTGGTCTTCATGCAGCCAGTCATCGAGAAATGCACGGATCTTCTTCGGGCTGTCATCGCTGCGCTTTTGATGCGGCAGAAGTTTGTCTTCAAGCAGTTCTTCAACTATATTTGCTCACCGGAAATCATTGCCGGTAAATTCGCGCTTGTCCTCGATCTTCCTAAACGGGTGCCCGGCAGATGCAACGTTCAAGTTCGTAGTTTCAAGTGGCGCATGTGTCCCGTGTCATTGGCTGCAAGCGTGCGCCGCTTGAGATGACTGTCTTACAGTTGGTTCGCCGGACCTCAAAATCTGTTTACGATGTTGACTGTCGTTGTTTTCTTGCAGAAATAGGTGGCTTAGTGGGGAGAATGGCGCTCGAACTCACACCGGAACCCTTAACTTCGACGACGACCGCTGCCCACAATACGCGCGGAGCTATTCGAGGATCCACCGACGTTTTGCAGACGGAACTGCAGAAATTGGCCATTAACGCCATTTCTAACTCTAACGTCTTTCTTACTGTTCAACTATACATTAATGATACCAAAGAAACTCTTTCCATTGTCCTCTTCCAGCAGCAACAGATGCCTGTAATTTCTCCTCCTCGTCGTGGACGTTCTAGCGCTCTCACCTCTTGAACAGCACGAGAAAATAACCATTTTGTTCACAGAAAAAATTTATTCATAATCTTCACGTCCGTGGCATCGGTTTGACATCGGTCCATGCAAGATGAAAAGACATTCGCGTAACAAACCACAGTTAGGCATAAAAGGTAAAAGGATTGAAAACTCTTCGAGGTAGTACAAAATTAATCCGGTACAAAGAGGGAGAGAGTCAGCTTCCGGGTTCGTGCAAAGCACGACACGGAGCACAGGTCCACCGTTTGAAATCACATTCGCGGTAAGTGTCATCGATACAAACTATACACCGTTCATGGAATCGTTTGGTCATGCAGGGGATACTTTGGCATATCACAGTCCGATCATTACGAGCTTTTCCGGGTGGCATGCGGCAGAAGCAGATCACGGAAACAGCTCTTTCGCGGAGAATCAGATTACGCTTCGCAATGCGAAAACCGTGCCTCACCAATTTAGAGACTTTCATCGGGAAGAAGGTTGGCTGCAGAGTTCGGAGTCTTGTTGGAAAAGGATCGGCTGAGGAGAATGTACCCGACTCGTAACAACGGATCACATGCTCTCGTAAGACCTGAAACAACAAAATAAATTGGATAAATGAGATGATTACACGAGTTTCCGCACCTGCATACTTCCGCCTCTCTACAGATATCCGGCTTGGAGTGTGTAGGTACATGTACCGGAAGTAAACTATATAGTAATTTTCCCCCACAAATTCCGATCGAGCTCACCTCCGAGGATTCTAACTTTAGTCCTGTAGGATCATTCTGCTGACAGAGTGCAACCAAAAAAGCGATGGCGAAGATGCCACAATCTTTATTATTCTTCTGTTGATCCACCATGGGCCAGATGACGCGGAATTTTGAGACGTCGGAGAAGCGGAAAACGGCAGCGATCTTCTCCAGTAGGAATTCTGGCGTTGGCTGTTCGAAGCTGTCGTAGACGTAGACGACGTTCTCAGCTTGGTCGTGGTAATTACTGATCAGTACCCAGTGGCTTCGTCCAGTGTACAGGATCTGGGCTTGACGTTTGTCGGGTCGAACGTAACCATGCTCGAAAATCTTTCCGCGAAGTCGTACAAGCTGTAGTAGACGCTCCGATCGATTTGCTCGCTCTTGTCCGTAGAAGTCCGACGAAGGCCGAAGTCCGCCTAGAGGAACAAAAACCATCAACGGCGTCACGATGTAATATTCAGAGCTCACAATGGAAAACTTGCCCATATGTGGATGTTCCACTTTCAACATATTCATCGCAGCAGTGACGATAAAGTCATCAATCCAGCCATCTTTGATCTCATTGAGCAGGCGTAGCCTGTGAGCCGAAGACAAAGGTATCCCACCCGGAGAGCACCACACATCTTGTGGCGTTGCCTCTGGAAGAAGAGCGCGACATCATCCGATTGAAGAAAGGCAGTAGCAGCTTGACTCACCAGTCCGAGGTTGGTGACGGGACACGCAGATTCCTCCACCTGTTGCTTTCCGTGTCTCATCTCTTGGTCCTTTTCTGATACCTTCCATCCTTCTCCGTTCGCCTCAGCCAAACAACGGGAGCATTCTGCAAAGTCCGCATCCGGAGTTCCGGAATCCAGGCCAAGGACTTTAGAGATTGAAAATCGAAAACCAAAACAGCGAATGACGTCAGGCTGAGCAAGAAACGGCGGCACAGCCCTGACGGTGCCAACCCATGACTAGATGTTCACAACTGTCCACTACAGTACTCTTACTGACGTACCGGTACTGCAACCCTCTCCGCTTTTCTTTTCTTCAGATTTCAGAATCGCAGATTCAGAGTTGGACCAGAATTTTGCATATTTCGGGATTAGATGCTTGACTGATTCCATCGCCCTCTCGGCTATCTAGTATAGGCGCGTCACAACAATGTTCCAGGAAAAGGAGGGATCGCTCAACAGTGACCCTTTGGTGGACTGACCACGAACGCTGCGTCGCAGGCCCATACAGGTGACAAGAGTTCCGGAAGAGGACGAGAAAGTAGAGGTCAAGTATACGGCTAAGCGGATCTATCTTGATTGAGGTTCCTGAATCTCTGATGCCAGCGGATTTATCTTGATTGAGGTTCCTGAATCTCTGATTTTTTTCCGCCTGTTTTATGCATGGTTGTATGGAGGATATTCCAGCGTCATAAACTCCTCCGCACGTTTTGCTTCTACGATACTTCTGTCCTTCTACCTTGGGAATATCATTATACAGTTCTCCAACATCGTGTTGAGTGCAGTTTTTCGAAGGTGAGGGTGGAATCTCGATCGGTGGAGGTGTTGTGATTTACAGGTCGAGCACTGCTCAATCAATCAACCGTACGAAATGGCTCCTGTGGAAATCGCTGACTGGTGCACGTCTGTTGGAGACTTCTTCAAGACTGTCCAGACGAAAGTGTTTGCGAAAGACACGGCCAAGGTGAAGGAGTATATCCTGCTGCTGAGCTCCGGATTGCTTAAGGTGCAAGGATCGATTGTACGAATGCTGGCGGAGAAGATCGAACAGCTACCAGCACAGATTGAAGACGGAATTCGTAACGCTACAAAGCAAGCTGCACAAGAAGCACAGTCAATCTTCCGTACAACTGCTGTCAAAAACACGTTTGCTGACATGTTCAAACGAAACCCAAACGTCCTGATCCTAAAGCCTGTCGACGGGGGAGAGCAGAATGGCCACCGGAAGTCAAACCGTGAGCTCACTGAACTAGGCAGTAAAGTGAAGACAGCTTTGGGGCTTGAAAGTTATCAAGTCAAGCTAGGAGGAATTAGATCGACTGCGAACAACGGTGCTGTTTACGAATTTGCGACCAGAGAAGATCGTGATAAGGCCAAGACTGCCCTTGAGAATTGTTCTGCTACGACGAAGTACACGGTAAGCCTTCCTCGAAAGCCTCAAGTAGTGGTTAAATTTGTTCCGCAGGATGTGACGGAACCAGAAGACAGCGCATTCATCCGACTCCACTCCAGCAAGATGCGCTCCAACACCTGCAAAGACATTGGCCTGGAGTGGAGTCGGATGAATGTGCTGTCTTGAAGAAACTCGGCAGAGATGATTCTACTACACGACCGTACCTACTGGAAGTGTCCGAACAGAGCAAATTCGCCTTGCTGGCGAAAGGATATATCTTGATGAACATTTTCATCAGATGCAGAATTGAAGAGAAGTCGACCCAGTGTTTTGCGGTTTTGGCCACATTGCTGCGAACTGTAAGCAACGTCGGTGTGGGAAGTGTGCCTCGATTGACCATGAAACTCGTGAGTGTACCAGTCCAGACCTGAAATGCTGCAACTGCGTGGAGAAGAAAGTCAATATGGAGAATGTTCCCAGACATGGCGCGTTCCAGACTTGGTTGTGTCTGGTGGCTAAAACAACAACTGAGCGACGTAACCAACAGGTTTCCGCTGCAAAAAACGCAGTGGGGGCGCGAGCGACTCGCTGAGTCAGCAAGCGCCTAGTTTTCAAAGTGCAAAATCCAATGTCAAATTGAATTCTTTGATGTTTCGTCACTGTAATATTCGCACAGGTGAAAAATTTAATACTGCACAGGTGAAGTCGTGGTGCTCTGAAACCGATGTTTGCGCCTTAACGGAAACGTGGGATGACGGGTGCATAGCCGACAATGTTTTTGCTGATTTACGATGTGTCAAGGTTTTCAGAAAGGGACGTCTGGATGGGTATGGTGGGGTGGCTTTGATTGTCAAGAAGATGGGCTTACATTAAGGATGGGGGTTCCAAGTTCCGTTCCATTCCAATTCCTATAGGAGCATAGGAATTCCTTCCAGTTCCAGCTGAACTCGATTCGGAGCACTGGAATTCCTATTTGGAAAACTAGACGCGATTTGGAATTCCAGCACTGTCAATCAATGTGGAGAACTGGAGTTCCTGTTTGGAAACCAGGAACCTATCTGGAATTCCAGTTGCGATCTAATATAGCTGACTTGGCACAGTGGGACTGCGAAAGCTTCCACCAAGTAATTAAATTTTTGGGAGTTTCTTGCCTTTTTAGTACGGTAATTGCCACTTTAGTACGGATCTCGAAAAGGAAGTAGGAGAGGTGAATTTGATCGACTTGGTCGAGCCGACGGGGTGCGCACCTGCTGACACTGGAAGCACGTTGACTAACCAGCAAAGTATTGTTGGTGAGTTTTCGGACTTTATTGATGTTTTCTTGGAAGCTGGCGTTGAAGATGCGGCCGAGCTATTCAGTGTTTCAGTAACTGTAGATTCCTTCACGTTAAACGATTTGTTTGGGTACAAACCGCCGGTTGAACAGAACATGTGATGTTTACTATTATTACTACTATTTCTGTTACAGTATTTAGACCTGATTTTCGGCAGTAAATTGCTGTTCCTACTGTTTCCTATACTTTTGATTAACTTTTTGGAATTCCGATTTTTAACCTGTTTGATTTGGAAACTAGAATACGGGAATTTAGGAACTCTTCGGAATTCCATCCAGTTCCAGTTCCAAGGAGCTAGTCCATAGGAACCCCATCCTTTGCTTACATACCCGTTACAGAGGTGATCTTGAGTGCAGTGATCTTGAGTTGTTGACTGTCGAACTACCAGCAGTGATTGTAATCGTGGGAGTATTTTATGCACCACCGAACAGAGTGGTGCAGGACATTTCGCGACTGTGAGCACCTTGCGAGTTTTTCACATGAAATAATTAACGACTTGGTTCTTGTCAGAGACTTTAATACTCCGGAGGTTGATTGGGAGAAGCGATCGTCAATAGCGCAGAATGGTCGAGTTTCGTTGGTGCTTTGTAGAGAGATGTCGATGAGACAGCTGATAACTTTTCCTGTCTTTACCCCGAGGACTTTTCTAGTTACAGAAATCCAATTAATTTTCCCTCCTTCTGCAGAAGGCGATCATGATGGACAAGAATTCAAGCTCCACGTCCGGAAGCAGAAACTACAACCAGTGCAGAAAGCACGATGAAAGTTTGCCCATGGAAGACAGACAGAGTTTATTGAAGCGGTACGCCATGCGCATCTGGAACAACTGTTCGATAGAGCGTCATTTCACGATGCTGCTGAAAGCCTCGAAGACGCTCTGCTAGCAGTAGCCCTACAGTTTCATCGGTATGTTACGAATGAAGAAATGACGAGCTTCAGCACTGATCTGAAGGAAGTTGTGAAGCTGAAACGGAAGAAAAAAAGGGTTCGACAATTTCATACGGTGCACGATGCCTCCACTGAAACAAGCTCTTCGATTGATGTAGAAAGACAGCTCGCGGAAACTCAAGATTGCTGTTGAGAAGGGCGACACCAGAAATTTGCTGGAAGTTGCAACCGCCTCTCGTCGTAACAACAAGAAGTTCTGGAACCACGTTCGCTCAAGTGTTGACAAGAAACCTCTACCACCGATCTCTGATATCAATGGCGACCACCACTACGACGACGCGCAGCGTGCAGAACTTCTCAATTCTGCCTTCATCAACGTCATGTTGCCCTGTATTGGCCACTATGCACAACCGCCAGCGATTCTGTTCTACAGCGACCCAGACGCAGTGTGGCCATCCATCACTGAAGATGAGGTCCTACAAGCAGTCAACAGCTTGGACTCGAAGAAGTCGAATTGACCCTTCAAAGTTACTGTGGCGCTGCTGCACCGCACAGGTAATGCACTCTTGCTGTCACTTACAAAACTGTTTAACCTCTGTTGTAGCGCCGGATATTTTCTCGACTGCTGGAAAACCCAGTATGTCACCCCCATTCCAAAGACCACTAAAGACCCAACGTCAGCTTCTTCATGGCGACCCATTTCCATGTTGCACCCTCTTTCCAAATGTTTTGCAAAAATAATCGGTAAGCGATTGCGAAACTTTTTGGGAGATAGAAACGCATTTGGCACTAGTCAGTTCGGATTTCGAGAGGGCCATTCAACAGAGCTAGCAAGTTTGCTGATTAGTCAGTACTGGGCAGATGTGTTACACAGTAAAGGGGAAATCGATGCGGTGTTTCTTGATTGCACAAAGGCTTTTGATCGTGTCGATCACAAAGTGATTCTGCAGAAACTTGAGCGACTTCAGGTCCCTCTTCAATGTAGAAGATTACTCGACAGCTATCTGTCGAACTGAAAACAGGTGGTAGTTGTGAATGGATTATCTGCCAGTTACTAGTGGAGTACCTCAGGGCTCCATTCTTGGTCCAATTTTGTTCATTGCTCTGATGTCGGACATAAATACCATTGTATCACCTGGCACCTGTCTTAGTCTTTTCGCAGACGATATTCTAGTATCCCGTCCTCAAGAAACTGCCGTTGACTGCGTTACTCTCCAAATAGATCTGAACAGCATCTCCGCCTGGGGCAGATCCAATCAGCTCACCTTCAACCTCACAAAGTCCTCTCACCTTCGCCTAAGCCGACGAAGAAGTCCAGGAAGTGCTGAATACCAACTGGACGGAGTCGTCGTGCCTAGTGTATCCACCGTCAAGTACTTGGGTCTTCACATTGATGGCCGACTAAACTGGACAGCACACTGGTCTGCAAAATGTGCAACAGCTCGAAAACGCATCCGTCACCTGAATTCTCTATTTAAGTACCGTGAATCGGCGGCTCGCATCAAGCTGTTTGATGCTCTGGTGCAGTCTCTTTTCGACTACTGTCCATCTGTGGTGTGGTCGCTACTGGGAGGTACCGTCAGAGAGATCGAAAAATGCGCCGGTAAGTTTCTCCGCACCGTTCGCCTTGGTGACAGTTCTAGCTATTCAGACCATGAGCGCTACCAGCATAACGCTTCCGAAGTTGGGTGGAATAGTCAGCTGATTCGTCGGGTGAACCTTTCTTTATCACTTGTATATAAATTTGTTGTTGGTTCTGTGCCGTTGGGCTTTTGTCTATTTCAGCCATTAGAAATACGGGAAGAAAATGGTCCCTCGACCTCGAGGCGAAGTTTGAACCGAATACGTTCTCATCCCTGTCCCATCCAACCCACTGGGTCTTTTCTGAATGGTCGCAAGATACCCACCAGTCCTGATTCCTTCGTCGGGATCATGTGCAACTTGTGGAATGCACTAGATTTTCCAGCTGCTGCCTTTGAGAATAAATGGAACTTTGACCTTGCTTTGAAACCTGGTGACTGGAAGTCCTTTTCGTTACTGAATCGTCTGTTTCCCTCAGAACTACTATTTTGATCTGCCTCGAGATCTCGAAAGGGTGGTCAAGACAAATCTTATGGGAAAGTGGTATACGGAGCCCTCCTGCGACAGTCACACTAATGTTGACCTAGCGATGGTTGATTGTAGACGGAACCACGGACCGGGGAAAACTCCTTAGTGAGTGGATCCGGTCGCCCACAGTTTCGGCAGCCCTGTTGGCAAAATGCGAACCGCAAATTGTCCTCTGACAAAGAAATATGGCAAAATCAACATCCGCCAAAATGGCAAAATCACCAACCGCCAGCCCTAAAGTTTTTGAAGTCATTCTGACTGTTGAAGAATTTTTTAATCGAATCATTTACGATGTGAGACGTCTTGTGGCCTTGATGGGACTTGTTCCCGTGCTGTGGGACTTTAAACAATAAACCAAGAACCAAAAAACTCCAGAGTTGTTTTTGTTTTTGTTTGCAGAGTGTCCACTACCTGGGCGTCCGAACTGAAACGAATTACGAGTCGAGCTATGGGAATCGCTTTCCTGGAGGACTGTGCGAGCGGTCTGCAGACGCTTCGATACTTGGACGAAATGTGGAAAACAAAAAGGTCTGTTCGATCGCGGCGGTGACAATAAGTTTAACTTTAATAGGTTTATCGCGGAATTTAGTTCACATCGGTTTGTGTGTTATTTTATGATCAGCGAGTTCGACCATTGGAGTGATTTGCGCAAGCGTGATTTGACGACTTAAGCGACGTGTGACGGACGGAAACTTCAGTCAATGGGTCTGGCGTTGTTCGGAAGACTTCTCGTGACCATGGACAAGTACGTCAAGATCCCAGATTTTAAGCCACCGCCCATCGCTTTTCCCGACGACTTCCACTTCAACTTCGGTCCGCTTAAACTGGAACTCGTTCGATACTGTTTTCGGTTCTCATGATCTTGCATTTTCCTTACAGTTTTCCGAACTTTGTTTCCATGTCGGAAGATTTTATCAAATTTACGCTCAAGTAGACGACAAAATGAAAATTTCTTCTTTCTTTTTCTTTGCCTGAGAGCTTACAGCCTGTAAAAGAAATCAAAGAAGGTTTAGTCCGTCTAAACGTCATCTGCCTGTTTCGAGTTCCGCGGTGAGTAGGCAAACGTGTCCCAAGTGAAGGTCCCAATGTCCATGTTGGTCATGGAGCCCATGACGCTTATTGGCCGGTCCACAAAGCTGGAGCTCTTCTGGCTCTTCCGGTCCCACGAGACATCATACTGCTTGAATCGCCACATCGACCAGGGCTTGGAGGAAACTATCAGGAGAAGTGGGGCCACGCTGACCGATATGCACTGAATGATATGGTTGCCGATGTCCCAGAAACTCGAACAGGCATAGACCGTAGCTTCGTCGGGTTCCTCGACCGAGTACAACCGCGGAAGTTGAGTGAGCGTCAACGTAATCGGCTTTGCAAAGATCGTCCAAGCGAAGAACAACACCAGGACAAATTTCACGATCTGGAAAGAAATGGTCAAAGGGAAAGCCGACAAACGAAATTCGCGAGTACAGCATCGTCTGTCAAGCAGCGCAAGCTTCCAGCTGAAAACAATGTAAATGTGCGCCAGGTGAAATAACGATCCTATACGTTTCATTTGCCGACAGTTCAAGTACACGCACAAGATAAATTAGATTAAACTTGACCAGAAAGCACAGTAACACAGTATGAATACGTTACAGAAGAGTCGATCTTACCGGCCAACTTTGTTGTTCTCTTTGACAATACTGCGGAATCAACATTTCGCAGATGCTGTCTTCCCTCTGCTGTTTCTCTTTGACTTTCTGCGGTTTATTCTTTTCGGAGGAATAAGAAACAAGGAAGCACACCGAGAGTGATACGAGTGGAATCAGCGAAGGAACCAGGCCACTGAAGACAGTCAGAAAGACATCCGAGGACCCACAAAGGCTCCTCACGCAGGTCAGCATCGGAATGGTTACTTCCTTCTCCGGATAACGGAGCGAAGACATGGTCAGCTGCACATACAGCGGTTCTTCGATGGCCGCTTTGGTGTACATGACTTGGATAGCTGTTGCGATCAAGGGAGCCAACACCAGGTTCGCGTAGAAGTAAATGCGGTATCTGGTGAGCTTGGGGGTGGACAGAACTTTCCGAAGGACACCCAGCGTGACGAAGTACGTACAGAGTAGGTTGGATGAGACAAAGCTGAAGGAACAGATCGAGTCGAGGACCGGTAAAGGGTAGCCATATTTCGCTACGAGATCGGGAATATACAAAGCGAGAGCCAGAAGGTTCCCCGTTAGGAAGAGGGTTGTCACGAGGCATCGCTGTTTTCCGCACGTGCAAGGATGACAGAAGAAGGAAGTGAGGTTAAGAAGGCAGGAAGATATGAGGAAGATAGTGTCGAAGACAGCGAAAGTTCCGCTGGATAGTCCGAACATGGCGGACTGCGGAAAACAAATTCGATGTCATGTGCTAATAAAAATCATCTTGATGGAGCTGCGGATTTCACAAAGTTAGATTGGCGGTGACGTGAGAAACTCAGTGGGTTCCATGGCTGAGGATTCAGTTAATGGTCGTTGTGGTTCCTGAGAGACTGGGAAAGAATGGTAATGCGCTTTGCACAAGGAGATCGTACCATGTTGGGTAAACTTGCGCGCCGGTTGTGAAAACGGCGTCACAAGTTTGGATTGTAATGCCATTGTTTGAGCAAAGATACGGCCATTGCGTGGCTATTGTTCGAGCTCTCCGCTGAAACAACAGCAAGAGTCTGTTGGAGACCTGCAGTAAGTAAACATAAACAGCTATGTCGACAAGAATCAATGCGGTGTCTACATAATCCTGCAAATATATTGTCAAGTACGAGACACGAGAATTATCACACCTGTTTGACGACTCCCGAGTCGAGTCCCACGTCTAAAATCAGACACTCCTGTCTCGTACTTTACATGTGAAGAACATCGAAGAGCACGTCAGTACAAGCGGCATTTGGTGGGTAGAGTATTGCTACGGATCGCTGAAGACTTAAGAAACCAAAAGCCGTGGCGCGTGAGAAAGAGCCACCTTACTGTAAACAACGCTTGGGTTAAGAAGTATCCATCTACGGTTCTACCTATGTATCACTGCGAACACAGTCAACACCCTGCGAAAAGTTTGGGTTTATCATCGAAGAGCATTCTGAGACATTCATTCAAACGAGAGAATGACAAAAGTAGAAAAAAAGTATGACTGTGAAAAACAGTGCTCTGTTTTACAACAGCGGACTTGCGCACGATGTTCTTGCCACGGCCCGCGGGCGCATTTTGCTTCTGATGGTTTCATAAAGTTGGAACGGAAAAACTAAATATAATCTGTGAGTTCATACCAGTTTCTTGGCCTCGAAAAAGCTCTTGAGATGGCGCATCTGCCAGAAGCCAATGGCTAATAAAACACCAGCTTGAATGAAAGACCACCATAAAACGCGCTGGTTCGTGCTCTCGCTGGTTATCCGGAATCGCTCTTCTCTAACCTACGGATCACCATTCCGGTAATAAAACTCAGTCTCTTAAACTCGCAGAAGGATAAAATACCTTCTCTAGTAGTCACTTACCCTTTGATAGTTCTGTTCCTTCGTGATTTGGTCTACTTGGTCCAGAAGTTGTCGTACTCGCAGCTGCAATTCCGACAGTTTATCTTTCTCAGCAATTTCCTTGTAGTCATTCGTATGCTCTCCGATTGATACGTCCAGATGGATTCTCTGTGAAACGAGGTCCAAGAATTTAGATGCGAGTTTGTCAGCACCTGATTAGCACAAAAACAAGGAAACACCAAACGGAGACATAATCTGCTATATCGACAAACGAATTTAAACAGATCGTTTTACGAAGTGGCGCACCCATCCAGCTAATGAAAATAAGACCGTGCGCCACTTAACAATCTGGGGAAAATCATCTGCCGATGTCCGAAAGATTCCATTTTGCAGGAGCAAGAGAAGCCGGTCTTACCAGTGAGCTCCCGCCGAACCATCGGGATGAATTTGTCGATAGACACATTGTATGTTCACCCGGAGTATGTGAAGTAAAGGTAAATTTGCCCTCTGCTCCGTAAGTTCTGCCCATTATAAGCTTCTGATCCGGATCCTTCACTTCGACGTGCATTCCCATGCCAGGAGGTACTTGTACATACTGGTTCGAGTTCACATCCAGAAATTCCACCTTGTACTTCCCTACAGACAGACCGGAGCTAGCCCCATGAAGCCAGTTTCATGCATCATAGTATGGAACATTTGACTCACCCACGACCATAGTCTCGTCCGGAATCTCCTCCATGAAACACTTCTTTTCCGTCTCTCCGAGGTGGAAATATAACGCCGAGGCCGATGGAATCAAAGCCAACAAGCCTGTCGTGAGCAGCAGGTACAGCTCCATCGTCGACAGGTCAGAATAAGCTCATTGAGGATCGGGACTTCTGTACAAACCTTGAGAAAGAAAGACCAAAATCCCAAAATTCTGGACTTGGAAAATCTTCATGAAAAGTTTTACACGTCACAGATTCCCTCGATGGTCTGAGGGCAAGTGGGCAACCCAAACGTCGAGGGATGACAGTCACCTACAGCTTGAGTCCGTGCTTCGAGCCCTTGGCCTCGTGATTGTACCCGGGGGTGCCTCATTGCCTCAGTAAGAAACCGGAAATCGATTTCCGATAACCGCGCCCTGCGCCGGTGACACTGACAAGAAGCTCCCGTCGCTATGAATATTTTCCGCTTGAAGCTTACACAAAGTTCCTTCTCAACCATCATGGTCAACTGGAGTGTGTCAATACGGGTTCCATTATATCGATAAGCTTCCTGCCGATATCGCTTATTCTTATGAACGTGCGTCGTGCGACTCGGCATAACCGATCGAGACAGTCAACGAATCTTTATGCATGCGCCGCGTCAGTGCCGCAGGGAGTGTGCTGCTGTGGAAGTCTGCTTCGGTCAACAGCTGTGAAACACTTCTTTCCATCAGTCAACGTTGTTATCCGCACGGAACAGCCAGGAAGTCACGAACGCTGCTGCACCTGGTCTTTTCCGATTCCGGAACCCGTTAAAGTGTCGCGAAGATCGTCGTGGGACCGGCATTCGCTGCACACCGGAAGTTCAAAGTTCGAATTTCGAAACTAGTATGTGGACGGAACTCTTTCTAAGCGCCGGCGTCTTCATCTTATGGTGGCTGTACAGTCTACATCGGGAAGAAAATCGGCCGACGCTTCCGCAGTTGTACTTCTGTAAGGGATCGCGGTTTGTGAAGGATGTCATTCAGCAAGCTGTGATACTAAGAATGCCGTAAGTGGGGAAAATCCTTTCCAATTATGCATGCTAATTCGTCGTATATTAATGCAGGTATATTTCGCCACTACTCTGGGGGAGGAACGGGCATTACCAGTCGTTTGCCTATGGTATACTGGGTAATCGAAGGTCGAGACGATGGCTTCCGAAGGGAACGCGGAAGGAGGTTCTCTGCAGCGACGGAGCGACAGTTTCCTTTGATGTCTTCGAACCTCTTGAAAAGCACTGGAGTGGCGGTAAGAGTACATGACATTATAAACCAGTTTGATGTTATATTAATACAATATCATGTTCTCGCAACCGCGAAGATGATAACGCTCTTTATATTTCTCGTAGGCGACATAACGTTCTTAATTTGCCCCGGCATTGCAAATTCCGCGGAAAGCGTCTACATCCGGTCTTTTGTCTTGTACTCGCAGCAATGTGGCTTCCGATGCTACGTCCTAAACCACTTGGGTGTGGTTCCTAGTGTGAAGTTGACAGCGGCGAGATTATTCACTTATGGTAAGAGAACTAATTTTATCGATGTAATTTGCAATCGTAATGTCGAACCGGAAGTGCGTACATATTGACTCTCCACGTCGTTTATTTAACTAGGAGGAACTGCTGAGTTTGCTTCGCTGACGGACTATGTTATGGAGAAGCATCCACTGACAAAAGCGGTTGCATTGGGATTCAGTATGGGCGGTAAGCGATATCTACGAACGATTTCGATGTTTAATATCGAACTCGAAGTGCGTAAACTGGTTTTCTGCACGGTTTATAGGAAACGTGATTACGTGCTACCTGGGGAAGTCGGAAGCGCACCAAAAGAGGTTTCTCTGCGGGATCTCCGTCTGTCAAGGCTACGACATCCTTCGCTCCCGACCGCTGCTGCTCGAGTGGACCCAGATGCGACGGGGTTACATGTTCAACATCACGAGAAATATGAAGCGAATTATGGCTAGGAACCGGGACTTGCTTTTCAGCAAAGAAATAATGGAGAAGCATCCGAAGATCAATTTGGAGTGCGTCTTTCGGGCGACGACCATGCTAGACATTGACGAACACTATACAAAACTCGTTCTGGGCTACGAGACTGTGGAAGAGTTCTACCGAGAAGAATCATGCGTCCACAAAATGCAAAATGTAATGAAAACATGACAGAACAATAGTTCGAATTTTGTTACACACAGGCAGCAGCGGTAAGGGGCTTTGGTGCATGCAGGTGTATGGTTTGTTCCAAGATTTTTGTGTTGCTTGCATTGTCAGATTGTGTTCCCTTCATTCCAGATAAACATTCCGATGTTATTCGTGAATGCATTGGATGATCCTATTGTGCCAGAAACCCTTCTGGACTGCGTGAAAGAGTACGCGCAGCACAGTGAGAAGGCCTTGTTAGTGGTGACGAGGCATGGTGGACACTTGGGGTTCTTCGAAGGGGACTCGTACGTGATGCCCGAACCCGTGAGCTGGCTGTGCCGGCTGGTCGCCCAGTACACCGACGCCGTCCTGACGAACGAAGCCGTCGATGAGGAATGGACAAGACAGACTATCAATTCTGAGCAATGTACTGTTGATGATGAGAAAATGGGTTTCCCGAATGAAAAGAAAGATGTTCCGGATGTCGAACTGTCCACGCACGTAATCAGTTGAACTGTTGAGATTGGTGATAAACATTTCAGTGAAGTCACGATGTAGGTGTCAAGACCCTTTCTTTTCCAAAGTAGAAGTATTTTAGGTTTCTTTCACGCTTGATCTCTCGAGTCATATCCGCTGTGGCCCTGTCCAATCTCCAACAGTATTAAACATATCATTTTTGAGAGATTTATTCCCTTGCGGAACACGGGATTACTTCTGGACGATTAATTCTTTTTTTGTTGTTGTTGAAGCGACGTTCGTCTGATTGTCAGAACGACAAAGACTTACTGTATAACAGTAGCGTAACCCCCACGACGCCCTATTTGAAATCTTCACTCTTTCTCTAAGACATCGAACAACACTAAAATGGAAACTGACAATACCGGGCAAAGCCGCAAGTCTGATCAAGGTAGATTACTATTCAGTAAAAGGTAAAAACAGGGGTTCCAACTTTCGAGAAGACCGCAGCGCAGCTTTCCATCTTTTGCGAATTCTTTAAAATTTAACTCTTGGTCAGCTACGCTACTATGGTTCTCAGTAGACAATAAACGCATGCATTTAGACCACCGACGTTGATATTGACTTGCCTCTTCATGTACCAGTACTTCGAGGCCTTCAGAGAAGCTGCCATTGCTTGACGATCTTTGGTCAGAATCACAGCCCTAAATAGCGACAACAGACCAACAAACCATCAACGAACGGGCGGAAAATTTTTTCTACGTACCTCGAGATGCCAGGTTTAGACGCGCGAGCCATCGCAGCCAGCGCTTTGGGATACAGATCGTAGCGGTTGCACTTGTGGCGCTTGCCGAAAGGGAAGTCCGTCACCCAGACATCCACGGAACTGGGCTTCAGAGGATAACTGATCACGTCGCAGGCCAGAACATCTATGTTGTTCAGGGCGACACCAGTCTTTTGCAGATCGAGGACGTTGTGAAGCGTTCGAACAGGCGAAAGATGATAATTGTCCCCACAGAGAACGAACGAGGACGGATAACCTAGAGCTGCTTCGATGGGTATTGCGCCACTTCCGCACATTGGATCACACCTGTAAACCAGGTTGAGTCATTCAGAACAAGTTGAACTACAGTAGAGGAGAGTTTCGCAGACAAACACGACAAGCTTTTCTTCCCAAGTGGCGCACATTTCCAGTGTACCTGGCTGCAAGCTTGCGTCATTTGGAAGAACGAGCTTGTCAAGTTTGTTCGTCTAAGTCCAGAGTACAGTGATCTACAAAGATCTATCCTTACACAATGTCTCCGGGTTGGACATTTCCCAAACGGACCATGTTGTACGCGATGGTGGCTCGCATGGTCGTAGGTCCGAAGTGCGTGATGTTCCTTCTGAACAATGCTTCATCAGTAAGGGAAAGGCAAATGGACACACGGTTATCGTCGATAATGAGAACAACTTCCACGTCGTAGTTCTTCAGGTCGACTTTCCACCTGAACTTTGTGTTCAAGTAACCACCAAACGAATGCATGGCTTCTTGAGACGTAAAGACGTGCTTGCCGCTTCGGTAGCATGTGGCTCGGAACGACGGGACGAAGTCACCACCTTCAGAGAAGTTGCTGGGGATGTCAACGTAGTCTTTCTTGTCGGAGATAATCTTCGTCAGCGTCTTCCATGTTTGAAAGCCGGTCTTCCACTGGACGTCGTCGGTAAGGAGATCCTCGGTGGATCGTACAGCTTCGACCTTGTCCTGACTGAAGTCTTTGGTCGTCTCCAGGATGACAGCAAACAAGTGGTCGACGGATCGGAGCTTGAGTAGTTCGTCCACACGTTCAGCGGCGACATCGAATCTTAGTGCTCCACGTTCCGTGTGGAATTTCGAGACGTCCTCACCGAATCGCTCGCTGCACTCGTCCTTCGCGCACAACTCGAAACCGGAGGGCACCGTCGCGTATATTCGGCACCGCGCTCTCCCCTCCATCTCGAAAACGCACCCCTAGACCTAAAACCAAACAGAAAGTAAGCAGATCTGTGAACCGGAGCGAAAAAGGGTTTGACTAGAAATGCAGATTGCTGAATCCAGACTTCCGGTGATCCAGTTTTGAAGCAACTTTTGACTTTTCTAGTTTGTTGCGATTCAATCAACCGGGCAGGAATCAACCGTACGAAATACCGACACAGCTGACTGCTGGGCGGAGCTTTATGGCGGGCCGTGCACTGTCCATGTGGTCTTACGTACTTCCGGCTGATCCACTTCTATTTCAGAACTTACTAATACCTTTCCTTCTCAAGGTTTCGTGCTTCCCGATGAATCAAGTTTGACAGTCGAAGATACGGCTGCACCGGCCGGAGGTTCATGATGGATATCACAACGACGTTTCGTGGGCTGTGCAAGGCGAAGAAGTCCCTGAACAAGCTGGATGGAAGCGCGAATGGTCCAGGAGGATTATCTGCCAAGCGTCCAGCAACTCCCTTCGTCAAGTTGGCTTTGGGAGTGGTATATGCGTACCTTCTCCTTTGAGGTTTGCTTTCTTCCAAACGAAGCGCTTGTCCGTCTAGGTCACCGTCATAACAAGCATTCGGGATCAAGTACTGGCACGGAAGAAAGACTACCTCGATCCTCGTGGGTTACAGTACCTTCTAATCTTCTAATCTGGTGTCATTTGTTGGTTTTGACGGTAATATATGTGTTAGATAGTGGCTTGTCAGAGCGAGATCGAAATGTCATTGAGATCGAGACTCTGCAGCGTCTCCAGGCATGTTCCGACTCACTAAAAGAACTACGGGACGATGGTAAGGATACTTTTCGGACGTGGATCGACGGGAGACTACCATATACTATGTCTTGACTATCTGAATCCCTTTTATGTTTTACCTTTCAGTACAACATAACAAAACACAGATAAAAACGCATCGCATGGAAATTCTGAGAATGGTAGAAGCGTATTTAGCAGGTGAGACTGATCACTAGCCCTGTTCTACAGTGACCAAAGATGACTTCCGGGTGCTCGTGCTGTTTAGCCCAATACTTTTATGTACTTCCAGCCGTTTCGCATCTTCTTACGGAACTGCAAGGCGTTCGAGTGAAACGAGCTCTGGATCATGCTAAACTGTACGTACCGTTGCGTAGTTCTTCACCGGGGCTAAACGAGTCTGACCATCGTTCCGTAACTTCCGTTCTTACTGTATATATTATGCCAGGTCTGTTGTTGCAGTTCAAAGCTAGAGACCTTCGGCGAAAAACCCAAAAGAAAAGCGTCGTCGGACTTTCCCGAGCCTTTACGGCAAAAGATTGCTGCGCATGCTTCGACGGTCGATCCGGAGAGAGGATTTCGCAAAGGTGAGAAAAGTCGCCGTGCTCGGTTATGGTTTGCAACGTCAGTCTTCCGTTAATCTCGACAAAACATGAATGTCCAGGCTCGCGAACCGATCCTTCCACGAACTTTGATCCTAAACCTGCTGCTCCAAAACAGTCCGAAGTGTTCTCCACCGAAGAGTTACAGTTGGTAAGACTCTCTTGAAACATCCTAAGCACAGTACTAAGCACTAACTTGACGTGTGAAGTAATGTCAGTCTGTGATCCTTTGCCAGTTTGAAGGCGAAAATGCGAATCTCTATAACGAGATGGCTGGCATGGAGGATGAAGTCAGGTATGGCCGTTTCCCAGGTCCGACACGTCAACGTCATGTAACGTTACCTTCGAAACTGTTCGTAGGTTGATAGAGCATCAAATGACAGAGATTTCGAAGCTGCAGCAAATCTTCACAGAAAACGTCCTTATTCAGGTATGACTTCCCACTCAAATTTATTCTGGCTGGTACGTTGTTGCTTCTTTCCCGCGCTTTCTTTTCTTGCAAGCCTCCGTGTCATTCAACCACACCTTTTCTTCATGGTTCTTCGCACTCGCAGGAACATCAAATCGACAATGTGGCAGCAACCGCCACCGCCGCAACCGAAAACATCATTGCCGGTAACATCGACATTCGAGAGGTATAGTAGGAAGTAGAAATTATTGTCCGAATGGAATTGTCGAGTTTTTGTGGTCTGTTTGTGCCTGCACTTTCCCCAGATTGACATTCATTTTTTTCTGTATTGTTGTAGGCTATTCAAAAATCCGCCTCGTTTCGGGCGTGGATCCTTTTCTCCGTCCTGGTTCTGTCTTTCACCCTCTTGTTCCTTCACTGGTACAATGACTGAAGGCTGGAAAAGACCCCCAAATAAGATCTGTAAGTGCATATCACGTTTTTTTCTCTTTTTTTCTGCTAGATAAGAAAACTGTGGAGAAAAGAAAGGAGGCTGAAAATGGCAAAATAATGCCCGATAGCCTTTTTTGCACCGATGGAGTATGGACCAACTCGTGGGTGCTCTCGAAAGTAGCTTGAGTGGGTTCAAACAATTAGCACTTTCATACAATATGGTGCAGACAGGTTGTTATGACGTTGAGGTCGACTAGAGCTTTGTTCTTCCCGAAGTATTGGTAATTGGATGGATTTGTATCGCACTAATCCCGCGCACTACTGATCGGGGACCACCGTCGATGACAGTTGATATCATTGCGAGCGATTGTCAAGAAGGTTGTTCAGATTATTAAAGTTGGTCGTTTGGTTCACGGATTGTGCTGTAGGAAGGTTAATTATGAGGAAAGGTCGCTGATGCTCTTTCCCACGAGTAAACGCCCAGATCATGCCCTTGCCGGAAGACCGCTCTTTACGTAGTAGTTGGTAGTAGTACCGCGTTTTCGGTTTCTGACGAAGAAGCGCGCTTAATTTAGGTATCTTTCCTTGTGTTCGAGGATAGAAAAGCTTCAGAATGGTTGAAAACTTTGACAGCGAAGAGGAAAGTAGACAATCTAGTCGTGGTCCATAAGGTCTCCAGTTACAGTAATTGTGAGGTGCGAAATATGAGCCATCGACAGGAAGATCTTTTCATTCTGTTGAGGGAAGTAGGTCTCGGGTGTTATTGCAGACAATGAGACTGCCCGTCCGGCCTGAGAATGTGTCCGAAACAATTAAGCAATTAAGGGCGCTATCATCGCCTTCCATGTTACGGCTTGATTGTGTTGCTCATTTGGTCATTGCGACAGTTGGTCTTCATTGCGATAACACCTCACTATATAGCCCCATGCATATTTGCATGATCCTCATGTTGGTCCATGCTCCTTCATTGCAGGTTCCATTGTCATGAGAAGGCGCCTAACTGCTACATCAACACTTTGAAAGTGACTGCTAGTTGTGAATGACCATTCTTTCGAGGGCCGTTAGATGGTGCATACCTCGTGTCCCGCTGACTATTATCTTTCATTGACGCAAACCGATAAACAAGTATGTGGGAAACAATGTAGCAGCTAGCTTAGGGATTAGTGGTTTTGAATTCCCCGGCTCACCGTCCAACGTCCATTCCGCCCCCGTCTGTCAACAGAATGCCAGTCTGAAGAATTTGGCTAGTTTTTTTGACCGAAATATTTTCCAACTGATCCGATTGTTCTTTCTGTCACACATTGTCTCAGGCCATGTTTGTTTAACGGTTGTCCATTGTTTTGTTAGAGCCCGCCGTACAATGAGTTAGCATCGTGAGTATGCGGGATGGATCGGCTCATTCTTGTCGAGTCTTTTGTAACATTGTCTTCCGGAGACTTTACTTGTCTTGGTATTTTTGTTCGACGTTGACCGAAGAACCAGGTTTGAGCTGTAAGGCAAAGATTGCGACGGCCAGGAATTCACCAAGATTATTCTCTTAAGTGGCGCAGGCTGACAGGCAATAACGACGAGAGCGTGCGCCACTTGAGATGGCAATCTAGGGGAAATCGTTTACCCACTTCTCAACTTATGTTCTCTGTAGAATTTTCTGGGTGGAATGCATTGCAAGAGACCGCTGACGAATGTGGTGGCATGAAAAGGGAAAAGAAGACTTTCGTAGCGAACTTTAGCAGGGTCTCCCAAGCGTGTCGAGTCCCTTCTGACCTTAGAAGAATGGCTGGCTATAACTATGCAGGATATTTCGCGCACGTGAATACGGGTCTTTAGATTGGGTCTTTAGATTGAGGCTGGTTTTGATGAGGGCTTGGTCAGACGACTCAGGCATACAGGTTCCCGCATCACGAGGAAAAACACGCCGTTAGTCGCGTGATGACACCGTGATCCACAACAAGTTTTTTTCCGTTGCCGATTGTGGGTGGTTCTTCGCATTAGTCCAAGGTTTTATTCGCAGAAAACAAATGAAAAATGACGTAGACAGTCATCAGGATACTTGACGACCTACCATCATGATTGGGACGTAGACACATGATTTGAACCAGCTCGTTCTTCCAAACCGGCGCACCCTTCCAGCTGTTAACAACGGAAAACGTGCGCCGCCTGGTATATTGTTCGCTTTCGTGATTCACTTTTCACAGCCACGCTTCTCGGTACTAAAAAACTCGTATAACTTGCTACAGAAGATAGGAAACTAGTAGCGTCATCGTTAAATTGCCGCTTGTGACGCAATATTTGCGCGTGACGAGCTCGGAGAGCTTGGAAATGGCTGCTGGGTGTTGCCTGTGACTCGGCAGGTTGCCGTTTGCGGTCATAATTCTTTTACTGCTCCTCCAGGAAGTCCATAGATTAATGGTCATGAGACCATGCTGCAACTCGAAAGTCGAACTTTTGTCGGCGTCAAATTCCGCTGGCCAAAGTTTCTACTTGGCTCTTCGACCATCCGCGCCGCCGCAGTACTACCTTACGCGATGGGAAAAATCTGAAGTGCATACTTCACTTTCCTCTTTTTCATGCGGGTACTTCTCCTGGTGCCAAGCTATCTGTGCGGTGCGGGTTGGTCGATCACACGCTGAAAAATTTCTTTAAAATTCGACCCATGTGTTTGAATCCGCGAAAGAAAGAAGTCCTTAATTATCCTGTGACATACTACGATATTTCGGTTCGTCCATTCAGATACCATTTGAGTTGCACACCCGCGTACCGGAAAGGAGAGGAAGTACTCATCCACGATGGTCTTTTGCAGTACTCCCTCTAGGGGGACCTAAAGATAGACGGGTTGAATAGTTGCACCTCGAAAATATCCTTCTCTTGTTGGGCCTTTGATACAGGCAGGGAACAGGGAGTAGGTCGACATGTCGAACCCATGAGGAGTCATTGAGAACCCCGTAAGCGCTGATGGATACATCAGGGCGCGGCCAGAGCTCTTCACAAGGAAGTATCCCAGCTTGCATCATGACCAGTCGTTGATCACAATGGGATCATCCGTTGCGGGCGGGGAGATTACAGTAGCTTGTGAGTCCCTCGGTATTCACAACAGTGTCACTGTATCATCGCTCCTGTCCTCTCGGGGGAATCGAGCAAGTAAAGTACTCATCAGGTGACCGAACTGTTGTCGTAAAGGAACGAGTGGGTTGCTTCAGTTACTTGAAAATCCCGATCATTTCGAACAGAATTTGACTACGTGCGTGCATTTGTACCCTAGGGCATAGATATTATGTACCGTATGCCCTCCTATGCCTTAGGATACAAATGCGCGCGCGTAGTCAAATTCTATTCGAAATGATCGGGATTTTCGAGTACTGCGCGCCCAAATGGGATCACTGGCTTCTGGCTTGAGCCTCTAATAATATTCGTCACGTTTGAGGAGATATTCTATTTGAGTCTTCGTGAGGAAGGTTCGCAGGTAGCGTTGGAGTTCACCACTGTCAATTAATGCGTCGGAAAGGTCGAGGGATGTCATGATTTCTCCCTTTCGTTTTCTCGGCAATTCTTTCACGGAGATTTGCAGTTGCCTCAAACGGAAAACTGTGAAAACATGGGCGATTTTTAAAAGCCGCTAGATAGTTTATTTCTAGGTTAGATATCTGTACCTCAAACATGCCTGCTCGCGTCAGTCGCGACCTTTGATACTATCCGGGGCTGCTGAATCTTGTAGTGGGAACATCGTACAGTCGGCGAAACTTGCGTACTGTACACTTTCCAGAGGTCTTTGAGCCGATGCCGATTTCAGGACTTATGCTTCGCCCGACCTGAAATGATCGACTCTGATATTAGGCTACGCCTTGCATGTCTCGTAATGAATTATTCTGCTTCCTTCTCATTTCCGTTCGGAGAACCGTCCGCCTCCATCACCTACTTCGAATTTCGATGTGCCCAAATGTTACGTACCGGCTTCGTTTGCCAAACCCTGAACATGATCCTTTCTCATTACAGTGGTCCTTTCTCATTACAGAGCTTTATGAAGTATGCCAGCTTCTTTATGAAACCAATTTGGAAGATATCGAATGTCTTCGCCCTGAAATCTTCAAGAACAACCTGAACCTCCCAAGTTCGAGAGATGTTCAGCCTTCCATGAATGAATTATACGGCCAAGATCCTCGAACTTTTGCTCAGTTAGATTTGAATGGACTTTTTAACTTATATATGTTGTAACTGATAGGATAGGTTTAACATGCTGCGCAGAGGGAATGTTCCACATCGTTTTCAAGTTGCGCACATTTTTCATGTTATTGGCTGGAAGCGTGCGCTACTTAGGTCGATGACTTTGTGCGTTCTGTTTGCTCAGCTCGCGTCTGACGTTTCTTCGATTTTCCTTCAGCGTTTGCATTATTTCGCATGAACGTCTTGCTGTAGCGGATACGTAAGGCTCAGACTACCGCATTCAACGACCGTATTGTTCTTCTGACTGAATCACTTCCTGATTAGCGCCTCCACTCTTTTCTTTACTCCGTCCGCTTACATTAGGAAGCTCGATTTTAAAAAAAACGATCTGTTTTTCGGGCAATGAGCTCCTCACGATTTGCATAAGACGCACCCAGACATCTAATTGAACCACACCTTTCCCCGTATACAGCATCGTAGCTCAAATAAGGAAGTAGGCGCCAAAATTGGCTCTAAATGAAATTGTGTAACATTGTCAAACAGAACCTGTCTAATGAAAAACGGAAAGACAAATTAAGACATGGAATGGAAATAAAGCGGCAAGGCGTCATTCTCACAAGGTGGGCTTTTGTAGCCAGTTATGTTTAGCGGTTCCATGCCGAGGCGTTATTTTCATCTACATCTACTTACTCTTACTGTATGACGTGTTCGACCCCACCGCCCAGCTCGACCAATGAAAACCACATACGAGGTAGAGGGCATGGAGTGTTCAAGACAAAAATTCGGGTGCGGAGAGTTCAACGTAATATCTCCAACATTATTGGATGGACTTTGCTCCATATGGGCTCATTTAATAGAGAAAATTTTCTCCATTTATAAGATGTAAAGCGAGCAACCGATAAGCGGTGGAAAGCTGAGAAAGGAGTCTTGGGAAGAAGGACGCTCGAGTCCCATGTTAAAAAGCCTGCTCAAAAAATAAACCGTGGGCCACAAGAGGCGCTGGTGTCGTTCTCATGATATGGTGGTGCTGTGCGTCATCAGTCTGGTTTTCACAAATTCGTGAGTCTCATATGTCTGTTTGGCCAGGCATAGGTGTTCCTTGACGTATCTCCGGGGCAGTGAGCAACCGTACTACGGTTTTCGATGCAGCGAGGCCAAATTTTACAAAGATCATTTGTGAACTTCTGTGACACTTCTCTCAGGGACTCCCTTCAACATGGCTTCCAGGAAACTCAAGACCGCTGTTCAGGTTAACAAAGAGCTGATGGTGGAAGCGGCCATCAAGGCTGTCAAGGAAAGAGGACTCAGCGAGAACGCAGCTGCGCTGGAGTTTGGAGTTTGCCGAATGACGATGCGCCGTCGGATAGAAAATCCAAATCCTGAACCTCACGGTGGGAAAACGAAATTTCCTCAATGGGCAGAAGACATCTTGGCAAGTTTTCTGGCGCTTTACGCAGGAAAAGTCCATGTTCAGTCTAGGTTGGATGATACTTTCGACATGATCTACCACGCAGTGAACTCTTCTGGCTACATGGATCAAATTCTCTTCGCAAATTACATCAAGAAGGAAGTTCTCCCAGCCATCACAGAATTATTGGTAAGGCAGTGTAGTTGCGTGTGACGTCATTTCTTTCGGTTTTGCCGCTGTTACGGTGACCATTATAGCGGAACACTATTGTGACGTGATGCGCCTCATCATAATGATATTCAAGGGAATCCCTTTAAATGGTGACTTGGTTTTATTTATAGACAGTCATCTTTGTGGACGGCCATTTTTGCCACGTCAACAACCTACTGTTGGTTCGATACTGTCAAGACTTCTTCAAGGATACTGGAAAACGTGTCGAAATATTTTGTCTTCCCGTTGGCCAAACCAATCATCTTCAACCTTTCGATGTGCCTGCTTTCGGCGGAATTAAGAAGAAATGGCACAGTTACGTCGGCTCGCGAAACGCTTTGGCTGGCGGAATGGTTCGTGAATCTGTTTCACTTATTCCGTTGTTATATGTCGTAAACCGGTGCCTTTTCGTAGATCACGAAAGACAACTTCCTTTCCCATATTGTGAAGCTCTGGTTTCACAAAGACGGTTCTCCCGAGAAGTTCGCTTTTAGAGCTGGAGAATGCCTTAAATCTGGATTCCAGAAATGCGGATTATTTCCTTTCTCACCCGAGGTTATCAGAAACACAGTCAAAGCTCACCGCGATCCAAATAAATTTAACTGTGGAGTCCACATTGAGGCTGAACGAGAAAAGGATGCGAAACTTGCCAAGCTTCTACTTGACGAATACGACATTGTTTCGCAAGACAAATTTGGTCGAATCAAAGAGTTTATACTCTTAACAAAGCAATATATAGCTCCTGCCGCTGTTCTCGCTAGTGCTTTGCAGAAAATGCTGTTCGAAGAAGCGCCAAAGAAGCAACGTCGACCAACAAACAAGCAGCTGGACCTGCAGTCTGGAGCTATGGTGACTGCCGGCGAATTTGTGGAGGTTCTGGTGCGAAACGAGGCTGCGAAAGCAGCCGAGGCGGCAGCCAAGAAAGCTAAAAGAAATGCTCCTGAGCCAAAAACCTCAAAGAAGACTTCCAACTCTGTCCTAAAAAAGAAGATGAAAACGGCATAAATTTGGTTACTTCCTGCGGATTCCGCTTTTGTTTGTCTTATTTTCAATTTTAATCTGGACGTATTTGTGTCTTGATAATTACCTCTTAGCGAGAAGTGGTTGCCGGTTAAAGGGGTGTAAGTTGGAAGTAATATTTCGATACTTCAGGACTGTGGGTAAAGAACAACCTAATAATGCGGTGGCATACCGCTGATAACAACCGTACCGCAGCTAACTTGACGGTACCTCTCTTGCTTGAAATTGAGGAAAGACAAGTGGTGCCACCCTATACCGCAGTCTTGAACTCTCCACGCCCGAATTTTTGTCTTGAACACTCCATGCCCTCTACCTCGTACCAAAATGTGGTGGGTTCGGGGTTATAAGTAATACATAGGGCGGAGTTTAACCGTTCTGAAACGCAATGCAAAGATATATAAACAGCCGGTCCACGCGAGATAGCAATCTTTGACTTATTTAATTGCAATCTCTTGAATCTGAATCTTTAAATGTTGATTAAGAGTATCCGAGTCTCTCAGCATCTCTTTTCGCGCTCATAAGTAAATGCATGGGTCCTTACAAGAGTCAGCGGGGACAACGATATACAGAGTACCTGATCGTCCACGGAAGTGTTCGGCGGACTGCTTAGTCATCTTGTTTTTGGGAAACCTCCTCGACGCCGTGATTGGGATGACAGTCATGGGATCTCTCACCGGAAAACTTTTTCGTGGTAAGTCTTTTTCATCCCAGAATTTTTGAAGTCATCTCACAAATAGACAGATCAACAGGTTTGCGTACACAGTTCTTCGTGCGCGCATCGGATACGGAATTTAGTGAAGCAGAATTTTCCCGTTCGATATCCGAGTAATTTATTTTCATGACCGACGCAGAACGCGCTTCTTACTGAATTCTAATGTGTACAGCGCGGATTAACGCGATGAGATCATAGTTGTCACATTCCAACCGTTCGAACTAGCTATCTTTCGAAAAATGATTAATGGAAGAATTTTGTAATATAACGAAGAGCGAAACTACTCATTTGCTCTAGAACCATTATCTCATAACTGTGACGGGTTTTGCCAAATTTCGGCCGGAGAATACTTGTGCCGTAAATTTCTTGATAGACCCGGAAGTAGGCAGATATTTCCAGAATTTAAATCCGGCTTTCCCAAAAATGCTCATTTGATATTCAAGCAACGGTCAACATTCCGTTGTGGTGAATATCGAAAGTTCTTCGTACTATGTACATTGGCCAGACCGGTTTTTGCGAAGTTTCGGAAGGTTCCCTGCCGGGCGTCGGGCCTCGAGCTCTCCATCTGCGACCCTGGGTCTTGACACCCGCCCATAATTCCGTGCAGTTCGCTTGATGGGTTTCTAGACATGCTTCTGGAGGTTTTTCCCCCCGGTCAGACATCAAAGTCAAAGTCAGGTATAGAATGCTGTTCCAGCTGATGCAAACTTGCGCTTGGTTGCCAATTGCGAATACTTTCCATTCTTGGGCTTTGAGGTGTGGAATAACAAGAGGGAACCAGACACCTAACTGACAACGAAGCGGATTTTCCAACCAAAGCTTTGTATAGAACACACGGGAAGGCAGCTTGTTACTTTTCGATACTGTCCAGTTTTGACATCATAATGGGCTTAATTGCTCTTGAGGTGGGAATGAGGCGCGATGAGATCATCGCTGGCTTGTGTACATAGCCGCGCTGACCAGTGCCCACTGACCACGTTAACCGGCGCAGTAATTTGCCTTTAAATTCAACCCACAGTATGTCATGTCATGTGATGTGCGTTCCGAATGGAATGTGTGGCATTGAGTGGCCAATGAGTCATCGGTCACACTGTTTAGTGTAGATACACTGAACCACGTGGGATTTCATTCATATCTTTCTTCATCGCCAAGATGACTGGCGCTTTTCCCCGAAATACCGTAAATTCTGCATAATTTGTCTCCCACACCCCTTTCCTTGATTGATTTGACCAACTTTGGGGTTTCCCAAGAGACTTGGCGCTTTATATCACTTACGCAGAGTGTGCGCGAGTCCACTGGGGCAACGCGTTCATCAGTAAAGTGTGTCAGTATACGAGCTCGAGTACTTGAAATTCAAAAGGCGGCATTTCCTTATGAACTCAACTGTTGATCTGGGTGCAATTTAAAAGGCGTGCGTGATCTTTAGTGTGGTGACTAACGTGTGTTTTGCTGTTATTTTAGAGCTCAGTTTCATTTTATTGGCCTTGGTCATATTGAGAAACACCAGCGCCGCACCCTACACGTCATATTTCCGCAACAGCGGACTCTTACGTCGGACACCACGCGCTTACGTCGA
This sequence comes from Ramazzottius varieornatus, assembly GCA_001949185.1. Taxonomy (NCBI): domain Eukaryota; kingdom Metazoa; phylum Tardigrada; class Eutardigrada; order Parachela; family Ramazzottiidae; genus Ramazzottius; species Ramazzottius varieornatus. The sequence continues at coordinate 7,476,459 of BDGG01000002.1, read as the reverse complement.
GCCTTACTGGATGAACCCCTGTGGCGATAGTTCGCCAAAGTCCCTGGATACTGCCCCTCAGTCCTCGCAAAACAAAGTCGAAATCTTCGACTCAGGAAGCTTCAAGCACCATTTCCAGGCAATCCGCAATTATGCAGAAGCGCTGTATAAGCAGATTCAACATTTGAAGACCCAAAAGGTACAGTATGTGAACACGATATTCTTCACATTCCTCCTCGTTCCCCAACAAGAATCAAGCACCTAATCAAATTGTTTTTCATTTCACAGGAAGATGGAGATCCGTACCTGAAGCACCAAATTCATCTCTTTGAGCTCGCCAAGTTCCCTCAGCCTCCGGAACGCAATCTGGAGAAGATGGTCGTGTTCGAGCCGGAAAGTGGTCTGAAGCTAACTTATCGTCTCCTTCAGTACATCGCCGTGCATCTCGCCAGCACGGACGCCGACGAGAACCTCTATTACGGTCTGGACCTGGAAGCACTTGACGAAATTCAGCGAGGACCCGCCGGTCTTCAGGTCCTGATGTGTTCCGTCCGCATGGCCATGAACCAAGCCGGCATCGAACCCGATCCAGCAGTCGCTCAAGAGCTGAAATCCATCGATATCTCCTCAATACAAGATTCGTCCAGAAGGAACCTTCGGGACATCCTAAGGCTCGATGGTTCAGCCAAGATCCTCAACTTTGTGTTCCAGCTTTTCGGCAGCTTCCACCAAAGATCGGCGAGGAAGTGAACCTTCAGTCTGGCTGAGGAGAAGCGTACTCTCACTCTCTTGAAGTGATCTCAGTGGAATCTCTCGACTCAAACCAAATATGACTCCAAAAATGTTGGAGGGAGGATCTGTCCGGCTAGCTAATGTTTAATTTAAAACGGATGTTACGATGACTCTTTGCCAATGTGATATACCGATGACATGCAGGTTTTTTATCTTCTGGTTTTTATCGTTGAAATTATTTATTAGAGTTTTTCTCTCCGAGTCTCAAAATCACATGTTCTATGAACATCTTATAATTCTTGTTGATTTATTTTCCACCCCCATGCCAGTCATTCAGATGGCGTGACGACTTTATCCTTATTGTTCTGTGACGAGCATATTGCACATAAATAATTACATATTGATACACTTCAGCGTTGCTTGGTCGTTCCAGAATCTTCGAGCTACATTCACCTTACGATAATTACATAAAACGTGAGCAAATGAACTGCGCGAGACCGCCACATCAAGCGACGCACGTTTCCGTTGTTATCAGCCAGTAATGTGCGCCACTTAGGAAACGACCTGCTTCAAATCATTTGCCCAGGTCCCATGACTATCGGAACGTTACAGCACGCCCAGTAGGGTCCCTCATCCATAAGAAGAAACCCGCGTGGAGGCAAAGACCTTCGACAGAAGCGTAAGAAATCTCAGATAATCGTCTGACAAAACACATGACTCAATACCCAAACAAAAGCTTGGCGTCATCACAGTACGAGCTTTTGGAAATAAAGAACAAAGCCTCGGGAGGTGAAGAACACTTGTCAATGCTGCCTTTAAGACGCTAATACAGAAAACTCCTACACTTGCCACCCAAAATAATTCTTCGCAGTTTAGAATAAGAGCCTAGGAGCCTTCGTGAAGATCGCTTCAGCCTCCACCTTGTGGTCCGCCCTGCATCCCACCCGAAAAGAGCATAAAGAGGACGACGGGAACAATGTACATCCACTGTAAAGAGAAACCAGCGGTTATTACGGAGGCGAGCAGGATTTGGGATAAAATAACGGTTTAGTTTGGTAGGAGACAATAGCCAATTGAAAGGCATCCATCCCGTGCGCGGGAGTGTTTATTACTTCGGCAATTGACCTTATTCGTTCCTTACTTTAGAGGTTGATCAAAAGGAAGACACTTACGTATTTGGACAAGAAGGATCTATTGTCCGAGCTTTCGGCTGCCTTCTTCTCGGCCTGCTCCCTCTGCAGCTTCTTCCTGTAGCCTTCGACATCGGGCCTGTAACGAAAGAAGAGGAGATAACAATACACAGCATGTATCGAATTCAACAGGTCAGAATCGTATAATGTACTCACGTCGGTGCACTTTGACTTCCCAGGACTGTGACAAGACCTAATAAGGTACCGTCACTGGGCTCTTCGGGCAAAAGGAGTAATCGCCGATCGGCAGGATCAACCGGCCCAACTTCGACGGCATATGGCCGGCCGAAAGCGTCCACGTTCAAAATAACACCGAGAACAAAGGACGAGTCCACAATATCCGTCTAAAAACACGAAAGTTGATCCACCTCACGGATATAGACTTTCCCGGAAGATGTTCGCGATACGAAATGAGGCTTTGTTACCGCTTTGCAGAACGACTGTATATAAGTACTGTCTCTTTCGTTGTCCAGCTTTGCTCGGATGAAATAAAGCTCGTTCTTGTTCGAAGCTCTCTGCGAAATATACCAGGGGGGCTTAAGCGATGCTATCACAGATGCCCGAAAAAGAGAGTAAGAAAATAGGACCGGAAGTGCCCACCTCTATTTGATTCCTCTCCGCGGGCGTTAACGTGTGCGAAAATGTCTGAGTTTGGTTTATCCGTAACGACTGGATAGAAAACTCGGTCAACTTTTCACATTGAAGCTTTATTTCACCTGCAAAAGAAAGTCACAAACAACTGACGCTGAAAGGTAGCTGCAGATGCGGCACCAGGAAGAACCGCGGTCGAGTATACTGTAGAACTGTAAAAATTCCAGCCTAAACGTGAGCACACCTTACTTTCCAAGCAATGAGATATGGATACAGCTTTGGCGATATCTTGAGCGTATGCTTGGAAAAGGCTGCCTAAAACCATGCAAATCTGAAAAGAAAACACAGGTTGTCGGTCCATATCTATGCACGTATATACGCAAAGTCATCGACATGAGCAGCTCTTACTTGGGCGTATTTCAACGGGTACTCCATCATCTACCAGCAATCCCACAGTAGGACCAGCCGAGCCTAGTTGGTTTTCTCGGTGCGAGGAAGTGTTGCGGCCAAGCTACAGGAGGGGAGAGTGTGGCTCTGCTCCACCAGCTGGTCCGTTTCCGGCTGGTCCTTGTCTACAGGACGGATACGCTCCGCTGTCAAGGCCTTCCAACGGGCGTTCAAAAAACGTCCGTCTTGATCGCTGCGGTATCCACTTTCTGCCGTACACACTGGTCAGGTCAAGGAGCAACCGTCCGCTTCAGATTAAGTACAGTTCCAGATAGTTATACGTACGAGAGGGCTATCAAAATTTGGAGAATCAGGATTCAGGATTGCAGTTAAGCGAGAGCAGTTTCCGCGCACTGAACACGGCAGGGTCTGCCTGAGCCTCAGTCAGTTGCGCAAATCAAACCGTTTTCAGCAGGACGAACTTTAGGTAATCAAGCAATCGGCGTGATACGGTGTTCTGTTGGCGTATCAATACTTGCTCAAAGCTGTGGCAGACAGTGTTTCGAAAGCGACCAATTTGATCCTGCTGGAAATTCGATCAGTCTCTCCTCTTCGGAGAATTCACCTTACTTACACCTTCTGATCTCTGGAGGAAACGTTACTTTGATCAGTGTCAGAGTTACCACCTCGACTCCTGGCCGTTCTGCAGAGAAGAAGGATCCTTGGCTTTGGTTAGCAAGTGTTCGGGGAACCTTGAACCTGTAAAGAATGGCGCAACGTAAGTTCCTTTGGCTTTGAATTTCTGTTGTACAAGGTCGAATTTGCACGCGGGTGATGGTTGATTGTTTGATATCATGTAAACAGAGGGCTGCATTAGACACCTTCAAGCTCAAGCCTGTATTCCGGCACATCGCATACGCTGCTCTGGAAATGTTCCTTACCATTTCCTCTAACTGTAGATGTTTACGATATGCTCGGAACCGATCGCAATGAAGCCACTTCGTCGGGAGCGTCTGCTGCTAAGCTGGCGAAGTCCAGCGCCAAAGCCAAGAAGACGCCCAAGCCAAAGGGAATGTCGCGAGAATTGTTCAACATTATGGCTATCGACGGTGATCTGCCCGAGCAGTTCTCCACCATACCAAGCACCGCTCCGTCTTCGGACTCCTGGAAGAAAACCATCAACCGGGACAAGAAACGCAGAGCACGAAAATGGCTCATGACGCACTTCAGTCCATCAAATAGACCTGGTGAAGGAAGGGTATTTCGTTCCATACGAAAAAGTTAACACGAAGGTAACTGTTTTTGTAGGAGCTCTCAAGTACCTCGCGCACTGGTGCAAAGCCGAAGATGCTGACAAAGAGTATCCTTTCGCCAAGCTGGAAGCTCACACATTCACGGAGCCTTTACGCCTTCCTTCGTTCACCAGCTCCGAGTTCCAGCACTTACCTGTTGATCCCAACGAGCCGTGGTCCGAAGACGCTACCAGACATCTGTTCGACTTGGTTAGTCAGTTCGACCTACGCTTCGAGATTCTCCAGTACTCGTGGAACAGTGAAGCGTATGGTAAGAAGGACTGTGTCGACCTGCGGGCGCGTTTCACAGAAGTCTACAACTTCCTGCTGAGACTCCGCAATGATAAACGACCTCCGCTGCCTCCTTACGATGCCGCCAGTGAGAGAAAAAGAAGAACGCAACTTGAACGACTGCAGAACCGCACACAGAAAGAGGTGAGGTAATTTAAATTTGGTGAAAATGGGAGATCGGGAAACAAACTCGGCAAGATCGTTTCGCTGGGTGGCTCACGCATTCAACCAATAACGCTATAGACGTGCACCACTGGGGATAACAAACGGACTCGACAAGATCGCTTTTCCAAGCGACTCATGTTTTCAGCCCAAAATATTGTGAAGGTGCGCCGCTTTGTGAAACGAACTTGTCGGGTTTTTTAGCCAGGTTCTCACATTGCAACTGAGAATTTGGACTGGAATTTGCCCTGGAAGTGAACGTGGTTGTTGCAGATCGATGAGCACAAGTTGCTGAAAGAGCAAGAACGCAAGATCAAGTCAAACAAGGAAGAACGAGAACGCCGGCATGGTAACATGCACATGAGGATAAACGGCTTTAAAGCGAGAACGAGCGCCGGAAGTGACTCTCCGCGACCTCCTGCTAGCCGACAGTCCAGCGCCAGTGGAGGCGCGACAACAGAGAAACCTCAGATACAGACTCAAGGGAAGAAGACCACCAAGAAAGGTACCGAGAAGAAGAAGGGCGAGAAGCGAAACAAAGTGCAAGACATCCCGGCCATGCCTGGGCTGACCGCCGTCCTCGAAGCCAGTAAGCAACATGGACAAATTTAATATAGTTTTACCAAAGACTGTAAAAGTCTCTCGACTTGTGCTGATGGGTGGTGGCTGAATCAAAGAGTTGAAAGAAGGGAAGATCACAGAAAACTACGATTGAATGAGAAATCGAAAACAAACTCGACAAGATATTTTTTCTAAGTGGTGCCAGCTCTCAGCTCAGATCGATGGAAACATGCGCCACTTTGGCAGGCAAGCTGGTCGATCTCGTTTCTGCCCAGGTCCCAAATACGGTTGAACACAAGTGAAGGTGAAGTGATATGAAGTTCTTGTATTTTTTTAGATTTGAAGTTCCCCGAAATCAAGGCAGCAGGAGCACACGCTCGCAGTGCCCGTTTGAAGCTTCCCAACTCAGTGAGTAGCAAGAAGACGATAGCCCTAAAGTCCATGCTGGGGGAGCTGGGCTTGGATGATATGCCGATGGCCAATGAAGAGACCATCGACGAGTTCAACAAGCTGAGGTCCGACCTGCTGCTGCTGTACGAACTGAAGACAGCTGTGGTTAACGCTCAAACAGATCTGAATCATCTCAGAATCGACATGGGCGACAAAGCTGACGATCCACAGATCGGCGAACTCTTGGAGAGGGCCGATGCCGTATTGAGGGAGACTTCCGAACAACACTTGAGTAGTCGGCTGGACATCGCACCTTCCACTCTCGGATCGGTAAAACTTTCTATTCTTACTCTATGACTGTGGTTTTAAAATTGAATATTTCGCTTCTTGTTCCAGCGCTATCGTCGGAAGACTACAGCGGATAGCCTGAAGACTCCGAGAGCTTCGACAAGCAACGCAGACTGATAGAAGACGCACAGTGACTACAGGGAAAGAGTTCATTGTAGTATAACTGTCCGTAGTACAGAATAGTGGTTCTAGTGGTGGGTTTAACAAATGTACTACGTAGTACTCCGTATCTCAAATGCGGATGTGGAAGGTCTCGGCGAATTCCGCTGACTTGATGACGACGTTCTCGAACTCGGAGAAGGATATGGCTCCGTTGTCACTGTAATACAGAAAATATCAGTCTCGAAAGTTACAAACAATAGCAGCTTGTTGGATTTTCTGAAAAAATTCTTCATGTCTCATGTGGTCACGTACTCTAGATTGGCTTCTTTCATGACTCTTTCACACACGAGCTTCCTCTCTTTGTCATCCAAGCTGTCTTTTGTCAAAGCTTTTAAAGTTTTGCCGAGATCCTGTAGTCCGTGAAAGCCATCACCGTCATAGTCGTAAATCTTAAATGCGTAGTAAGCCTTTTGCTCTTTCGGCGCGCGTTCGCTGAAAACGGAGAACATGTTGAGGAAGTCGTCGAATGACATGTCACCCGACTCATCCTCGCTGAAAACTTTCAGAATCCGTCGCTTGTAAGGGTTTTCCTTCAGCTCGGAGATGTTTTCCAGCTCTGCTTTGCTAAGCTTAATATTCTACAAAGTAGATAGAACAATCTTCCACGTATGAGCAGAATCTATCGAAAAGACCTGGAAGAATAAGTGTACCTGACAGTCCCATCTGGACATCACTTCGGGAATGACTTGCGGGTTGATGTTGTAGAATTTCTTATAGACATCTTGGATTTCCTTGCGGGCAAAGTTCGTGCAATCCTGGTATTCTTCGAACTGCTCCTCTGTAAAAGTTGCGATCTTGTTTCCCATACCAGAGTACACTAATACATTAAACTGTCGGTAATAATGTTCGACACCGGAGGAGCGGAAGTTATTCATTAAGGAAATGTCTGAAAGAACAGCGGTGTGTGTAGTTACATAACTTGGGAGTCACTGGAAGTTTCCTGGCGCGATCGCCAGTCGACGAGGTAATGAGATATTCATGATGATTTACATAGCCGTACGAGAAACACGCACATTCACCGTTCTTGACAGAGGCTTCTGCAAATAATCAAAAATAAACAGGAACAAAATCTATAGTCTCTGCATGGAAGCCCAAAAATCCATCGGCAATAAACTAAGTGAAGCAAGGCAAGTTCGTTCGCGAAAAAACTAATGCGAAGCGGCAATCTCTTCGAAAATCTTCAGGATATCATCTACACCAAAGGCAAAAATAATCTGAGAACTGGGATAACAGACATCGATCAATCTCAGGTAATTCTTATACTGATCGATGAACTCTTGCTGCATGTCCCTCCACACAGCCTGCAGCATATTCTCCTCTTCGCTCAACTGCTTCTCCACCTTGCGATACAGCTGTTCCAGCCCCTTCTTCACCACGTTCCGCGGATACATGGCCAGCACCTTGCGTAGCTCGGCCTTGCTGAACTGCGTCGTGAAGCCCACTTCGTGAGCCTTGATGCCGGCAGTCTGGATCTTGGCGTCCACCCCGTCGAAGAAGACCTGAACTTTCTCCAAAGGCTTACCTAGCATTCCTTGGACATAACTGAGGCGGTAGTTGTTGTGAGCTTTGCGTACTTCCGTTTTGCTGTCTTCGAGAGAGGCGATCTTGAGACGGCTGAGGATGTCGGATAGTCGGTGATAGTTCTCGAGGAATACGACTTGGGCCGGAACTTTGCAGTCTTTGTGGTTCGCTGTACGGTTGATTCCTTCGAAGATTCCCTCTTCGAGCAGAATCTTGTAGGCACGATCCAGCTCAATCCTGAAGCACCAAATCGTTATATGGATCCAGCTGGCTCTCACTCGTTCTTAACCGGTTTGTTCATCTGAAGGCCGGCAATCGAAACGCACAGCTTTGCAGTTTCAAGTGGCGCAGGCTCACGGAGCATAACAATGAAAACGTGCGCCACTTAAAATAACGATCTTTTACGCTTCGTTTGCCGGCCTTTTCATGGGCATTTCCGCATTTGTCGGCTATTGAATCTTGATAGTTTAAAACTGATGTCTTATGATTGTTATTGTGGTATTCGAACTATGGACCAGTTCTGGGATTATGCCATGCTTTATTACCTTCGTTGCGATCCGGCGTACACGAACTCAGCTAGCTTGGCCAAATGTTCGAAGTTGCACACAAACGGCAGCGGACCAAAGCGCACCCGCTTCGGTATTTTTGCATTCAATATCGACTGGACTTGTTCCCTGATGTAGTTATCGAAGTTCCTCTTGGCCAGCACCTGCAGCCCGCCGAAACACTTGCTCAAATACGGACACAGCGGTTCCACTTCGACGTAAATCTCATTGACGATCACCATCAAGCCGAAGCAGTTCAGCTTATTCGCCTTGTCGACCGCCGACAGGACATTGCCCAACATTTCATCGATCCCCTTGAACAACTGCTTCAACAAGGTCCTCAACGAGACACCACTCACGTCCACTCTACTACCAGCCGCGCCAAGAAGTAGATTGCTGGACTTGCCTATCGCACTGGTAGTCGACGGAACAACCAAGCTTCGCCCGTCCGACAAACTCAAGCCACTCGCCGAACTGACCATGTCACTGTCAGGCGTCACATGGAAGAAACTGACGAGGAAGTTCTGTTCTTCGATGACAGATTTAGCCACTTGCTGGAAAGCCACCCGAACTGGTTCTAGTTGAGCTTTGTAGTCTTGGAAGTCTTGAAGAGACAGCGGCTGTTCTTCGTCTCCACCCAGCCAGTATTCGGCGTTCGCTTTGCTGGCTGCTGCTTCAGCTGCCCAGTTGATGCGAAACTTGACCTTGTCAAAGAATTCGGTTTGTTCTTTCTTGTAGAGTTCGCCGAGCTCTTCAGTGTAGATCTGGAGAAGGTTCTGGTACATGGGGGGTTCTTGGACGCTGTTCTTCAACCAGAGGACCACCGGCGAGAATGTCTGCACGCTGTGGTACCATTTGCTGTGGGAAGGCAGCATCGGATCTTCACGACGTTCCGGCTGTCGATTACTGGCTGCTATGAAGATGTTGCCTGAGAGCAAAATACGACAAATCAAAATACAAGCAGTTGGAAGAATCCAGTAAATATCTGCCACCATCATTCACCTGTATACACAGATGCCGGATACTGTAAAGTTCGTTCGGTTCACTGTATGCAGGTGGATGCAAGTCTATGGACGGTACTAAGATAACAGAATGTGCCCATTCTATCAATATCAGACAGCTGCGTACAGTCGACAGTGAACATTCCTGGTACAGGCGTATGCAGGGGGTTGAAAGCGGCGATCAAAGCGCACAACTTACCCAAGTGTCCAGTGGCGCGGTTTCCGAAGGTCTTCTTCAGGTTCTCCAGAGTCCTCTTCTGCTTGATGACAGCTGGATGATAGTCGAAGCCAACAGGAAGGGTGGCTTTCAGTGTCTTCGTAAGGTTGTTCGCCGCGTCCATGATTTCCGGGAGCTTTGCGGGGTCCATCAAATTGCCGTCCATCAACGCTCGACGGTACGTGTTGCTGTACTCCAGCGTATCTAAAACGAGGGAAATGTCCAGGATTAGCTTCTTGATGTTCTTGTTCTGAATCTTCATCTTATGCCCAGTCTCTTCCATGATCGACACTTGATCCGTAACGTCTCCCACCAATCCGGAATATTTCGCTGTAAATAACGCCAAATGATAATATTTATACCATCATATCGAGAAGACAAAATGGATAAAATACATACATATTTTACTGTCCATTTTGTTTAGATCTTCCAAAGACTGGTCGATCATTCTGCAGATATTCTCGATATCGTTATGGGTGTTCATCAAATCATGCACGTTGGCGGACTCCATCTGGCTCATGTCCTCGGTCAGAGCTTTGATCAGCGCTGCTCCACTATAATCATATTCCCGACTGAGTCTAAATACGTGTTCGAACTCTTCTTGTTCTTTCTGCGACAGCTTCAGGGTCTCTTCCCGATCCGGAATGTTGATATGACTGCCCATGCCAGGTCCAACTCGCTCCTTCCCTTCGGACATCTCCAACTCAGCGCGCGCCAGCTCATCCTCCAGTGCTTCATCTAAATTCACAAACTTCAAGGGTGGTAGGTCCGTGTACTTTCTGTGCATCTTGAACATCTGGATGAAGAAGGCATTCTTGTCGACGGTTGATGTGGCGATCCATTCCGACTTGCTCTTTTGATTTTGGAACAGCAAGTCAAACTCCAGGACAGGCGTGCCTTTGACGCCAGGAGGACACTTTCCGTTGACTTGGATGCATGACGCCAGTTGCCACCCTTCTCCCGACTTCTTTCGAAACGTCTTCTTGTCCTGTTTGACGACGTAGATGTAGGCATGGTCAAGTCGGACGACCAAGCATAAGTAGCGAACACTGCGCTTCCGGTCTTCAGCCTGTATCACAGGAATGTAGATGATAAGACGCTCCTTGTCTGCGCTGAAGACTTGCTGCTGCAACGCCGTCCGCAGATCCGCATCCGCAAGACGAACAGCCATTCCGTATGGCAACTATGAATATGGTCGTGGCTGCTCAGCAATTCATCTCGAGGAAGATTCTCTCGCCAACAATCCGATTGAAGTCTCGTGCAGATCACCCTTTCGGTACCTGTTACTCATGGCCGACCCAGCAGTTCAACAGGTAGTTCAACGGATCTTCCACACTCTTGATCATATCCCAGACAAACAAAGAAGCGAGAAACCGCGGAGAAGCTGCAGGAGCGACAGGAAAGAATTGGAAAGTGGAAAACACACAACGCAAAACGTCAACAAACAGGCTGGAATGATCAGCTTTGACCACGCAAACAGCGTGTGGCGTGCCAAACCTTCAACGAAATCCAGAGGCTGATGACGCTAATCAGCTAATCAGTCGTTTGCTCTACCAACGGACAGCGTTCATGTAATACGGTATTCTGCATTGCTCTGTAGTGCTCCCGAACTGCACCAGTCAATGACCGATGACTTTCCTCACTGGAATAATTATTACGTATTTTGACTTCCTGCTCCTAAGTTCGTATCTTTCTATCCAGTCTCCCCAGTTTTCTGTTGTACTATCGCTAAGCGGGAACAGCAAGGAGTCTCGACCCACAAGTCTATTTCGTCGGGGTCGCAAAGATCCGAGGGCGCCCAACGTCCGGAGGTGACAGTGGTAAGAGGCCGAACTCTGTTCACAGCTGTATTGGCTCGCTAAACTTGAAGTTGTTGACGCTCTGATGTTTCCGTTTGGGTTATGTAGAACAACACCAGTGCTGGTCTGGAATCCTGTCGGAGCTACTGGCAGATGGTCTCTGTGCGGTCCGTGAAATAACTTCTTAATTATAATGAGATGAATGCATCGTCTCTAATGTGATCAAGGCTATATACGGTACAAGCGAAAATCTTGCGGACGACAAAGAAAGCCACGTTAAGAAGGTACTTCCCCGGGATGCAATTTACCGTCGTATCAGTCCTCTTGGTGCTGTTACTGCATAATACGGAAGCCAGTTCGGATGCCAGCCTATCCAGTAAGCTGTCCAGGACGAAACCATGTCCGGATGGCATGCTCTGTCCCACCGAGGCTTCCTCACATCCGAACACCGATCACAGTGATCAGGACAAGCCCGAAACCAAGTCCAGTGGGAAGAAGAAGGAGCTTGGTACATCGGAGAAGATTGCAGGCAGCGACGGACCCCGAATTAGGGCAAAGAATGACGGACGATGGCAGCTTGTCGACGACCATGGGGCATCCATCAACCCAGGCGCTCCAGGGATACACGTGTCGTCCGTGCCCCATTCTGATATGGGTCCTGTTGGAAGAAGCTTGATCGCCCTATGGGTCGAAAGGCAGTACTTTTCAGACAAAGAGGTTCCGGATGACGAAGAGTATTACGAGCCTCGTAGTCCGCGGGTTCGCTGCGACTTCCTGTAAGAGATATCATTCAGTTAGTCATGTATCACAGTATTTCGGGCTTCTCGATGAGATGAAGCGGAATGATCTTGCGTACGTGTTTCGCAGACCACTGGACTTCCTCGAGTGCGAGCAGCCGATAGATCTTCAAGGAAACAGGACGGCCTTTAATGTTCTTGGATATGGATGCCACAGGGTATTCCAATCGTTAGCTGGTTAATTCGGCTCCTCAAGGCGGAAGTATGTTGTTGGTTGCTACATTTGCGCTGTTTTTTGCAGTACGGAGGACAAAAGTTCGAAGATGTGCAGAGCACGTCGGTCTTTTGCACAGTTCTACCGGGGATCGAATGCTATGGCGAGAGGAGGTTCCTCCGAAGTGGATTCCCCTGCTTGAAGTGAGTTCGCTGCAATTTTGCTGTGGCTTTGGTTGTGGTGTGAAGTGTGTTGGGTGCTTGAGGTTCTGAGGATTTTGGCTGTGATACTGGGGACTGGAAGGTCTCAAGTGGGACGTGTCGTAGGTTCACCGGCCACTACTTCCTGTCGACCTTACTGTTCTCCATCCTGATGGGGTTCCTTGGTCTGGACCGTTTCTGTTTGGGCCACACTTGCCTTGCTACCGTCAAACTCATATCGATAGGTGGTTTCGGAGTTTGGTGGTTCGTTGATGTTATTTTATTGATTACCGGACACCTTATGCCAGAAGATGGCAGCAACTGGATGCCATACCAATGACCTTTCACTGTGATAGTTTCTCTTCAGTTTTTCTGTGTACCAAAAAGGTTCTAGTTTGATCATTTTACTTTGCCCTGTTGAAAATTTATGTTCTCTTGGATGCGCTCAGCAGTGAAACCAAGGCATAAGACTGGCGGATGAGATCGCATCCTGCATACTCGTGTAACGTGGTGTGATCGTGGGTCGATGTATGCAGGTGTACGAAAGTCTGTCTAGCTTTGGATGGCAGTGACAAGATACAACGACGTCGTCTTCCTTGAGGTAGAACAAATATTTGGCTGAATGAATAGGGTCTTACGGTGCAATAAATCATCCTTGGATGATGTTGGTTTAGTAGCTTAATGACGTGCTTGTAGCGGCGACTTACCGTCGAGGAGGGAACCATCTTCAGACTGTCTGTCATGGACGGACCGTCGAACGGTAGCCAGTGTGACTGGGTAATAAGTCAACGTTGCCACAATTTGATCAACCTATATTGATTAGCCTAGCTGCTTTTTTCGATAGGGTTGCCTTGTTTGTATATCCTCCTTCGTGGAGCTCATCTTCTGAGGATTAACAGTCAATTGGCCATCGATCACTCGCGCCAAGTGGCCACACAAACTTGATGCGTAAGAAGCGTCTCAACTTGTGGCGCCACTCGTATCACTTAATCCTTCTTCTCCATCAAGGCTATCTCTTCGACATGTCTGTGACTTTTCCCTTCCCAACCCACTTTATATCCTTGTAGGTAAACGCATTACTGTATCCTCCAGGGATAAAGTCTAAAATCGGAGCGATGAATATGCAATGGGGCGCAAGGTGTTTGTCTGGGTTACCCGTAAGGTCAAGCTGTAGATACACACACAGTCGACAAGACGGCGGCGCGGCCTTGTTTTATCCCAAGACAGGCGAAATGAAGAGCTTGCGGTCAAATGAAGTATAACCCTATCAGACTTGCTGATATCAGTATATAGAAGAAGCCGCCGTCGTGTCAAGATATCGGCCTGAATAACGTTCTCCCGGTTCGCTGACGATATACTGTACTTTGTTTTCTGTTACGAAAATCGGCAAAAGCTATAGGATAAAAGCTTTGCTTGAAGTCTTGGGTTTCCGTGTTGACAGACGAACAGATGTGTCATGGCTGCTCCCGTGAGCAGGATTTGTAGCTCTGATGGAAGAGGCGCCCATATGTGTGTAAATGACCATGTAAACGAAAAAGGAGCAGGTGATGAGACGTCCGTGTCATAGATCCCTTCCTGGTTCATAGACAGTACGTACATGTTACGTATAGTATATGTGCCTTGGTCCCTTGGATTTCGACCCAGTAACTAAAATTAAATGCTTTTTTTCTTTCGTGTGGGAATTTTTACACCAAAAACAGAAAAACGTTCGCGGGCTTTTTGATATTAATTGAAATTAAACATTTTTAGGTGGATGGTTTCGGGGTTCTATTGGGAGAAGCCAGACGCTTCGCGGTAAAATAATGTATGCAAAGTTGATGTCATCTTTTCATATCTGGCCACATTCCTGAGTAGTTTACTCGCATGGAAATGTGGTTTGCAGTTGCCGAAGACCCGTTTTTGGATATATTATTTTTGGGCGTTTATCGGCGTTATCCTCGGGGAAAGAACAACAATTGTTATTTGCTTGCCTCCATCTTCGGTCAGTGGTATGGTGTCGAACCCTTGTCGGTAATCACGTTTAAAAGCTTCGCCGATTATCAGCATGCGAAGATAAACAATGAAATGAAGAGGCAATCGGTTGTTAATACTCTGTAATCACCATTGTCTACTTTGAATATCTCGTATATAGTGCGCCGATTACAGGTTATCACACTCTGCATCGGTTCATTCCAATCGATCCCTGCAAAACAATACTGGGTGAAAAAATGATCATGTTGGACGTGGGTGGGCATTATAATGTAGACGTGCGTCACTTGACAGAACGATCTGGTCCATTTCAGGTTTCATTGCCATAGTTCCTTTGATCATGCAACGAAGCTCAAAAGGTCTCAGAAGCTTTTTCGCATTTAAAAGAACTCAATAAGGAAACTAAAGGCAAAGCTTGGCTGTTAAGTGCACAAGGAAGTCGTTGTGAAATTGTGAAGCCACTATTTACAACATTCGCCGCAATAGGCTTTTGAAAGGCTCGAATGAAACCAGTAGTTTGCCACCAATTCTCACCAAAATGGGTGTTATATTCTAAAATATACTTTAGTAAGCGGTGTCACTTTCGCTGTTGAATGACAAAGCCGTCGGCATCGATATCAGGCGAGATAATAGGTCTGAAAAGGGGCTATTTTAAAGTGTTGATACGGTCAAGCGGTGGAGCAATCCGCCTGAGATTCCGTAAGAGGGAACTTGCATGCATGTCCGGACAATGCATCTGCATCTGGTTTCGGCTTAAAAGTTCTCAAATGGAGGGCTTAATTAATCTTGATATGGAGCACTCAGTGATATGTATGTTCTTCACAAATCTTACATTTATTTGTGGTATGAAGCTTTGTCATTCAGCAGTCACGTAGAGCTTGCCTCTATCGCGCTTCTGACCTCCGAGTCAATATTTGATCAAACTTTTAGTCCAATGAGCTTCTAGTGCTTACTATATACGCACTATTGTCATCTGCCGAATACGTCCATACTGTACCGCTCCCAACTATACTTTGACTCAAACAACTGAATTTTTGAGCAAGACAAACTGTAGACGCGTCAAAACCAACCGACAACCTCAGAGAAAGTTCCGAAGAAAACAGTTCGGGACCTTTCACCCCGTTCGCACTGCGCAGCTAGTGCTGTGCTCCACAACCCGGGTCGAGTGACGCGCTCAGACTGGCCCGATAATATAAAAGTCAAATGATTCCAGTACTTCGGATGGGTTTGAGAAATTTGTAAGATCGATAGCTCGCTCCTGTGGTTCCACGCTTCAGTTAGATTCACTGTGTTCAGCGAGAAACTCAAGATGGAACCTTCGAAGGACCCGGAAGACTTCCGGCGGCAACCGCTGACGACTTTGTACACGCGTTCTTCGGGGTTCGCTGGGTTGCACTCATCGGTACGAGCGTACAGGTAGCCTGAAGTATAGGTATAAGTGGAGTACAGGCGTCAGGCGGGTGCGTTTTTCGTGTATCGACGACGAAGGTACATGGATGCAAGCCAGGTGACGAAGTGTACGGCGCCGAGAGGTGGGGAGTAAGCAATCGTCGATCACGTACAATCATCGCTGATCAAATGACCAGTGGTTGTCATGATCTGCACGAACTATTAAGGGGCACAATACTCCATTAGGATTACCACTCCTCCTCTATTGAAAAGTCATTACATTTCTGAGAGGTATAGCGTTTCGCTGAGTAAACTTCACCTTATGGACAGCCATGATTATACTTGTAGCGCTACATGAAATTGACTCGTCAAAGGATACGCTGCCAGGTATAATAGGCTGTATACCTGCGCTGTATAGTGATATCATTCTCAGTTGCGGTTGATCCCGCTAAGTCTTCAGCATGAATAATATCGTCTCAAGTGGCCGCTCTTCTGGCACCTGTTGAGCTCCCTTCAGCCGGGCTCTTCACTCCTCAAACATTTGCCCCCTTTTACAGCCTTTACATTGTTTAGAAATCTTTAAAATTTCCCCTTGATGTACTTTGTGCTGTAAAAGATCTCTCTCCTTTCATGACTGAATCTGGACACTTCTTGATATATAAACTCTGCTTAATCCAAAGTTGTTTGGGCCATTCTTCGACACTTTTGATAATTTTTAATCCGGATATTTTCCGAACATGGCGTTTTCCGAAGGATGTCGCAAAGCGCCGTCCTTCCTCATTGACAATCTCCTACGCAAACCTTCCGAGAAAGGTTCGCCACCTCCGAAAATTTCCAGTACATATTCGCCGCCCAGTTTCGTGTCGCCAACTTCCTTGTCGGATGCGCGCATGTATGGAATAAGCCAACGGCACATGGACCTGGCCCATCTGCAGGAAGGTCACCGCTTCTACCCACCACTTCCTTCACACTTCTTCCCGGTTCCTTCCCTTCCTTTTCCATACCTGCCAGCAGCTTCCGTCCAAGATGTCCGCAGTTTCATGCAAAGTTGCATGGCACGAATGGAGCCAGCCGCGTCTTCTCATTACGGTAAGACCCGCCATGGCAATGTGGCCATAATTCAGCCACCAGCAAAGGTGATTAGTTATTTTTTCCACCAAAAGTGACCAGGCAGATGGAAATATCTTTGAAATTTTGGGATCTCTGCTTGAGATAGTACCGATTCTGATCGATTACTTCGTGTTACAGTTGCATGCTCTGGTTGACCGAATAGCACAACTGACGTTACAAATATCGGCCGTTACAACATCTTGGTCGATAACCATTTCACAAAGTTACCGCTCAATGTTGAAAATGACTGCCGTATCTTCGAATGAAGAAGGGTTGAAATCAGAAACTGCGTCGTTAATACCAGGTCGGTAATTGGTGAACTATTCTCATTACGATGGTTGTTATTGGTAGGTTTGAAGTCACTTCCTCATGTGCACATGAACGGTATGGGGCCCTATTTCCACTCTTCGCGACCGATACACAAACGAAAGGGCGGACAAGTTCGCTTTTCCAACGACCAAACCATCGACCTGGAGAAGAAGTTCAAATCTCAAAAGTACCTAACTCCGGCCGAACGGAAGAAATTAGCCAAAACCTTGACGCTGTCGGAGCGTCAGATCAAGACCTGGTAAGGACACCCGTCACCGTCTTGAATATCCATCGTCGCTTGTATTGAGGCTATAGTGCCGCGCTATATTGACTTGATGAAAATTTAAATTGCAAATGAGCGACATCTATCGCTCTATATAACGCGTGATTGATTGCAGGTTTCAGAATAGAAGAGCCAAATGGCGCCGTCTCAAAAATGATCCGGATGATCAAACAGACGAGCCGCCACTGTCGATGGAAGACGTCGCTGCTAAGCCAACATCTTCTGCCTCGTCATCCATTTCCTCAAATACCTCCACGGCAATAACAGAGGCTGAAGACACCAAAAAACAGCAGTCAGTTAAGGGCAGATTGTCAAGTGAGAATAGAGCGCGGGCGGCCAGCTCAGCAACTTTGTCCAGCAATGAACGGCGGCCGGAAATGATGTGCCATTCAGACTCGGAATCCCTTTGCAGTGACGACAGTGATGTTGTTGACGTTGACGGTTTCAATGGCGATAATTGATCTGATGGATAGCCTCTATTAGACCTGTAACCTGCCCTTTTGCCCATTCGGTGTACTTCTGTAGGGTTCTTTTCTTGACTTTGGCACGAGCACGGTCCTTTTCGCCTAACGCTGACACATGCAAGTTCATCTCATACGCGATTAACCCGTAAATATTCCACAGAGCAGGCAAAGAGATATGACCGATTCATCTATCCGTAAAGGCACTTAACGAGATCGTCCGCTTGTTGATCCTCCATGATAGCGCTTGTTTGATCTTAAGTACATATTGTGAAGAGCTAGATAGTCTCTTCGCAGACTCACAGACAGCAGATTAACGCCCAGCTGTTCCGCAGTCTGAAAGCTGCCGTGTTGAGAAAGGGTCATGCGTACGCTGGCTTTCTGGTCGTCGTTTGGTGAAGGTAAGACAACGGTATCTTAACACATTGGAAAATTTGTCGGTCACATTGGAAAATTTGTATTTTCTTACAGATCCACTCGGAATTTTGGAAAACATAGGACAAACCCAAATATTTTAGGTCTCGAGTAGTGTGATGTGGAAGTGAAACAGGGTGTCTCGTTCCCTTTTCTGCTTTCGATGCTATAATCATGGTACATGTTACTTCCGTCGGTGCACGGCTGCTAGCTCGGATTCGATACATATACCGATGAATATCGATCCGCGCGCCGGCGCGGTAGGCGTCATCTGTCTCCACATCTTGTATACCCCCGCAGTGTACAGTACGAACAAAGTAGAGTTCACCTTCTCGCGTGATATCGATCTCAATTGTGCCCAGGAACGGAATAAACCAGTGAAAGATTAAATGCGACATGCTGTGAACACCAGCGTAGAATACCATTACCACCGTGTTAATTAGACTTTCGAGACTTGCACCATCACTGCATATAAAGGCTTCTTGTTAGTGCGAAGTGTTGCTTCCTGGTTCCTTCACGTGGTGGATGGATGGGTTTCTGGACAACGATGAGTCTTCGTCCAGGAGAATCGGCGTCCACATCCGGGACGATCTTCAAGTGGCGATAGTCAGCTCTGATGTCATTACGAATTCCAGCAAGATCCTCGAAAACTCACAAGCATATCTCGAAGGTAAGGGGCTCGACTGTAGCTTCGTCTTGTTACGCAAATAGCCAGCCTCAAGCCCGAACTCACGAAGCTTCGTTTTTAGACACGAAAAACTTTCTCTCACAGTCCGGTGATATTATTGATCTCGTTCGTGAAAACGCAACCAACGTCGAGAACCTTAGAGATGGGGTATGTACACGTGTACAGTACTTAACGATCTGGTAATACCTTTTAAAGAATTGGCCATATAATGATATGGTCCCAATTTTCTACGATATTTCCCAGGTTCTAGCTGGACGACAACTCTTACAAACGGTCAAAGAAGGCAAGTCCACAACCCGAAAAGAAATCCTAAAAGCGATAGCTAATGTGAGGCAGGAGTACGAAGCGTAAGTGTGGTAAGAAGTTCGACAAGTAGACCAGACTTTTCTAACCATACAACTTGCGCTACTGTAGGAAAAAGCTGGAGCTGAACAGACTACTGGAGCAAGAAAGACTTCTGCAGACCAAGATCGACGAATTTATCAAACCCGCACAAGCAAGCTAACCAACCGTCCCCTGCACAGTATTTGGTCAAAACTCAGACCACAGAGATTACTTGGTAGAGATGTTCAGGTGCTAGGTTTCTCAGCTCTGAAGAGTTGTGCGAGTCTCTCGAGGCCAAAGAGTGGTATCGTTGTCGAACAACATGAGCTCCGGCTTTGGGCTGTCTTTCCCTCGTGAAGATGCCTTTCCGGTTTCCCCATACTCGGTTTACTTCTACAACATACAGAAGAGAAGAGAGAAGCGACTGTATATACAGTAGAAGCTCGGTAAACGAACTCGACCAGATCGTTCCCTAAAGCGGCGCACCTCTTCAGTCATATCGGTTAGG
Source organism: Ramazzottius varieornatus (assembly GCA_001949185.1). Taxonomy (NCBI): domain Eukaryota; kingdom Metazoa; phylum Tardigrada; class Eutardigrada; order Parachela; family Ramazzottiidae; genus Ramazzottius; species Ramazzottius varieornatus. The sequence continues at coordinate 7,456,686 of BDGG01000002.1, read as the reverse complement.
AGCGTGCGCCACTCGGGAAAACTGGTCGGGTCGAAATTGTTTCCATAGCTTCCATATAGTTTTTCATCCCGAAACAAACATCACCACAGCAATAAATTTCCAACAAAATATCGAGAAGCGTCAGTCCTACGTTGGTCTGTCATGAAGTCTGCAAAGTTCCACACCATTTCGCCTGCCAAGATACCAGCAGCCCGTAACTGGTCAAAGGCTGTGAAATACTCGGCCATTAGCTCCACTTGATACTCTTCCGAGAAAACGAAAGACGGACTCTGGAAAGATGGAATCAAAATACGTCATTGGTACCTGAGTGAGATGTGACGGGATAAGAAGCAGGGAATATTCAAACTACGAACTGTGTGAAGACCAGCGATGGTATCTGCTCCGTATTCCGTCATTATCACGGGTTTCTGGAATCGATCACGCCATGTTTTGACGTCGTACATCAACTGTGGACTGACCAAGTTCAGCACACCGGTGTCCGTGTACCAACCGTAGTAGTGGTTGAGGCAAATAATGTCCGCGAACTGAGCCTGAAACAGTTGGGAAGTCAGATCTCCAACCCGGAAGTGGCAGAACACGTGCGACGGTTCTGGGCATTTTCGCTTACAGCTCTGTCTAAAGATGCATTACTTCCCCCAATAACAAACCTATAAGAGACAGAATCAAACTTTAGTAAGAGTTGGCACAGACCAACAACCTTAGTTTGCCACATGGACACTGTAAGCGAGGATCAGCCATAAGGTAGCCGACAGAACAATATATTCGACGTAAAGAACTGCGCTCACTCGACACAAAGAATCCAAACCTAACGGAAAAGTTATAAGAAGTATCACACACGTACGTAACGGGTCGACTTGGATCCAGCTTCCGGACATGATCGAAAACTGTCCTGTGTGGTGTAATCAGCATCAGTAAAGAACCTTACTGCGACGAACAGCTTCCGAAGTGCTTCGTCTGTACCTACCTAAAATAGTACTCCGCTTGGCGGTCAGTAGACTTTGGTTCGTTTGCGACGGACCACATAACGACGGAGGGATGAAGGTAATCCCGGTCTACCAGTTCTTCCATCACGCGTTGGTGATGCTTCAGTGTCTCATTTGGGAACTCACTAACAGAAGAATAACGTGTTTTCTGCCATACATAATTAGCGTCCGCACAAGTATAATTAAAGATCTTCTTACTGTAAACCAACCGCGGGACTTTCATCAATGACGACGACTCCATGCTGGTCAGCGTACTCCATCACTTCCTCTGCATATGGATAATGCGAAGTTCGAAAACTATTCGCACCTGTCCAGGCCATCAAGCTGAAGTCTTTTACCATGAGTGGTAGGTTGAATCCTCGCCCGAAAACCTACAACAGAAAACAGATGCATGTGGTGCCAGGAGGAAGATATACTACGAGGTAAAACCAGCGAACTTGTCCATGCAAAATCGCATGGCGAACTTGCCCGCCTTGGATCTCGGAAAGTACTGACTGCTGTTGCGTGTTTATTGAGTCGTTAGATAGAAGAAAACGTCTCGATTTCACCCAGACTAGTCCGAAAGCAAAGGAGCATGCAGGAGACCTCCTATGAGGTCTTTCAGGAAGAGGGGTTGGTGCTATGTTAAAAAGCCTATGGGAAAAATTTTGAGCCAGTCGACAGAGGCGCGCATGTCGCGTTTTCTGGTCTATGAGGGTACGTCACTGGATCGTTAATGAGCTGCACACCACCATGTCTTCGCTGAAACCAGTTGGGTGATATATTTCCGTCGCGCTAACAATATGCGGTACGGTAATGCAACACTGCCAGTTTTCATAAAAGAAATTTGCAAGCTTCTCGAGCTTGCTACGTTTATTTTCGAAAGGGATTACCACAAAATGCCTCAGTCTAAGCTTTGTACAGCAGCAGAAGTTAGCAAACAGATCATGGATGCTGCCATCCAAGCGGTGAAAACGGAGGAAATGAGCCAGCGTTCGGCAGCTAAGTCATATGGTGTGAGTCGCAGCACGCTGAGGAATCGCCTCCAGAATCGTCACACGGGACATCAGGGTGGACAAACGAAGTTTTCCCCGCGAATGGAAACGGAGTTAGTGGAGCTACTGAAAGCATGCTGTGATATGAGGATTCCTCTAAATCGATATCACTGCTACCAGCTCTTCTCGCAGCTAGCGGTTGAACTCGGTAAGATTGGCCACTACAATTATCCCCTTTGACAATTACTTGCCAGCTAGATATCCCTTTCTTTGATTGCAGGTCTTCCGAACACTGCCTGTAACGCTCAGTCGTTTCGAAGTTTTCTTGATCGTCACGACGAAATTTCTCTCCGCATTACGCATGCCTCGAACCGGAAACAAGACCGAGAGTGGACAGCGGAAGTGTGCGAGGAGTACATCTCGAAGCTGCAGAAACTGTACGATGAAGGATTCCTTAATACACCGGAGCAAGTCTGGAACTTGGACGAGACAGCATTTGATACTACCAACTTGTTCGATAGGGTGGTCGGGAGGAAAGGAATGAAGCAGATTCCGTCTCAGTACAACGGAACCGCAAAGGAGTGTGTCACGGTGCTACCATGTGGGAATGCTGCTGGACTCCAGCTCAAGCCTCTGGCATTATACTCGGGCAAGTTGCACCTCAAGTCTCGTCTGGAAGACACTTTTAACATGTGTTACCATGCTGTAAATGAATCCGGATACATGGATCAGCTGATCTTCGCCAACTACATCAAGGAAGTCGTTTTTCCCGAGATAGCAGCAGTGCTGGCAAGTTTCGCTTATATTGTTGTGTGACGTCGGAGCATTTCAGGTGCAATTGTGAAAATTGTTCTGAAACATGAAGATGCTTGTGACGTCAGTCGTCATGCCCGTTATGATTAGGGATCCCCTTCTTGATTTATTTATTTTCTAGAACGTGATCTTCGTGGACGGCCACTTCTCTCATGTGAAAAACCTTCTACTTGTTCGATATTGCCGACAGTTTCTCCACGCCTTCAGCCTTTTGACGTGGCAGCATTCGGCGGAATTAGATACAGATGGAACAAGTACCTCCGTGATCGGCGCGTCAAAACAGGTGGACCGGTATGTCAGGGAATCAGTTTGTATGTTTTTTACGAATTGAAAGTTTGAAATATTATACCTGATTGTCTTCCAGGGAACGAAGGATACCTTGCTTTCCCATCTGGTCATGTTGTGGTTTCGAACGGACGGGTTTCCGCAGGAGTTCGCTTTCAACGCCGGGACAAACCTGAAGTCGGGCTTTGCACAATGTGGCCTCTTCCCATTCAACCCCGACATGATCCGAAAGACAGTCAAGCCTTACACCGATCCGTCCGTCCTTCAACGCGGAATCCGCCAGGTTCAGTCAGAGATAAACCACGACAAGCTGGTGGAAGTGCTGCGCGCAGAGTACGGTATTACTGACGCCGATGGCTTGCAAGGTAAAAACCTGTGTCGAGAACGTTCTCAAGGGTCTCACCACCGGTATGGTACTTGCGGGTGCAATGGCGAAGACACTGATGGCTGAAGCGCCTAAGAAGAAACGTCTGGGAAAGAACACCATGCTCAGACTGAAAGCTGGTGCTTTGATAACGTCGGACGAAATGGTGGCAGAAATCAAAGCGGAATCCGCCAGAAAGAAAGCCGTCCAAGCTGCTGCTAAAGCCGCCAAACCATCAAGAGCACCTAAGCGAAAGGCACCGGAACCTGAACCAGTGTTAGAGCCTCCCGGAAAGAAAGCCTCGAAAGCTACAACAAAGAAGCCACGCAGGAAGTGATATCCTTCTTGATTTACCGTGGCCTTTCAATGATGTTCACCTTTTACCTCCCATGTTGAGAAAGAGTAAAAGATGCTCGCGGAAGCATTTGTACTGTATAATGGCAGGATAAATTCTGCGGAAAAATAGTCAGGTCACACCGCACTTCGTAATAGTTACCGTACGTTTGGGGACAGATACCACGAAATAGTTGCGGTAAGTGTGGCAATAGACGGTGCTTCCACCACGCGGCCTTAAAGTGGACAAGTTCGCTGGTTTTACCTCGTATATGTGGGATACGTACATGGAAGTCTTCGTGCTTGCCGAAACCACAGAAGTAAAACAGTTTGTCGTTGATATACAGTCCATCCGCTTCCACCTTCACCGAACGAAGCCCGAAGGACTGACGGTAGATATCCACAACATGAGAATCCACAAGGAGAATGACCTGTAAATAAACGCCACTCGCTGTTCAGAGAGCTCGCTTCTTGGGAACAACCGCTGAGTTCTCCACACTCGTACCTCTAATTGGTACATGTGTCCGACCTCCTGGGACTCCGATCCAATGGGCCACCAGAGACGAGGACTATCTAGGTCGGCTGTTCCGGTACACGATGATCCACTTTCAAACACGATGGTACCATCTTTGTCAAAAATCTTCACTGCGCAACTGACATTGGCAGCGGCAAAGCCGGAGTTGTTCGCCGAGGACTCAACGACGTACCAAACGTTTCCGACCGCAGGCCCATCTAGCCTTGTGACAACCTCCGGATGGAGTAAAAGACCTGTCACATGGGGTTCTGGCAGCGACAGCAGGCAGACGCTCCGGTGGATACCGGCATAGTTAAAGAAGTCGAAGATGAGCTCCTGTCGGAAGTACCCGGAAGGATACCTGTTGATCGATGACCGCACATTTTTCGTTATTCGGATTTGTGTTAGACCCTCTCCCCACAACTCTTACATTGGCCCGACAGGACGAACGATTTGTCCGCATGGCAGGGTGAAAGGCGTAAGGGTGTTATTGACGGCGACCGTGAGGAGGTTAGGCGAAGAGAAATTCATTAGCAGAGTGACATCGGCTTCGAATGGTAGATGGCCTCCTTCATGTTCCACGACAAATTTGCCATTGAGCCACTGTGAAACAGAATGCTCGATGCAGCTCAGTCTCAAAAGGTGCAAAAAGAGGGAAGGAAGTCGAACTATACCACCCGTGCAAAGTAGTGGACGCTGTCGAAGCGAAGAACCAGCGTCCTGTTGTGGCTCCACGAACGCGGTACGATGAATGTCCTTTGGTACCACACCCACCCCACATGATCTCGAAGGTTCTTTTCCTGGGTGATATCATTGTAAGATGAAGGCACGGGCATCAGGATAGTTCCGTTTAACTTCAAAACAAAGGGAAAAACTAGGCGGGGAGCGAACGTATGTTATTTTATAGAAGTTTCTACTTGTTGATGGTTCGCGGTTTATTTCATTGCTCCACTCACGTTCTGGACAGATCGATGTGACCAATCCTCTTCCGGTGCTTTTTCCGTAAAATTGATCGGCGAATATCTGAAGGACCACAGTCCATCCAGACATTTCATCTCCCTCAGTTCATTTTCTTGAGGGCGCATCAGACTCTTGGAAAGGCCAGCGATCAAGAGAAGCAGAAAGACATTGGCGGCAGAAAATGCCATTGTATACATGAGGATAAAACTCTCCACAACTGAAATTCATACAAAACCGCGAGCAAAACGATATTCTCAAAACGGTATAACGTGACTCTGAGATGTAAACCCCGCTTCAGATGATATGACAGACAGGCACTGCTTGATGAGGTGGAGGTACTGTATATGGTATTCTGCGACCGGAGGTGGATGAATATGCCGTCAGTATAGCCGCACAACGACTTCCACCACGAACTCAGTTACTGGTAATAAAGCTCCAAATTCATCCCGTCGTGTATCTCATCTACGACAAGCAACACAGATGAAGAAGACATTTCGTAGGTTCTGGTAATGCGATGAAAGCACGTAATGATATTATAGTACATGTCGTCGACTTACAATCTTCCAGTGTGATATGGTCTTTGTAGATAGTGTACCATTTCTTCAAGACGATCTTCTCCCAGTGTGTTCCTGTTTGTGCAGATATCAGCTTCTTGAGATCTCCAACGGTGTCATCAGAGCTGGAAACCGTAAGCACCATAATTAGCAAACGAGTCTACGATGATACAGCGTTACATGAGAGCCGCATTCAAACAACCTACTTGCACTTAACACGAATCTTCTTCCCCAACCGGTCGTTACAGGTGATCTCGATCATTCTCCCCTTTGTCCAGAATAGCTCCGAGGTTCAATGGTATCAGAAAAACTAAGCGGCGGCGGCAAAGAATCTCGAGGAAATCGGACGAAAAAGGGAACAATTTCCAAAAATTTCGGATGACCTTCTGCTTTTGAATGATTCTGAAGAGGGCACCTAGCCCTAATATAACCACTATAACCCAGGTTTTCAGGGGAAATTCCGAAATCGCAAACTCCGTGACGAAATAACAGATCGTATCCTGATTAGATCAGTTGATTGACCCATGCAGTACAGGTGCTACCCCGGGGTGGTAATTTTGGTGGAGATTTTGATGGTCGAGTATTAGTTTAGCTTCTTTGTTTTGGTTTCTTCCGTTCTTATCGTTGATCACCGGATGCTTCCATAGCATCCAAGTTTTTAGCTTTATCGCTGTCCGCCATTCGACAAGTGAATTTTCGGGAGCTGTGCGTGAAGTAGAAGAAGCTGTGGTACTTTCGGACGGTGAACACGCCTGACAGGTAAGTTTGTACGGTTTGTTTCTCACGGAGCCGGTGGACGCCTTAATTCGAGCTTCTGCGTGCTGCGCTTTCAGAAGTCTAAGCTTCCCTCTGTTTCGGTTGTCTTTCAGCATACGTTTGAGTCGGAGGATGTAGAGGCTTCAGCGGATGTTACTGAGGAAGACATGACAGCAGTTACTCCAGCAGCACCATCACGTTTCATCAAAGCCGGGACGACGGTCTTCACATCAGAGCCATGGGTGTGGACAATGATGACTCCACTCCGCGACATGACCTGCGCTCAGTGCTTTGTCCTGAAGAGGGATCTTCCCGAAGGAGGCAAGATTCGTCTATGCTCAGGCTGTCGTTCGTGCGTATTCTGCAGTAAAGACTGCCAGACGACATTTTGGACCGAAGGACAACACAAGCATCACTGCGCCATGTTAGGCCGCCTGATGAAGCAATGGGAGACCAAACTACACGACTCCTGTAACTGCATGGCTGATGATCAATACAGACGGCAGTTCTTGGCAGCTGTACAGTTGGCCTTGATGGTGTGGAACAAGCGCAAGTTAGGCATTCCGGAGACACACCCGGGCGTGGATGGCACGTCAGCGGAAGAAGTCTTCGCGGCGATGGAGCCGCCTGAATTGAGACGAGGACAGTACCGTATGTGGTTCCAAAGCTACGTTCAGAAGCTGGTGTCGGTTGCTCTGAACGTACCACTTACTGAGGTGGCGGAGTTCTTCGACGACATCAGCGAGATCGTCTTCAAGATGATGTACTTGTGCTACACGCTGGACCACGAGATCGGTCTGGGCATGTACCTGGAGGTTCCTTTCATGCAACATCGCTGCGACGTCAATGTGGGTCCTATCTGGCTGAACAAAGGTAGCGATTGGTGTTAACTCTCGAATTGCCAGGTTCGGTTTACTGAGCCGTGCTTTCTTTATAGGAAAAACGATGATGATGAAAGCGGTCGAAGATATTCCAAACTACACAGGTAAAATCCAGTTTCACCATCTTTTTCCACCTTTGCTCTTGAGAAAAAGGCCTAAACTTCCTGTCACGTACAGTCAAAACTGCGTACGGCGACAACAGACATTCGGGACGTCCACAAATGAATCGAACATAAGGGTTATCTCAGGTAGCGCACGTTTGTATCGGTATGAGCTTAAGGTGCGCGCCACTTGGGAAAACGATTACATTCAAATCATGTGCTCCCGTCCCATACATCACTCCGTCTAAATGGATGTGTCTCTTATTGAGGTTTGGGCGATCTACGGTACACCCAGTGGCTGTACTTCATGCGTCCCTTCACGAACCATTTCCGAAGCACCGAGACCTGGAAGCAGTTTGGCAAGTCCTGTGAGTGTACCCTCTGCACCGACGAGTATGAGGCGGAGTTGAAACCGATGAAATGCAAAACAGAGAACTGCACCGCAGCCATCCCTACAGACAACAGAGCGTTCCTTCCCTGTAAGTCTTGCGGAGTTCCCAGCACCGCCGAAAACCTCGAGGCAGCCAAGAAAGAGTATGAAGAACTAGGCAAGAAATACGAGAAAGCTTACACGCTTCGTCAGACAGAAGGCTTCGTCGCTTGCTTTCCTTCCACGCCGGGTGGCACGTCGCCTGACATGGATCGGAAACGTGACATGTTGAAGGCCATGGAAGAGAGTAAATTCATTCATCCAGTCAACATCTACCGTCTGTGTTGCTGTTTCGAAATGGCAGACACGCATTTCTTCTCAGAAGAGTATATTGAAGCCTGGAAGTATTTGAAGCCGATGACACAAGAACTAATTCCGGCCTTTAGACTCCCTTTCAATCGCTGTTTGGTAGCGTTTAGCAAGTATGACTGGGTTGGTCAGTGCGCCATCGAAGTGGCGCAGGCTTTGTGGAAGAAGGCCAAGTACGCGGCGGCGAACAAGGTGCGCGATGAAGGTAAGGCCATTGTGGAGTATGGCATCAACTTTTACATCTCGACCTATGGCGAGGAGGACGAAGGTGGAATCTTGAATGAACTGAGGAAGGTGCAGGAAGAGTTCAAGTACCTGGATACTATTCTGTCTGTGGTTGACGAAGAGTCGTATAAACGGTTCATGGCGCAGAATCAGTCCACCCAAAGTTCGGCCCAGTAAGAGAACGAAACAAATCTTTTCATCGGAGAATCTCGGAAAGCAGTTATCCGGATTGTGTTGATGAAGTTTGTACCTTTGAATTACCAAAGTCTGTTTTAGACTTTCTTGTCACATTTTTTCCCACTTTCCAGACTAGTTTTCTGTCTGGTTGCTGTATATTCATTGTACTGCACTTGTCGACACTCTTAACTTAGAACTCAATAATCTTCAGATTGAAAAATCGCGTTAAAATAACCAGTTATATGATCTAACTCGCTTCGGGAATCAAGATGCAAAATTGCAGACTCCAAAAGGTCCAGATTCGTACCACTCGGACCATAAAACGAGTTCTTCGATATCGCATTTGAGCAACAGCTTTTCTTTCAAGAGCGCTTCATACTAGCCAATGCCATTCCGAAATAAGTCGGGTGGCCATTGATGAGTAACTTCGGTGTCCATCGTTTTAGCCCGCCTTCCGATAGCATTCCATGCAGCATCACCAGTCCCGTATACCCACAAGAAAGGGCTTCGTTGACGTACCCAGCTGCCGTCTGCAGCAAAGACGTCGCATCCAAGGTCTTTAGCCAGGTACCCACCGCATCGTCGAACGGCTGAGCGGAAGGCGAGTACCCGTACGGTCCGTCTTTCTGATGAGTATGAGCCAAATCCGCTGAGATAATCACAGCCACCCGCTCTTTCAGATGACTCAGCCGGAGATACAGCGAGCGACCCAGATGAAGCAACTCGGGAATCATGCTTTCCGAATGGCTATAACGGCGACTTGGATGTGACAGGATGATGAACTTCCGATTCTGGTTCTTAGGTATGAAATACAAAGGGATGATTTCGCCCCATCGAAGAGGAATGGCGGTCTGGTCGAACGATTGGTCAGCGCTATCCGAGGTAAGACGGATCCTTGGGGATGAGGAACCAGCTGGTGGACCGAAGGTGCTGACACCGGAAACCCTATGGCTTTTCTTCAGGTGGTGAACAAGATTGAGGCTTTCGTTTGCAGCGAGGCTTATGTTCAAATTGAAGGCGCAGTTCTTGCTTTGGCAGTGATCGGCGTAGGTTACGCCGGCGGCTTTCTCGTTGAGATAAATGAGGAAGCGGTCCATGTCTGATATTCCATGAGGTGTGCTGAAGAAGATGATGTCTGGATTTTGGTCTGCAACGTCCTGGCTAAGATTCATCAGGTTTTCATGAAGTGCGTCGGCCAGCTGCTGGTCGGTCGAGTTGGTGAAGTTGGTGTGCGATGGATCCAGAGCCACTCCTCCGTGAGGAACGACGAATGCAGCAACAACTTCCGCGTTCACACTGTGGTAGTTTGTGTGCCAGACAGTAGCGAAAAGTGTAGGAAGAAGAAGCTGACTCCATTTCACGTAGAATCCTCTTTGGGCTAACCACATCTTGAGTGATTCACTTGTCCCATCTGGAGTTCAGAAACAATTGTACGTGAAAACTTGTTGAACGAACACCGCTCGCCCAGGAATTCTGTGCAATACTTACGCACCTGGCGATGTCGGAGAAGTTAGAAACAAGAAATCCGGACGACGATGAAACCACAAGTCGAAAACTCCCAACAGAAGCACGACAAACAGTTGTAGCCAGAGGCAACTACCAGAATGCAAACGCAACAAAGTATAGAGCGTGCTAGGGAAGTCGAGTGGGTATAAACCGACCTTCGACCTCGTTAATTTGCCCCTCCTAATTCATCTTATCACACTTCGACGTGCAGTACATACTCGAGACGGCCAACACCACCTGAAGATGCACAAATTTTGCTGACCGAAATATCGTCTCGAAGATCAAGAGGAAACATCAATAGATAAAAATCTTTCCAAAAGATATGCGCTCTCAATAAACGAAGGACTCCAAAGTGGTCACAACTGTCAAGATACCGGGGAAAAGGAACGGGGTTCATTACAGTACAAAAGGCGGAGCACTCTTCCAAGATCACAACTCGCAAGATCATCAGTAATACTACAAGAGCGGAAAGACGAACATACAATTCAAGAAAGTTCCGCATAGGCTTAGTAGAAATCGGCCTTCTGGGGAGTGACCCGATCCTCTTTCGCGTCCGCGGTCACATCCGGCTTCCGCGCGGCAGGCACTGGACTTCGCTTGCGCACATGCTTCAAACTAGCCCGAGCTCGCTCTAGTTCCGTAACTTGAACCAGACTCGGGCCCACAGGACGATCAGAGTACGCTAAAGGGACGGGTGGAGCTGCTCCAGCGTTAGCGGACTGATCAGGTTCTTCGATGGTACGAGCGTGACGGCCAGCTGGTGCTCCGTTCGCTTCCCGCGCAGGTTCCGCTTGAGGCTGAGAAAACATCACGACTGTCACTTTGAAGTTCGCTCTTCATATGAAACGGAAGCTCGGCAACGAAACTCGGTCAGGTCGTATTTCCAAGCGGCGCACGCTTCCAGCCGATATCACGGTAGACGTGCGCCAATTAGAAAAGATCCAGGTCGATCCTCTCCAAGTGGCGCACGTTTCTCGTTTCTGGTGTTATCGGTTAGAAGTATGCGCAACCTGGAAGAACGATCTGTTCAAACGTATTTGCCGAATCCCAAATGTTCAAAAGTACCTTGAACCGTTGTGGAATATCTGTATAACCACCACCACCACCACTGCCGCCACGTTTTTTGGTGTAGCTGACCACCGGCGAACGATCGACCGAGCTCTTCTTGCTTCGATACCTCATGCTGGGCATCCGCATGTTTACTGCTTGTCGGAACAGGACACCGCGCATGTCAGCCTCTTCGACCGTTTCCGGCAAGGCCGTGCTGACCGTCTCGGGCAGCACGAAGACGCACACCATTGCGATCAGAGCCATACACCCGAAGATGACCAACGGTAAAGCTTCACTGTGGGACTTGAGGTCGACGATGACGGGTCCGAGGAACCAGAAGATGTAACTGATGGACTCGACGAAAGCCACACCTGAAATAACAGTCAGCGTCATTCCCTCTTATTTCTTTCTAGATTTTACTCATTTCCTATTCTGGTTCTTCGTTTCGATGTTTCTAATCTTCTACCCGTTGCATCGTTTGAAAGGCCGACAAAAGAAACGCACAAGATCGTCAACTTAAGTGGCGCACGTTGCTGCTGTCACTGGCAGGGAGGGTGCGCCACTCGAAATGACGATCTTGTAAGTTCCGTATACCGGCCTCCCGTTTTAGTTTTAAAATTCTGATGTCAACTTTGTTGTTTCTCTCAACTAAACGCAACTAGAAAAAATTGAAAGGTTGGATACTTATCCTCACCTTGAAGGCGAATGATGGTCGGAAAGGTTTCGTACATCAGCAATTCGCCCACGACATACGCAGCTGCAATGAACAACCTAGCGATAAAGAACACGCAAATGATACCCCAGAAGTATTCGGCGTTCTTAGAAGGGAATGCCAGGGTGATCATGCAGGTAACGAAGGCCGCCAGGAAGAAGATCAGGATACTGACGCGTCGACCATAGCGATCGCAGACGAGAAGAGCGAGGGCGTAGCCAGGAATCTCGACCAGATACCCGATGAAGTAGGCGAAGTATCGGTCAGTCCCGCCCAGTTCGTCAGCCGGTGTGAAGCTGCGGAGACCTCCGTAGGTAATCTGAAGGGTGATCATGAGGTAGGTGAGAAGGAGAGTCTTTCGGCGCATCGGGACTGTCAGGAAGAGCTTTGTCCAGGACGCTCGACGTAAGAAGGAATCCTGAAAAGGGAGTCATGTTCACAACGTTCGTTGAGATATTTCAAAAGAGTTAATTGAGGTACGAGTGCCTTGTCTTCTTGGACGAGATGGACTTCTCGTTGGCACTGGACAAAGATCATCTTCAGCTTGGCTTCACAGGTCTCGTCGAACTGCGCTCCGTTGGTGGCAGCTACTCGTCGCAAGTAGGTTTCCACCTGCTCGAACTTTTCATGGACTAGAAGCCATCGCGGTGACTCGGGAAGGAAAAGAACGTAGACGTAGATGAGGAAGAACGGGGCAGTCCCGTAGAGACTTTGGGTGCGCCAATGTCGGACGAAGTAGGCCACCAGGGTGAAGAGCATCGCTCCGACAGCGTAAAAGATGCTCATCCACACGGCCATTCGGAGTCGGGACTTTGAAGTCAGCATCTCCACAGCTACAAAAATATAATGATCGATCAGCAAGACGACAGAAAGCCGGCAAACAAAATAAGCCCAGTTTGTGAACACCTGCATACAAGCACTCGTACACACAGTAATAGACGGAAGTACGCAGGTGCGTCAGTACAAAATTTGTGATTGTCAAACCTCTAAAGTTTACGTTTGACAAAAGCCATATGTTAAAGGAACCCAGAAAAAAATACCGTAGATAAATTGGTTTCATACCGATAGTGTACAGAATGTGATACAAGGGCTGGCTTCCGAAAGAGTAGAGGACTGCCAAGCAGACGAACCCGGCAAAAGTTGGCACGAAAGCCCAAGACAGCGAAAAGACCAGCATAACGGCGAAGAAAACGAAGAACGTGGGCTTTCTTCCCCATCGATCAGCAATATACCCTGCCGTCAGCAGCCCGATGATGCCAGCGATCGTCGTGAAAACCGTGGCGATGGTCAGCAGGCTCTCCGAGTCGCACACCAAGTTCCACTCCGTGACGATGCTGGCATCGTGCTGGAGCGTGATGTAGTCCCAGCCATGTTGACATCTGGTGACGGTGTGGGAGTGCGTCTTATTGTTCTTGACGGAGCTATTGAGGTACTTGACCAGCTTATTGAAGTCCCGATCGTTTTGTAGAAAGAGGTGGGTGTAGTTGACGTCGTACATCAGGCAGGAAGAATGTCCGGGTGGATCAGCGAACAAGTCCCATGGCATCAGCTTCTCCCGATCTTTCTCATTGACAACGATAGACGTGGAGGAGTTCAAATCAGTTTGTCGGTGGATGTTTAGCTCAGCGACGTGACACCAGTAGTTGGCCGGAGAATTCATCGAAAACACCTGTTGGAAATACACGATCAACAAAACGGACGCAACTTTCGCGCACCCGCATACATAGACAACTTAACCATACCCACGGCACTGTTTGTAGGTGCACGACAGCTACATGCTTGGTGTCGCCAATCGTTTAAATAGTTCGTATAAAATTCAAAGGAGTTTCCTTGGTTCTTCCAAAGAAAGAAATTTTAGAATACACTTACAATCACGTTTTGGACGAAGGAAAGAATCAGGAAGAGCGGAAGTACGACCAGAAAGACAATGCGTAGCTGATAAGATCCCTGTGCGCCAGCAAGTTTCCGCGACACATCGTCGAACAATTCTCCGACGTCTTTCTGACGATCTCGTTGTTCTCGCACGCTGGCAGCCATCTTTTCCTCCCGGAAGGACTTGCGGGGGTGCAGGGAATCCATTGGCTCGGTGATGGTAACCCGTAAAGCGCTCTTCTTCGGCGCCGGACGGTTGAAGTTGTCGGAAGCTGCTCCTTCTGTACCCCGACGATCGCGACTTCGAAGCGGGGCTGCTAGTTCCTCGTCCATAATCTGCGACCGTATCGTAATACTGAAATTAAAGACTTGCGAGCTTTTGGCACAGCTTAACAGAGTCTGCAAAAGGATCAAAATGGGAACAGAACTTACCTCCGTTGACCAGGATGTCCCACTCTCCCTCTCGCAGACAGATGGAGATCAAAGTGCCAAGGCTGCCAGCTGTTCCAGGGTTCCTGGCCAACGGGTAGTATACGGAGCTCCGCCTTTCCCAGTCAGTCATTGGTCGGATTTGTTTTAACTGTTTTATTCCATCGTCGCAATTTCGCAGATCAAATTTTCTATCGATATCGTTACCAAACGTTTGTCGTTACAACCAGAAGGTTCGTCATCTTCTCGCCTTCTAGGTATCCTCGAGGCTACCTGAGTGCCGTTGTTCGGATTTTACGTGAGAAGCAGTAAGCTGTACTTTTGAGACCCACCTGGCATCTGTTCTACCACAACCCGAGTGTCATACTTTGTCCTCAAGAAGTCCGAAAGGATTCGTCATTCTCAGTCGGACGTACGTGCCAAGAGTCGATTCGGGGAAGGATCCAGTATCTGACGAAGGAGCTACTCACCATTAAGGCTCCGTCTGGGAAGTTGAAGAAGTGGAACAGCTGAGGTAAGCTGAGGTAAGTCCAAATAGGTGTCCTTCCAGATGGGACAGTTTGAAGCTTGGGTGAAGTCTTGAAACTGTCCATATTGCTCCTTAATACTTATTAGCGAGACTGTGCGGAATTAACGTTTGTGCGTTCCTTCGATACAGGAAAATGGAAGCTCCTCCGACTTACGAGGAAGCACTGGCTGGAAAACTCGCTGCGCAGAATGGTGCAGGAGATGCGGGGAAGTACACGCAGTATCGACCTGTCGTAGATCTGAACAGCCAAGCCACGCACGGACCACCGCCACCTCCGATCTCCTCTGCGTTCGCGCAACATGGCTATCAGGATCCACAGGTACGACCTCAGGTACGAGATTGTGAACCAAGGACCTTCTTACATCTTTGTCTTGACACTGGCTTCGCTTTCTTCAGGTCGTTACGGTGACTATGCTTCCACCACCAACGACCACCAGAACTGTAGTGGTCGAAAGGTTAGCTCTCTCTTCTTTATTTCCCATCCTTCATCGAGAAATGTTCCTGGACTCTTCTAGTGCAACAGTCTTACTTCTGTTCGCAGATATAGCTCAGTGAACCATTGTCTGCACTGCTGTATCACCCTTCTCTTCTGGCCCTGGATCTTTGTCTGGATATTCCGTATGTTTCCAACAGAACTAAACCTGTGACACAAGTGGTAATCGAGTGGTAATCGAGCTCTTCGGTTTTTTTTTCTAGTTTGTCTGGTCTCAGACTAAGTGGACTGCGTTCCGTCGAGAAAGGAGAAGACGATCCTTTTCACGCAAATTCTTACTATTGTCCACGCTAATGACGCAATCTTACAAATTTTAGCTGATTATGTCCGGCTGTTTTTGCCGTTTATTCATTCCCTAGTTTTACAGTGGCTCTTACATGTACACTTACGTATGTGAGGAACGCGCGAAATGTTTCGAAGGTCTGAATTCCGTTCTCACTTTACTTTACTTCAACCTTGGTTTGCAGTATCATGTTTCACTACGAGCTTTGCCAGAACTCTGCTTTATAGTTTCTTCGTTAAATCTCAGCTAAACGTTCTTTCTTTACTTCACCGTACAATTTTTTTACTTGCGGTTATTCTTCCCAGTTAGATAACTGTTTAGCTATCACAGTAATCAGAGGAAACGTTTGCTTGAGTAAATACCCTATTGGTCTTTAATCTTTAGGCCCTCGTTGAGCAATTGCTTTTCGCACGTGCTGGACTTCGGACTCACCATTTTATATTCAAGGCAGTACCCTTATTTTCTAAAGAATGGTACTGCGTGTGAAGTAACTTCGAGGGTTCCGTAGAAGGATCGTCGCGCAGTGTTCGGTACAAGCCATCCAGCCAAGGAATGTTTGAACCCGCATCAGTCTTTTCCAGTGAGTCGAAGAGCTCTTGAACGTCTTGCAACCAAACTTTCGCTTCCGCTGCGTCCGGTGCACGAATTTGTCCTCCACCATTCAGACAAGCTACAAGGCAAACCACCACATTCATCACCATACAGTACTCGTACAAGATTGATATTCGGATCCAAAATAATCGAGCAGTAGTAGGATCAATAATCGTTACCGGAAGGACACGCCATGATTTCCACAAAGCCGTACGGGCACTTAGAGCGTTTCAGCTTTTGGACGATGTTCTGTATGTTCCGGAATCCATAAGCCGCTGCGAAGTACAGCTTCAGTTCGCCGTTAATTGTAACGGTGGTTTCTCGGAAATCTTGGTTCCTACAAACGATGATATAAAAATAATCATTAAGTACAGGAATTGGGAGAAATCATGCATCTTTTAACGTGGAAAGCAGTCGTCTGCGTCCAAATATTGTCGTACCTTATGGTTTTATATTCCACTGGGCCAACTTCGTACTGGAAGAGTTCTCTCGCAGCATGTCGTAGGATGTTTTCCAGGTAGCCACCAGCTCCGCCACCAGAGTTGTAGAACTCCGTCGATAAACCCGGAAGCAGATCAAAGTCCGACGAACAAACTTGGTCCAATAGCACTCCTTTCTTTTCCAGCATTTGCTCCATCTCTACTACAAACCACCATTCATCACAACCACTTCGAACTCTTGGAAGAAACACCTGCAGCAGTCCAATGGAGTAACATAGAGAAACGTACGTATACTTACAAGAAGTTACGACGCAGTCAACTTCGCGTGACCGGAGCACATCATCGTAAAAGTCCTCCCTGCTCGCTTCCAGTTTCTTGTCGTAGCACATCATCAGCGTGGCGTGATAATACTTCCCAGGATTCTGGTGATCAGCTCTCGATAAATACTTCTTGATGAGAGCACCCTGAATCTGCTGCGGGGACTTCGTAGTATTTATGTAAGGAAGGACCCAGGAACCGTGGGTCTTCTCCGCGTAACATATCCATCCTGCAACCGAGACATACATTATTACAACCGCAAAACGAAAGAGACCGGATGGCTTGGGTGAGGCTGGATGTCGTACCTGGGCAAGCGGAAGCCAACATAGGTAACGAACCAGGATCGTTCCGCCGAGCGCGGTCCACGAACTCCCTCTGACTTTCGGTAAGCGCCAAAGCAGAAGCCGCACTCAAGTCGTATATCCTGTCTACCCCGAGCGACCGAAGATATCCCGAGACCTTTTGTTGGCACTGACGCATAGTCAGTCTATATCTTCTTGCGAGCGAAGCGACGGATTGTAGCGAAACGGAAGCAACGATGATTCGTCGTTGATCGGCGGGAACCTGGGCAGACATAAGCAAAGATCTTAGTCCTCGTACCAAGTATAGAATTCAAACAATCGGTCCGAAAGTACCTCCAGGTTTTCCCTAATAACTCTGAGCAGCTCGTCCACGCTTTGCTGCTGGATCAGGACAGTTTCCGCCGATGTGACGCAACCGCTACATGCGAGACAGTCGCTCAGCGTTATGGCAGCCTTTTCCAGCTTCTTCTCCTGTCCTTTCGCGTCGACTTCGGAATAATCGCCCGACGCCGTGATCTTGATCGATCTTCCCTTCTCGGGAATCCGGTTGATTGTGACTGGCTTGATGCATTCCTAAATATCTTTTTTGTCAGAACACAATATGCACGGCTGTCGCCTGTCAGCAACACGCGATGATGCTCCACCGGAAGCGGAAGTAACTGATAAGATCTACCTGCGCTGGTGCCATGAAGTCGTTCAAATCGGTTAACCGAAGTGTTCCGCTGAATCCGTCCATAGTTTCTGTACAGCATAGATGTCCTCTGAAACAAAAGAGCAAAATGGGTCAACTGTAGACAGTCGCAGAACCTACTGCGTCAGCTAACTGGCCGAACAAACGAACTTCTAACGAACAACTCCAATTAGCCGACAATGGGGAAGTTGCGATAGGAAAGTCGCAGTAGCCATTGCGCAATATTACTGGTGTGAATTGATTGGAGTCCTTGAGTGAACAACTCTGGCAGCCGCACAAGCTTCAAGCCTTGACAAGCCTGAGCAATCCTCATTCTCACAGTCATAACGCCGGAAGTCCGAAGCGGAGGATCGGGAGAACTCGAAGGAAGGATGGTTGTGTTCGTTTGCGGTAGTTGCGGAGAATCAGTGAAGAAGGCCGCTGTCGACAAGCATTGCCAGACTCAGTGTCGGAACTGCACCACGTTATCCTGCATCGACTGCGGCAAAACCTTTCCAGGAGAATCCTTCCGTACACATAACGCGTAAGTCTTTCTCCTTTCGCTTGTTACTCGCATATCGGCTGTTTGCTCTGACAGTTTCACAGATGCATTCCCTGATGTTACACGCAGGTGTATCACCGAGGAAGAAAAGTGGCATGGGAAAGATTACAAGGCCAAAGAGTCGTCTAATTCCGGCAAGAAGAAACAAGATGCATGGACGGAAAGTATCCAAAACGCCATCGTGTCGGCCAGGTCGAACGATCCTAAACTCAAAATGACCCTCGAAAGGCTCCTTACGTACGACAACGTCCCGCGAAAGGAAACGAAATTCAAGGTGAGTTTTACAAACCAGTTATAGTAGAATACTGCTCGGAACTTGCTCCATCATCTATTCCATGATTTCCATCCACGATCGTCGCTCTCTATTTTGCAGAATTTTGTGCAGAACAGTATGAGAGTTCACGATCAGCGCCTTATCTCTTCCATATGGGATATCGTCAAGTCGAAGGATACTCTGGCGAAACCTGCTTTCCAGCCTACGGGTTCCTCGCCGGCTGTACCCACAGATACTCCATCTCAAGTTCCTCCTGCTGCAGTTAATGGCAGTAAGAAGGCTCCGAACGCTTCGGGCGAAGAGGAAGCTAGGATAGACCCTCCGAATAAGAAGTTGAAAGCAAACGGCCATTCGGACCATATGAATACCTCCGCTGCTTCGCTTAAACCTTCGTTAAACAAAGGGAGTCTATCAGGCGAAACTTCTGTGAAGTTCAAATGGAAGAAAGGTATAAAGAATGTTCTTTCCGAAGCAGACGGGTTCACTATGTCCGGAAAGAAATTACGGAAGAAGGTACAAACTTATCAAGTTTACGCGCAACTGATCGTCCTTTCGTTGTGCTTTCGCGTTAGGAAAAGATTCCTACGTTGTAATCCATATAGATTTGTGGTTCTTCGTAGGTGTTAAAGTCCTTTGCATCTTCGTCAGGTGCCACGGAGCAGACAGATGACTTTCGAGAGTACGCCAATCGCAAGTTCGACAAGTTTCTCAAAAAATATCCAGATCTGTTTCTACTGAAGGAGGATATGGTCACACTTGTTTCATAGCTTCTCCAGAATGGTATCGCAAACCGTTGAGATTATTTTACTCGTTGAAATCTGAGCTTTTTTATCGATTAAATCTAGTGATACTGATGCTGTACCGAGTTACAGTACGCACCGCTCTATAAGGTCAACTTCCGTTGGCCGGTACCACCATGATAGAAAATTGTTATACACAACATGCACGGTCAAAGACGTTCAGAAAACAGGTAAGTAAAGATTGAGTTACCTTCTTTGATGACTTCAGTTCGATAGCTTAGTCATGCTGTTACAAAACACAATGCTCCTCCTGTCATGCTCCACTTCATCCTCCAAGGACTGTGCAAAGTAGACACCGCTTCGCGCGAAAATAGATCGTAAATTTCTTTCTCGGTCCTTCCTTTTGGAGTAAGAAATGGCTGACAGCAACACTGTCGGAAATATGATCTGGAAGCCGAAGCATGGCCATTTGAATTCAACGAGCTAGAGTAGCGCAAAGCGATTGCAGAGGCCTTTTCAATGTTTCATGAAGGTAGACGCGCCACGAGAGGTAGCGACCGATGACGAGAAAATTCTGACATGGTCATCCAAACTTGCGGTGCCATTAGGTTTTGGATTGTTGATGGACATTATGAAGCGGAAGTGCTTCTTTGCTGAGACTAAAGTAACCTTTCGACTCTTTTGTGACCGTTATAGCTGTACATCGGTAAGAAACATGTCGGCTACAGCGCTTGCAATGGAGTGGGGTGTCCATCACGACGCGTCGTATCGACCGGACCCATGCCAGGTTCACTGGACAATCTATGGATTCTTCCTTCTATGCGGCACCAGGTTCTTGAATTCGCCGTTAGTCGGAAAACCTTGTGGCCATTCGCTTTCCAGCACGAACTACAACAGTGTCGAAAATATGATCTGGCCATTCGCTTCCGAGCACGGATACAAAGATCTGATCTCCGCGAGCTCGTTAACACATTGCCACACTCGAAGATGCCGGAAGTGTTAACCAGGGACGCTATCTGTCCCATCTGCGGACGCCGTGCTTAAATTATGGGCTCACGAAGGTGTTCATATCCCACTAGACTCATCATCACACACATCACGTTCGAATCGGAAACCTAAATGCTATTCGTAAGGCTATTCGTAGCCAGAACTGCCTGCCGTGTTTGTGCTCCCGTTTTAGCGCAGTAAATTGTGAGCAGAGAGGAGCTCAACAAGCAAGCGGAGCTACGTAAGTTAATGTATGGCGCACGCTGCGCCAAACCAGATCTGCCTTGTTATACTTCCGCTTCCGGTTGATTCGGTATTTGAATGAAACGAGACTCTTTCTCCATCAGCGAAAGACTCTACCATTCTTCGTTTCAGGTGGTAGATATACTGTAAGTAGTTACGTCGAATTTCTGATTGTACATATAGAAATAAGGCAGAAGTTCTAACGGTCAGAGGTGTCATGCACGCTTGGTCTCCGAGTTTTGCACTATACGGCCAGGGACTTCCGGCTTCCGGCACCGCATCTAACGGCTAGCGATGTCGTTTTAATAGTTGGATATTGGAACTGTCACTTATGGATTTCCTGGTGCTAGCTCTGCCTGCTCCCGCGGCCTCAGGGCTTCGAGAACGTACACTGCCGTAAACCTGTTGGAACACGCGGTCGGGCATCGTAGGCTATCAAGTAGACGTTAAACTCAGAGTTTAAAATCTGAAGTCTCGATGGAGACGATGTTTTATTCCTGCAGGCGGCATTAAGCTGGGCTATGAAAAGACCGAAGTCAAGAATTTGCTGTCAACCTTGCATCATGTGGAAACGTCCTCGAACCTTTTACACTTTGCAAGATATGTGACGAAAGAAGCACCTAGAAATCAAGCCAGTCCTATCTTCAATAAAATGCTTTACTCGACACTAACAGCAGGTTAAGAGAAGCCAATGCAGAAAAAGTCATGATTCAGTGCTTTCCGGTAAAGGCATCCTTGGCGTCGCCCAGCTTCTCGCCCATGGTGCGCTGGTCCTTCACATCAGACTTGATTTCGTGGGTAGCATGACCACCTGTTCAAAGACAACACAATTATCGATATAATCAACTCCCTTCAGATGAACCGGGATTTAGAGAAAACCTGGATCGAAAGTGGCGGAAGTACGTATTAGATCGAAAGCCACAACAGACATGTTTATCAGAATCACAAACCTTCAACGTGGTGCTTCTCGGTGGTAACTCGAGCCTTGTCCTCGGGACCTCCCTTGTAGGCATCTTTGGCAGCGTGCATCTTGTCACCCAGCGTTCGGTTGTCTTCCATGCCAGTCTTGATGGTGTGCTTCTCGGATCCGTCACTAAAAGAACCACGAAGCACGTTTGATGAACAAGGAAGTCATCACGATCGTACTTCAGCTTCACAACATTCACTCACCTGTGGACTTCGTGCTTCTCCTTCGTAACGTGTTCCATTGTGAAGAGCGGAGTGGCTGCGCGATTTCCGGTAGAAGAAGCGAAATGTATCGAGGAGAAATCAAAGCTTGCAAACGAATTTCGCTCAAATGAAAAACCGGAATCGCAAGTTTGCTGCTGGATCAAACTTGGCTGAATTAACTTTCGAACCCTGGTCCCGACAAAAGTGCCACAAGGCGGATTCACATCGGCATGAGTGTACTTGTATGAAACATCCAACCGCTTGACAAACACCACTGCGGATAGTGAAATTTGGCAGGCCAGCACGAATCCCTTTATCCGCATATCCATGCCAGCCTGGGCCCTGGGCGGATTCGTATTTGCTCTACCCTCCTAACCAGTGTAATCACTAATCAGACAGAACGCTGTACGTACGGACCGCACCCGCCCAGCTCGCTGATGCGCTCTCCACTCTACCTCAGTGAAAGTTGCAAATCAGCTGTCTGCCTACCTCGTCCATTCTCAGCATTCTCCAAAAGGAGCAAAACCAAGATAAAACCATTTCCCGCCGTTTTACCTCAAAACTTGCGTTCTGTATTTTGTGTCTCATTCTTCCTCCGAATCTGAGGCTGAGGAGCTGCATTTCTTGTTCGGACGTTGCTTTTGAACGGACGTAAGAAGAGAAGAGTGCTGGTAAGCCTTCCCATTTCGTTCTGCCTGCAGGTTACGGAACGGGACATTCTGGCAGGGGAAGCGTTAACCGTTTAGGCTGCCTCGGAGGTAGCTTCCAACCTTATCCAAGATGCCAGGATCCACAGCTCGTCGATCTCTCAACTTCAGTGAGTTGCTGGCGGACAAGAAGGCCTCATCATTGAACGGCAACTCTACGTCGACAGGCGCTCCAGGATTACCTGAAAGCCAGATGTTCGTCGTCAAACGAGGTACGTTCCCAAGTCGCTTCCCATATTGTTCTGTCATTCGGATTTGGGAGCTTGTAGACTGACTGGCTCCCGAGTCTGCAGAAGTTGTGGAAGACACATTTATTTGCAGTACGGATTTTGTGAGCTAAAAGCGAGTCTAGGATCTGAGCGCTGTTTGACTGGATGGTAGTTGTTCTTTCAGATGGCACACAGGAAACGGTTCACTTCGACAAGATTACCTCTCGCATCCAGAAGTTGTGTTATGGACTCAGCCGTGACTTTGTAGATCCCGTAAGAACATTAAACTCAAACTGTTCGAACTGCTGTTTGGCGTGATGGGTTGATCAGTTTAGGTCTTAGCGAAAAAGTCGACAGATTGTTTTCCAAGTGACGCAGATTTTTAGTGTTATTAGCAGAAAGCGTGCGTCACTTGGGATAGCGATCTTGTCGGGCTTCATCGCCCAAGTCTCGGCTGATGTCGGTAGTGCGATTCCGCCTGGGATGAGGAGTGATCGTTCTGGCAGGATACTTGGTGATACACTTTCAACAGTATTATGGTTGGTAGGCTGTGATCACTCAACGGGTCGTCGATGGCTTATATTCGGGCATCAGCACGACGGAGCTGGACACGTTGGCCGCGGAAACAGCAGCTGCGCTTACCGTTCGCCATCCCGATTATGCCATCTTGGCAGCTCGCATCGCAGTCACCAACCTACACAAAGAAACAAAAGATAAATTCAGCGGTGAGTACAGAATTACAAGAATTTGCTTCTCGTTGTTACTCGACGTTGATTTATTCTGCTAAGAGCTCTCTTCTAATTATAAATGCAGATGTGGTCCAGTCACTGCGAGATTACGTCAATCCTCGCACTATGCAAAAATCTCCCATGGTATCAGAGGAGCTCTACAACATCGTCGTGAAGAATGCAGAGGTATGAATCAGTAATTCTGTCAAGAAGCTCTTCGTGTAGAAGTACTCATCGTGCTTTGCTTGTTTTACAGCTTTTGGATTCGACCATCAAATACGAACGCGACTTGGGCTACAGCTTCTTCGGTTTCAAGGTAAATTTCGATAACAATTATCAACATTTTTCAGTCTCGAACGTTTTTGTGGAAGTGTAACGGAGAGATCTCTGTGTGGACCAAAAGTCTTACCAGAATTGGTGGTAGACGAGCTGACTTCCGCCACGTTAGCAATCTTTCCAAGAGAACCTGGGCATATTCGCGCTTGTTGGTGTGTGAAACCAGTGAGTTTTTTGCGGTGCCGACATTCTGTTTTCCGATTTCAGACTATGGAACGCTCGTACCTGCTCAAAATCAACGGGCAGGTGGCAGAGCGACCTCAGCACATGCTAATGAGAGTAGCTTTGGGTATTCACGGAGAGGACCTCAAGTCCGCTATCGAGACCTACCATTGTCTTTCCCTAAAGTACTTCACCCATGCTTCGCCGACACTCTTCAATGCCGGAACACCCAGAAACCAGCTCTCGAGGTGCGCCCTTGTTACTGACATTATTATAATCATGAGATCTCGGTGAACAAACTTGATAAGATTTATTGCCCAAGTGGCGCACGTTTGCAGTATTTTTAGCTGAAAATGTGCGCCACTTGGAATAATAATATTGCGAACTGGCTTGCCTAGGTCGCGTATTCTGAAGTTTTTACCCTGTTTCTCCCAACTATAGTTGCTTCCTGTTGACCATGAAAGACGACAGCATCGAAGGTATTTATGACACGCTGAAGCAGTGCGCAATGATCTCGAAATCCGCCGGCGGTATCGGTCTGAATGTCCATTGCATTCGCGCTACTGGCTCTTACATCGCTGGTGTAAGTTTGTAAAATATTAGAACCCAATGAATGAAGCATTAACCAGGTTTTTATTTTGCAGACGAATGGCATTTCGAACGGACTCTTGCCGATGTTGCGAGTCTACAACGCAACAGCGCGCTACGTTGACCAAGGTGGCAATAAGGTAAGATCGTAAGTAACCCCGATAGCGGTCTATAAGAAAGTTGTGAGGGGGTGAGAGGATGTGAACGTGAGCTTATTCGGGTTTTGTAGCGTCCGGGTGCCTTCGCTATCTACTTGGAGCCGTGGCACGCCGATGTCTTCGACTTTCTGGAACTGCGGAAGAACACCGGGTCCGAGGAGCAACGAGCCCGAGATCTCTTTCTGGCCTTGTGGATCCCCGACCTCTTCATGCGTCGCGTCCAGGAGAACGGCGACTGGTGTTTGATGTGCCCACACGAAAGCCCCGGACTGTCGGACGTTTGGGGCGAAGAGTTCGAGGAACTATATAATCGGTAAGTCTTCTAGCATCGTTTCCATTTTACATCAAAAGGCTGAAGCACGTATTGTGTTATCCAGGTACGAACAAGGAGGTCGCTACAAGAAGCGCATCCCGGCTCAAAAACTGTGGCACGCCATCCTGGACGCTCAGGCAGAAACCGGAAGTCCTTTCATCGTTTACAAGGACCACTGCAACCGAAAGAGCAACCAGCAAAACTTGGGTACCATCAAGTGCTCGAATCTGTGCACGGAGATCGTCGAGTACAGCTCTCCAGAAGAGGTATGGGATTCAACCGTTTCTGATTCTGTTTTGTCTGTGGGGCCAATTTTGATAATTTTCTCCGGATATTTTTCTAGACTGCCGTATGCAACTTGGCGTCGATCGCGCTGAACATGTACGTCAATGACAACGCTACCTTCGACTTTGACAAGCTGAAGGAAATGAGCAAGATCATCACGTACAATCTGAACAAGATCATCGACGTGAACTACTATCCCACTCCCGAAGTAAGACGCTACTTCTTGTAGGTGGCGGGGTGATTTTGCATTATGTTTTTTTTGTGGTCAATCAGACCAAACGCAGCAACTTCCGCCACCGACCCATCGGCATCGGCGTCCAGGGTTTGGCCGACGCCTTTATTCTCATGCGCTTTCCTTTCGACAGTCCCGAAGCACAGAAACTGAACATTCAGATTTTCGAGACCATCTACTACGGTGCACTGGAAGCGGTTAGTTTTTCAATATTACTTTAATGAGACTTTCTCCCTATCGTGTCGATCAACGATGACTGGACCTTCTTTTTTAGAGTTGCGAGTTAGCAGAACAGCACGGACCTTACGAAACCTATGCCGGAAGTCCTACTAGCCGAGGAGTAAGTTTCCATCTCATAGCCGTTTAGGTTTACGAGCTTTTTGTTTTTACCTTTAGTTTTACAGATTCTCCAGTATGACATGTGGAATGTGACACCTTCCAATCTGCACGACTGGGCAGCTCTCAAGGCAAAGATCGCCCAGCATGGTCTCCGTAACAGTCTTCTCCTGGCTCCCATGCCTACCGCCAGCACCGCGCAGATTCTCGGGAACAATGAAAGCATCGAACCCTACACCAGCAACATCTTCGCTCGTCGAGTCCTCTCTGGCGAGTTCCAAGTCGTCAACCAACACCTTCTTCGTGACCTCACAGAACGTAGCTTGTGGAACGGCGACATGAAGAACGAACTCATCGCGGCCAACGGTTCCGTCCAGGTAAGCCACTCTCGCCGTTTCCTTTGATAATTTAATTGATGGTTTCGTAAAGTTTGAACTCGGTAAAGATCAAAGAAACTCGACAAGATTGTTTTCCCAAGTGGCGCACGTCTTCAGTCAGCGCTAATCAAAGCGTGCGCCAATCGGATGAACTACATAAGATCGATCTCTCAAGTGGCGCACGCTTACATCCGACAACAGTGGAAACACGCGCCACGTGGGAAATCAGTCTTGCCAGGTGCTTTCACTAAGCTCTTAATTTTGGATACTGATGAACCCGAGAGTTTTCTTGAGCTTGTCTTTGTTTGTTCTATTGCAGCGCATCGCCGGTATACCTGATGATCTCAAGTTGCTCTACCGCACAGTCTGGGAAATTCCGCAGAAGAGCATTATCAAGATGGCGGCGGATCGTGGAGCCTTCATCTGCCAGAGTCAGTCCTTGAACATCCACATTGCCGAACCGAACTTTGCGAAGCTGACTAGCATGCATTTCTACGGATGGACTTTGGTAAGTACATGCACGAATTGACGAAGAGATATTATGGGCCAGGGTGAAAGAAGACGGCAAAATGAAAATTCAGTCGTAGAAGAGAGTCGAAAAATGTATCAGTGTAGATCGGTCACGTACGTACGTGCTTCTGTACCCCCAAAGCGAAAAGGCGTGGTCCATAATTTCTCTTCGTGCGTGTACAGTAGTTTGCCCTTGGCGTGAAACAGCTTCTTGCGCGCTTATTACACACTGTTGATGTTTCGAATAGGGTCTGAAGACCGGGATGTACTACCTGCGAACGAAGCCGGCTGCGAACGCTATTCAGTTTACGGTGGACAAGCAGAAGGTGCAAGCCTTGATGAAGGGCGGAAGTACTTCAGAGGTAAGCCGAGATTTCCGTTAATTAGATCCAGAATCGTATTTCCATGGTTCATCCATTTTCCATGTTGCCTTGCTTTTGCAGAAATTGGCCAAAGAAGCGCAAGCTGCAGAAAGAATGGCCGAAATCACTTGCTCGCTCCAGAACCGAGAAGCTTGCGAATCCTGCAGCGGTTGAAGCACTTAGTTTGCTCGTCTCGTGCAAACTTGGATCATGCCTTAACGTTGTCTGCCTTGGAATATTAGTATATACCAGATGCAGTTCCTTCTTTCTTTTCCAGGCCGTGCAGGCAGTTTTCAGTCTATTGTATACCGTATGCATATGTGATCGTTTTTAATCTTGGCAGGCGTAATTATTACTCTAGGTCGTACTGACCGTAGCCTGTACGTTTGGTTTCCAGCTCATTCGAGCTCCACGTTTTCTCGTTTTGAATTTGATAGATGCCTGCCCTGCAGTTCTCCGAGGAAAACTGAATAATCTTCGTCAAGCGGAAGCCAAAGTAGGTTAGCTATCAATAGGTACCTTGCGCGCCAGCCAGAATCTCACGACGAACGTTCAAATTTCACGTTGAACGGTGAGTCATCTTCGAGCGCGACGTAAGTTACGTTGAGCGCGATTCGTGACGGTGGCAAAATAACGACGAAGGCCCTGTTCGTTCGTGACGGTCAAATTTCACGACGCCGACTGCTCCGCGAATATTCAACTGTCTAAATTTCTCCCGTTCAGCAGTACAGCTCCGTGTACATACAGCACTCACGACCCGGGGCAAAGCCGAACGTTGCCCCAACTTATTTAATTTCTTGATCGGTTATTTTGCACCGTTCGTCGTGTTTTTCTCGCAAAAGCCAAATTTAAATTTTACGTCGGGGAGAACCGTGAATTTCTTCAACGTGAAATTCCGCCGCTCGTAGCGAAATTGTGGCTGGCGCGCAAGGTCCCTAATAAGGCGGAAACTACCCACGACGACGTTCCGGCGACGTCAAGAAAGAGTATCCGTCAGATATCGATGGAACGCTGTGGCTTCTGTACGCAAGTCTAGCGCAGCCAGAGGTACATGAGAAATGGGCGGGATATACACCGTTGTACGTGTTGGTTCAGCCAATCACCGCACTGCGCATGTGCATTTCTTGAAAATTTGACGTCATCCTCCGATCTAAACAACCTTTCCTAATGGAATTTCCACTGGTCTTGCGTCGGAAATTCGCAGTTTTCTCTTTTCCTGCAGAGTCTTTCATACTGAATCCGTTGCTTTCACCATCTCCTTGCTGGCTCAATTTTCCATGCCTAACGTTCCGCATAACTGGATCAACGGATAGAGTAGAGAATCGTGGTATAAATAGTTGCGTTGCTCGATCGTCGTGGTAAGTCAGTCTGTCATTTGAAGAAAGTCTCGCTTTACCTTTGTGTGTGAGTGTGTTTGTGTCTCCAGTCTGTGTTCGATAAAATGGACACTCTCTTCGTGTGTGTGTAGATGGACGATATCTCTGAGTTCCTGAAGGTATACCCTTTGAACGACGCTACACAACACAGCTTCGACAGTTTGGACATCAAGCCTGAACGTCTGTCCACTCCCGACTTTCTCACCTACGGCCCCCAAACTTCATCTCCTCAGGGATTCACCGCACCTTACCAATCCTTTCCCCTTCAGTACGGTCCCCCATCAGAAGGAAGTTCACTGCGGATTCCCGACTTGAAAGCGCTGATTTCGGACGGGCAGGAGTCGAGCTACCTCCACCAGATCGATCTCGATCCCA
The DNA here is from genome assembly GCA_001949185.1 of Ramazzottius varieornatus. Classification (NCBI taxonomy): domain Eukaryota; kingdom Metazoa; phylum Tardigrada; class Eutardigrada; order Parachela; family Ramazzottiidae; genus Ramazzottius; species Ramazzottius varieornatus. The sequence continues at coordinate 7,427,802 of BDGG01000002.1, read as the reverse complement.
TCAGCCTCTCTTCTCAAATGGCTCCGCATACGGGGACACGAGGAGCATTGCGAGCACAAGCTGCCCAAGGCTCATCTATGCAGAAACCTTCGTCGTTCCTCCCGGGGCCGAGTGTTGAGAAGAAAGACACAAATCCACGGAGAAGTTCGGCTGGAAGCTCAACCGGAAGTTCGACCGGAAGTCGAAATAACAATTTAATTAACAATACTAATACGACTGTTCGTTCGACTGTCCATGAACCTACCCCTCAGATGCCTGTCTTGGCGGATGAAGGGGACTTTTCAGATCATGGAGATGACACGGGTAGTGTGAGAGGAGGCAAGGTTCAGACGGGAAGACAGAGGACATCCGGTCCGCTGTCAGCCCACGCCATCTACGCCCGAATGAACAGGGAAAGGAAGAAGAAGTACATTGCCGATCTGGAAGACTACAGGAAGGTGATGTGCAAGAAGCGGGTGGATCAACGCAAGGAACTGGATAGCATACGTCGGGAAGCGGAAACCTTGACGCAGGAGATTGCAGCCTTGAGGAACGAGCTGGTGGGCAACGATACCTTGATGAATCTGCTCTCTGTGGGTATTCGACATTGACGCTAAACATTGACAATAAACTATCAGATGATTTGTTCCTCTTTCTACTGTCGCTCGGTATACTTGTGATGTGGCAGATTACGCTGGAGTCTCCACTCGTCCTTATTCCGTTCGCGTAATCCCCTGTTAGAGAAAGTGGTTCGTGCATTTTCGACTGTGAATGTATGGAACTGTCAGGCAGTGAATTATTCGAATGAATGGAAGTGAGAAGGGAAAGTTTGGTAAATTTCTCGATGTAGTTCTGTCACTTCTGTGATGGCATTAGAAGGATCCGGGAGAAACAGTGAAGGTTGCATACTGCACTCCAAGTTGAAGAGCTTGACGGTAGGACTCAAGGTCTGAGCCCACAATCCCCAGGAAACCCGACGTGGATATGTGTGTCACCGAAGTGAGCACGATCCAGACTGTCGGAGGCCTCTGCAGGCAACAAGGGTTGGAGGTCTGCACTCTGCAGTAACTAGAGTTACTGGACACCGGTAATACTGATTGTAATAAATGAATCCTCTGTGAAAATCGGTGTTTTATCCTCGCTAACGTTTCGGACGAACATCGACAAGAGCGGAAGTCGGGATATTATAAAGACGAAAGATAAGAAGAGATGAGCCGGACGGAACCTGCGCTTTCGTGCAAGGTTGGATTGACCGCAGACCGAGCTAGACGGAGCGACCGCCTCATCCTCTTTTTGGCAGCCCACATTTTTTGCACGAATGAATGGATGGCGTTGATTGAGCCATTTCAACTGAATGAACGTCTGGTGGTTGACAGCGGATGAGTCATCGATGATGAAATATGGGCTGGCTGGACAGTGCGTACCACGCCTTACTCTCTGACGTATTGGATGGAAGCTTGTTATTGTCGTTCGTCCTTGGCTCGAATGCGACCAGTCAAACGAGGGCTGAGAACCAGGCTCCACCTCTTTCCCGACAGGTTAGTGCCTCACAAGGCTGACGATCACGCTAAAAATAATTTGATTATTGGACAATTTGCCTCCGGAGTAGTGGTCATTTGGCCATTGAGAACCCGTTGTGAAGACAGGAGCTGCTTTAACGATATCTCGGGAAGATCTGTGCAGGCTCATTCGACGACCATTCGGCCACAGATCCGATCGGATTCACCCCTATGACAGGCGATTGCTTGACAGCCATCAAAAATCCCACAGGTACTACCAGAGAGACTCTTGTTTGTTCATTTCACCGTGTCATGTCAACTTTGCCGTGAACTCTTCCGTACTTGAGACTTTCTCGTAGATCCTTTCCCGGCATTTGAACAGAAATTCCGGAATATTCCGACTTTCCCCCGTGCACGACAACAAACATCGCATCCTGCTGAGCATCATTGCTGCTCAAGCGCTTTGATCGACATTCTTTCGCTCTTGCCCCGTCATACCGCGGGCGGTCTTCTCATGGAGATTCGCGACTGTTAGGTACGTCTGTGGTAGTTTCCTTTTCGGTATTTCGGTGGGAAATGGAATCACTGAAAGCTTAAGAGGAAGTTCTCCGTGGTTGAAGGCTGGCAATCCTCTCAGTGTCACTGGACTTGGTGTGATAGAGTTGATCTTGATTACGTCATGATGTCCCTTCAAAGGACCTGTTGAATAATGACGTAGAAGATACCAAGTCTATCACGGCGAGTCAGTGTGTAACACCGTTATATGTCCTTGACCGTGTTGACCGTTCTCGTTTATTCACTGTTGTGGCTTTTCGTTTCCTTCCAGATTTTGTATGAAACATGTGGAACATACTACGGAGGAGGACTGAAGTCTACCATGTCCTGTCTTGTAATCGGACTTCGCAGATACGATGAAGACTCTGCGCTTGTTTTGTGACCGACGACTGGATCCTCCATATATGCCAAAGTCCTGCCCTTCTTGTTGCAGCCTACTACTTTTCCTTCTAGCTTGGGTATTGCCCTTGTCTTCTAGTCGTCCTGTACAAGGAATATCCACCAGAGATGTGTCTGAAGATGTACGGTCGCACTCCAACCGTCTCCTGCCCGTGCCTTCCCAGAAGGCGACCACTCCCTGCGGAGGCCGTTTCCGAAATCAGCTGAACGGTAAAGTTGAAACAAGACAATTAAGTACCGTTAGAAGCAGCTCCTGTGGAAGCAGGAACTTGCCTAGAATTTTCTGCAGGATTAGCTCGGCAGACAAAGCCAACCAGATCGTTTTCTGAAGTGGCGCACTATTCTAGCCAAGATCATCGGATATGTGGGAAAACGATCTGGTCGAACTCGATTTTCTGTAATATTACGTATTTGTATTTGTGCAACTAATTTGCTTTGTTGCAGGCACGATAACGGCTCCAGGCTTCCCGACGTCTTTCCGTCCTCTCAGAAAGTCCTGTTCGTGGACGATCGAGCGTGGTGATGGTGAAGGCATCACGCTTCATCTTTTCGAGCTGTACCTCAGTCGTCCCGGTGGTCTCAGAGTTGTCGCGTACGACTTCGATCCCGACCGTATTTCGGCCACATCTGAAGCTTCGCTGCATTCTCCGGATGTCCAGACCGACTTTGGAACATTCAACAGAGAAAGTCATGTGAATGACTCTGTGTAAGTGCCCTGTGAAATTTTCGTCTGGCTTCTGCTGCCTCAGGACTGGAAAAATTGGGCGACTACATACAGTACTTTCCGGAAATCGTTCACGTGTCGAGATCGAAGCTTATCACCTCGGAACGTTATGTTACATAAAGCCGAATAACTGATTAATAGCAAAAGTATTCTCCGCTTTGGCTTTATTGAGATAAGGTTCCAGTTTCACGGTCCCGTCGCTCTGGCTTTAAAGCTTTTGAATATTTTTACATAACAGTCGAACACAGTAGAACCAGCTGTAAAATAGACGTTAGTGTTTTCTTTGGAAAATTCTACAGCGCAATTGAACCATGAAATTAGATAATTAATTTGTTTGTGTTGGTAATGCCCAGCGTATTACCCACCATCTGTGGGAGTTTCCCTAATACCACCAGAAGTAGTTATGCTGACGTCCACACGTTTCCGTGTACGTTATTATAAAATCCCTCATAACATGAATAACTGATCGATGACCGACTGTTTCTTGAAAATTATTGTTTCAAAACCAAAACGAATGGAAAGCTCGACAAACAAATCGCTAAGCCTGTTTTTACAAGTGGCGCATGTTTTCCCGTGTTTTTGGTTGATGCAGGCGCCACTTGTAAAGTTAGTACGTTATTGATGAGCTTGTTCGTGTGGGTCCCAGTTCAACTCGATGCTTTCGATACTAACGATGCAGTGTGCTTTCTTGCAGGGTCCGAACGCGGAAACCCTATCTCCGAATAACTGTGATATCAGATAGCGCCGCACACTCTCCCGATGACGGATTGCACGGGTTCAACCTGACGTTTGTCATCGCTCTACGTTCTGTACCTGCGAACGAAGACTTCCCCAGCTGCCAAAGCTACAAAGATTGTTCGCGTCTCGGTCGATGTCTGGTATCGTCCGACTTGACTTCTACCTGGTGTAACTGCTCAAAAGGACACTATGGGCACATGTGCCAGTATGGTCCGATGTGTGATCCCGACGCCAACTTCCCTGTCACTCCATGCCATAACGGCGGTCGCTGCTTGTAAGCTTATCCTTCGAACCAGTTTCATAGCAGTTAACTCTGCCTCTTTGCTACAAAAAAACAGCTGACAAGGCTGTGCTCGGCACCAGCTTGACTGCCATTTCTGTAGCAAAAGGGCGACATAGCTTTTCGAAATCGTAGCGCACTATACCGGCTGCACAGTCTTGCTCTGAATGGCCAGCATACTTGACGTCTCGCACGTGATTCCTGTGGTCCGCGCACGCTTTCTGACAGTGCACACTGCAAGTTCCGCGCCCCATTTCGAAAAAGACTGTAAAAGACTGTGGGACTACTTTTTCGTATAGCTATAAAGGGCGAACTCGAGAACGGTGAAAGGACGGTGCTAAGCACGGCCTTGTCAGCGTCATCTTCCTCTTATTGGCGGGGTTTGTCAGGCCTAGTCCGTCTTTGATAGTGTTTTTGTTTGTATCTAGGTACGCGAGACCGGAATTAGTCAAATGCAACTGCCGAGCGCACTTCGGTGGAGAGTTTTGCAGCCACGATAAGAGGAAGCCTCGTGAGTTAAAGTCCGCCTCGCAGGTACAGCAGACCGACAAGCCCTGCCACTACATCCTCCGAGGACCTCGGGGCCAGATTCACTCACCCAACTTCCCAGGAGTCTTTCCGGTTCCCGCGGTCTGTGAATGGCTGATTGTGACGGACAGCAGAACAAACACGGCCATCCACTTCACCGAGTCATATTTGAACGATCCGGCGGAAGTTCGCATCACTTCGTACGACTTCTACGAGAATGGCAATGGAACCAACGCCAAAGTTTGGGGCGATAAGAACTACGATTACGCTTTCGACTTCCAGACTTACCCAGAGAAACTGTGAGAACAGAATCGGGATTTTGGGAGCTCGGCAAACAAATTTGCCCAAATCGTTTTGCCAAGTGGCGCACGCTGTCAGCCAGTGACACCCTAACTGTGCGCCAGTTGAGAAAAGAGTCATGTTGAGCTTTCCAAGTGGCGCCTGTCTCTAGCCAGTAAGGCTGATAGGGTTGCGCGTTTAGGGAAACGAACTGGGGTGTCTTTTTGCCGAGCTGCCGTTTGCTTTCTTTGGTTCTTGTCGCTTATTTTTCGTCGTTGTTGGTTTGTAGGTTGGTCATTTCACAGCCGTACATTGTGATCAGGATGCACGTCAACTCGCTGCAGCACATGGTTCGTGTCAAGCGGTTCCTGCTGGATCGGACTGGGTTCAACTACACCTACGTGACGTATCCCAAAGGAAGCCAGCCGAGTATGAAGCTGAACTGCACAGGAGCGTTTGGTTGTAGGTGGGCAGGTATTTGCACGGTGAACCGGGACTTCAGCAGATCGAGGTGTGAGTGCTTCCCTGGACAATCAGGAAACAACTGTGAGTACGGTACGCTGTGCAACCCGTTGGCTAGTCCACCGGTCAACCCATGTCTCAACGGAGCCTCTTGCGAGTAAGTAGAATATCGAACTTGTGTCTCGAGCTCCTGAACTAAGTAGCGAAGTCAGCAAGCAGACTTAGTCGACCATCTTTCATGGACCTGCTCACATTTAGCCCTGTACATAGTCCCAACGCGGCGGTATGCAAGTTCATGAGCATCACTTGCTCACGAAGTCTGGTAACCATCAAATCTCCGCAGAAGTGAGCCGAATTACTTCGATACGTAGAAATATAGTACGCCAATGGATTTTAAATGTGATGTGGATAGATTATGGTGGGAATGTCTTGACAGGTCTCTGGGTTTCAGGTATTACTTCGGGACCGAGCTGGTACGATGCGACACCTGTCCGCCAGGTTTCACCGGCCACTTTTGCGAATCGGTTATGACTTCCAAGCACGGGGACGGCTGTAAAGACCTCAAGTGCGACCAACGCTGCGTCCGAGACGCCAAGACCAGCAAGATGGAGTGCGCTTGCGACCCCGGCTTCTCCCTGACCGACGGGCGGAAGTGCGTCAACACGCAGCGAATGCGCATCAAGATCGACATAACTCTCCGACACGAAATGCACCCGGACGCTTTCGTTCTTCCCAGCATTCTCGGTAGTCTGGGCAAGCCAAAGTTGGAGAATTGCAGGAAGCTGGAATGGACAGGGAAGGTCTTGAGTTTGATATGCCAGGCTGACGGTGTGGCTATTGACAACTTCAAAAGGTGGTTAAAAGAAAACAGGGTGATGGTCAAAGGGAAACCGATAGAAAGGATAGATGTGAATACCTTTCCGATACTCGATATGGAGAACTTGACGCTGTACTCGGGACATCCGACGAAACAGGGGAAAGAAATGGCGCTAGTTTGCGTGGCACATGGGTCCACCGATACCAAGTTCCGGTGGAAGAAAGATGGCGACGTATTTGACCCAAAAAGAGCACCAGGTAGAATATTCAGATATTAGACTTCAAGCTCTCAACACTTTTACATTGAGTTCCTGACAAAAAAAACAAAAGAAAAATCGTAAAGGACGTGTCTAAACTGCGTCAGTTTGTTTTTTACTGACATTTGCGTGCGTCGTCTGACGGCGACTCTTCTCCTTGGCAGGAATGTGGGTGACAGAGCAGACCTTGATGAATGGCTCGACTAGCTGCCAAGTTAACATCGAGAATGTGGGAAGGCCACATCAAGGCGTGTACACCTGCGAAGTGGAGGACTACGGAGACGTGGTATCGCAGTCGCTCTTTGTCATGGTACTCCGGCCTCCAACCGTCAACATCGTTCCACCAACTCCCGCAGTAACCAAGTTCGGCACCCTGCTGCTAAACTGCCTGGCTTCTCAGGGAAACACTACATACAAGTGGACGCGAAAGCACGAAGACGTCAAGTATGTTTTCAGCAGTAATTTGTAGCCAGAAGCCAAGTTTCAAAGTTGTTGGTGGTTGCAGAAGGCTACCAGCCGACCATCATCTGACGGAGATCCAGAAGCGGAGAGGGAGGATAGGTGGAATGCAGCTCATCATCGACAAGGTTGACCACAACACTGAGTATCGCTGTACTGCCACCAACGCAGCAGGGACTACCTCTAAAGTGGTCAAGGTCCGTGCGCTTCAGCCTGACGAGCCAGTCTGTCCGGATGAGGTCTACCAAGATATCGCCTGGGCAGCTACAAAAGCTGATAGTCATAACGAACAGCTCTGTCCGGTCATCATGAATGGTACTGTTGCTCGAAAGTGCAACAAGTCAGCGCAGTGGGAAGAACCGGTTTACGCGGGCTGCGCCACCATCGAAGTCATGCAGTATAAGACCAACTTGGAAATGATCCAAAGAGGGTTCGGTCAGGCGGACTTGGGGACGCTGACGGAGTTTGTGGAGACGTTGCTGAAGTTCGTGATTAAGAACCGACCGATGCTGATCAAAGGTAACTATCCTGAAGCGTCATGTGACGTCTTTGCATGCACCTACACGCTTACTCATTGTGTGCAGTCTATGGTGGTTTGCATGGACGTTCGTGCCAAAAGTTTTGCACGAACCTGCATACATGGTTCTTCTGTCACTTGTGGTGTACGGTGTATGCAGGTTCGAGACAATCACTTGATTACGCTTATTTTCTTTCTGTTTATCTGCAGATATCAACACCATTTATTCGATCTTGGAAGAACTAAAGAGGATGGCTGCGCAGGCTGGTGTCAATGACGCGAAGCTGAAGGACAGAGCCGAGGAAACCGCTGCCATCTTGAAGAAGGAGCTTGAAGCGCGGATAACGGAAGGCAAGGTGAAGGTGGATACGGTCTTGGAGACGCCAGTGGATAACGTCAAAAAGGAAGCGGTCAGTGCAGATGGCCGCCATACCTTCGTGGTGAATGGGAAACTTGAATGCATCCTCCTTGACCCTCAACAGAATGTCAGCGAAACGGAAGAAACCGATGTCTCGCATAGTAACTTTACTTGTCCTGTACTTCCTCGTTTCGCGGAAAGCGCGGAAATACCAGCACCAACTTGGCTCAACGTGGTTATGTTCCTTAGTATGCAAGACTGGCCTTCTTCCAAGTAAGAGATTGGGGTGTTTTCCTTGTCTCATTCTCTTGGTTTGACATTGCTATTCTCTGTAGTGACATCTCAAATGCACCGGAACTAGGTGTAGCGGTCAACCAGACGCTGAAGGAAGAATCATCCACCGCAGGAGTTGTTTCTAACATTGTGGAACTCGTATTGCACAAATACGACTCCACTCAAGTGGCGTATACGATCAATATGACGTTCACTAACATTGTCAACGTCAACGAATCGCAGAACCACGACAGGTAACTTTGCGGTTTTTGACTCATTCCTATGCACGAAGTAACGGTCCTTGAAAGAATAATAGAACGTTGTAACATCATTTATTCTGTTTTCAGAAACGGAGCGATGCATACCACGCTCGATTTGTACGAGTGCGTCCAGAAGGAGAAGCTCAGTGATGAGTGGAAGCCTTGGTCTTGCACAACTGTGCATGAAAAACTTCCGAAGAATGAAGGTCTGCGCCGACGCAAACGGTCCTCGATTAGCGTCCGGTGTCTATGCAGTCTTTCAAGTTCCCGCAGTAAGTACATTCTTCTCTACATTAGTTGGGGCGTTCGCAAACGACTTTAACATTATCGTTTTGCCGAGCAGCGCACAGTTATGGCTAATAACGATGCAAACGTGCGCCACTTGAAACAAAAACATGCTCAAATCATTTACAACCTCCTGACACAGTTATTCTTTGCACACAGTAATAAAATTGCACATTTGTTTCCCTTCCAGCAATATTCGCTGTTCGGACAGTGAGCAACTCGTCGACCGCTTCCAGTCCTCTCGGTCCACCCACACCATTGCATCCCGCATTGGTTCCTGTGATAATTGTCCTCTTTGTCCTGGCCGGCATTGTTTGCGTCGCTCTACTGATCTTTCGCAGGAAAAAGGTACGCCGAGTCTCTTCTGATACATAGGTACCAAAATCAAAGCCAACGTCGTATTTTTTCTGTTTGGTAGCAGCTGCTGACGTGCCTTCTAACCGTGAAGAAGCGAACCTGCGACCTCTTTGCGCACAACCTCTCGTCGCACGAAACGCCGGTGGAGATTCCTCTCAGTCCTTCGGCTAACAATCGTCTGTCAGGGACGGATGCACCGCTCCGTGATCCCGATGAATCGACGACGTTGGTCGACCATCGTGGACGTGTCGTTGCTGTGGACAGCAACGTGTAGTTGAGTGTTCTGTAGTACCAGATGGAGGCCGAACGCCGCGCACGTTTCTGTTTTTACCTTTTATTGCGTTCGGTGCTTTTCTTGTTACTGTATTATGTTACTACGACTCGGGACTTTTTCTATAGGTGATTATGATTGTTAGGGAATCCGTTGTTAATCTATTGCACACTGTGTACCAGCGAACTATTTCGACCGATGCACTCGTTCTTTTTTCCTGTTTGTTTTCATATTGAAGTATGCCATATGATATTATGTGAAAAATATCCACAAGTGGGAAGGTGCCACCGATTTTATGTGCTCCTGGTTGGTCGAACGTTTTTGAGAACAAGTCCCTACATCCAAAAGAGAACGGATGGACAGTCTTGTGCAAGCAGTTTCAGAAAGATGGGCAGTTTTCAACAGTCCGTGTTTCTCGCCTTCACTCTCGTGATTTTTTATCTTCTCCCTTTTTTGCCGTGTTGGTTTTGAAAGACCGCCAGGAAGGTTCTTATACTCGTCGCACGCCACGGCAATGGTAAGCTTCCGCAGGTCCTCTTTTCTGCTACTGTCAACAATTTTACTGGACTCTATTGGATCTCTGCTGTGTCCTTATAGTGGTTTGTCATTGCAGTTTCTCCCTGTCACGGCATGATTGGGCCGAAGCACTGCCAGGAGAACGATCCATCATGGCGGAAGGTCGACGTTACTACAACTCCGGAGACGAAAAACTTCCATCCAGCATTCCTTCTTTATCAGCCCCTACTTCCTCCTGGCCAAAGTTCAGCTGTGACTCCAGCGGCGGACTACGTGTACGAGGTAAACGACATAATTCGGGCAGCGCAAAAGGTTTGAACATTACCTTCAGCGCTTGATTCATCCCTGATCGTACGTATGTTGAAACAACATTAGGCTTTTTGACATTAGACAGACCCATCTCCATGCCCGGCCAAATTCCCGTGCTCCACAACACTTTATCGTTCTCAAACCTATTGAAACCTCGAGGAGAGGGACCGATCTACCTCAGGAAACAAGAAGCAGTTCATTACGCGCAGCAAGAGCTGAGAAAAAATATGCCCGAATTACGATTGGAAACCCTCTATGCCCGAATTATGTCGTTTACCTCGTACTGTACATTGTCTGTACTGTAGGTTAATTACCTTTATTTGTCAGTGAGAAGCCAGGCTTATCGTTTGGAGACAAAAGTTTGAAAGTTTGGCGAGAATGCCGGAAGTAGAGCACTGGGCCGCAGGTCCAAAAGTACGCTGTGACTGTGCTGCGCACATTACCAGGGCGCTGACGCTGTGCTGTGCTGCACAACTTTCATGCCCAGTGGCTAAGCAGCTGTGCTGCAGGTGCACGTTGACCTGGTGCAACTGCGCGGAACGCCGATGTATTGACGTGGTTTGCAATTCAGTTAGCGAAGTCGTGGTCAACCTGGAGAACGTTGCCCTAAAGTACGGCAAAGCTGAGACGGCTGACGTTCGAATGCCCAAAAATTGTAATTTTCTTCAGGTTTCGGTAGGTGCATCTGCGCGGTAGTCTATGGCTTTCTGCTGTATGCTGTGCTGTGCCGCGCAAATTTCGTCAGTTCACTGCGCTGCAGCTGTGCTGCAGCACAGCACAGCTGCAGTACAGTGCAGCGCATGCGGCGAGATTCCGTGCTCTAGCCGGAAGAGACAGGAGGTATACACAACAATGACAATATTTTCAAATCTCAATTTAAACCAGCAACAAAGTATCAATATTTTTTTTACACCATTTAAAGTCTGAGAAGTTTTAACGAGACAAGTACACTTTAAAAGCCGCCAGAGTCAGAAGATCTCGTGGACTGGGATTGAGCAAAGGATCTTTCAGGATAGAAGATCCGACGTATGCAAAGGAGGAAGCTGTTTCCAGTATTTTGCATGGCCGGGGAGCTTGACTGATAGGTTCGAGTAGAAATTCTTTCGCCTGGCTTCTCGTGGTTCTGGCTGGCATTTCTCTTCTCTTGCAAATGTAGCATTCCAGATCTTGAATACATTTATCTTAATACCTTCTAGCCGTCTTCTCCAAAGGGGAGGCCCGCTTGATTTCGCCAAGTGCTGCCGATATTGGACAAAGTCCCCGTCATGTTGGTCTTTTCCGTCCATCTTTCCAAGTCGGATGCTCTTTAAGAACTTTTTCTGAATTCCTTCAAGCTGCTTCTGAAGACCTTCTCCTGTCAAATGCCATGATGACGATGCATAATCCACCACTGATCGGACGATACTCTTGAACAGCACGATACTCTTGAACAGACTATAGCAGCTTCCTTCCGTTCGGGTAGGACCTGCATCCACTTGTGGCTCATTTGCAGTAACTGCATCTCCGTTGATCGTTGTTTCCTAAAACCAAACTGAGTATCAGAGAACAACCTGTTTGAGTTCATAAAATGGCTAATGTGGTCTGCTAGAAGTTTTTCAAAAAGTTTAGAAAGGGGAGGAAGGAGCGAGATCGGTCGGAAGGCGGAGCCTCCTTTCTTTGGCACAGAGACGACATCATCTTTCTTCGAGGCCGTGGGGAATTTGCCCGTGGACAGAAGGAGATTGAACGGTCTCATGAGAGGGTAGATGACTGTTGTGCCAGCTATTTTCAGCAGTCGATTCGTAATGAGCGATGAACCGCCAGCTTTGTTGACATCGAGCTTTCGGATACTGAAAAGCACAGCGGAAGTGGTGACTACAAGTTCTGGACAGTGTGGCTTGCATGGAGGTTCGATATTGCAGGCTTGCGGAGGCAAATTTTGGTTCAGGCAGTGGTTCGGGCAGTCCATGTAATCTTTGGCGAAGGTCTGGCTGATGAATTCAGCTTTGTCTTGCGGGTAAGCGAAGTACTTGTCGGCGCTTCCAGGTATAGGGATGGGTGGGATGGAGTTTGATGCAGTATTTTTCTTTAGAAAATTCCATACGGCCTTCGGATTTCTTCTCGAGGAGGTAGCAATGTTCCGTAGCCTTCGATGTCTCTCTCTCAGGAGCAAATTCTTCTTTTCAGCCTCTAATCCCCTTCAGCGTACTAGGTCAGCCGGATCCTTTGTCCTTCTCCATTGCTTGACTGCACCACGGCATTTCCGCAGACTCTCAATAGCGGTTTCGGAAAGCGTGGGTCGATGAAGGCGTCGGGATCCAATCAACCTAAGCTGAAAACAATCTTTGGCAGTTTTCAGAAATATATCCTGAAAAGCAGGAACGGCAGCGTCAGCATTGCACTGTAGATCAAATATTCTCCCCTAATCAACTGAGGCTATGCTTCTACGGAATTTCTTTGCTCCTTCATCGTCGATCTTCCACACTGGTTTTGGCTTCATCTTCATCTTTGGAGTCCACAGGTCACTTGACCAGTAGGGTAGTCTTGACATGTTTGGTTTATTTCCCGGTATCTAAATCAATCAAGTTGATCAAGGCTAATTTCTGTTCATTGTTGTGTCCTTTCTTGTAAAGATCGAACGATTTCGTCAGCCAAACGACGCAGAATGATGAAGCTACAATAGTCACCACGTCCTACTACGCTGCTAACGTGGAACTTCTGCGCAGCTGGAACGGTTTAATGATGGAAGTCCTCCTGGACTTTGGCCGATACCTGCAAGATGTCGTCAAGACCGATCCATCGCAAAAGAACATTCGACAAGCTGCGTCTGGTCCTGGAAACTGTCAAGAAGTTCCGATAGTCTCATCAACAGAACCATTCAGAAGTTCCTGGACGAGGACGGGCAGTTTGCTCACGAGGTTGCCAGTGGCGAGTATTGTTATTCTCTTCGTTCTTTGGCCGATCTTAACCGAGCATGGTGACCAAGGATTCCGGTGGTAATTTTTTTCCTGTACAGGTAAGGTGGCCGTTACCGACAAGAATGTGAGAGACAAGATCATGCAGTCCAGGGAAAACTGCATCGCAGTTCTCAACATCGTATGTTAAAATATGTGCTTGTCTCTGTCCAATCTTACTTTTGTCCGTACAGTTTCGTCTGCCGGTTTTGCTGTACCTAATTTTACCTCGTTTGAAATTTCGTATCGCGTTTTCCTGCAGCTAGTCGAGCCGTATTTCCACTTCGGCGTTTTGCATATAAACTGAGTGCTTTCAAAGATATCATTCAGGTCTTCGTGAACGGGATTTTGTGTGCACACAACTTAAATCAGCGGAAACAATGTGAAAGAATCGAGTAGTTTGGTGAGAAGAGAATCCAGGAATTTGAAGGGATCGTTTCTACAGGACTTCCGGTTCTCTGTACCGTGGCGCCTCCCAGTGGCGCTAACTGGAGAACCCAATGAGTGGCGCATAATGTACGTCACAATACATGTGTGGCTGCGTTCGCTTGATTGCACACTAGCGGTCAGCACTTGATTAGCATCAGAAGCTTGATTTACTATGTCTTCGGTCTTCCCACTGAAATGATCTTCCGGAGATTTCGAAGTTGAAATAGTTGCAATGGCGACATCCAGACCCTCAAAAGCTAGCAAGAGGAGGCGGCAGCCAAGTTCGGACCAACAGCGCAAAGCCGATATTGTGGACGACGCGGCAGATAATCTCGTAAGTAAACTCATAGCATGGTAAACTCGCACTCTTCTCACGTCCATGATCTGTACTTCGCATTGTCCAGTAACCAGTTCCCGCTTGTTCACAGGTGAGCTTATTTGTGGATCACCCTGCGAGTGACGAGGAGAATAACGGGGATCAGGAAGAATCTCCCATCGATGGCGAGGATGGTGGTGGCCACGAAGATGAGAACGCGACCGGAAGTGATGCCTCCGACGAGAGTAGCGAGTATTCTGATGATGATGATGAGGATGAGGATGAGGTGGAGGAGGAAGGCTCTGACAATGAGGATGAGGATGAAGAAGAGAAGGCAGACGAACCTGTGGTGGGCATTGGCGAGGAGATGGCGTCAAAACCTGCGAACGATTCAGCACTTGCGAAGGTATGTCGCAATCAACATTCCGGTCCATTTATTTACCAAATTTGCTGCTACGTGCTCTGATCTGCTCAGACAGCGAAAATTCCGTTTTGTTCGTGGAATCCCAATGCTATGCACTGCGTGAAAATGGTTCGGGGCATACTGAATATTTTTGTTGCAGGAGAACGGCGAGCTTGCGTCCTCGTCCATGCCATCCTACGCAGTCGCAGCGGATCCCAAAGAGTACGATTTCGATTCAAGTGATGAGGAAGATGTTCGGAATACTGTCGGTAACGTACCGATGGAGTGGTACAACGATTACCCGCACATTGGCTATGACTGGCAAGGCGAAAAAATTATCAAGCCTGCAACGGCGAACGAAATCGACAAATTCCTTAAACGAATGGACGATCCGAACTTCTGGTGAGTGTACGGAAAATATTTCCTTATATGCGATAGCTTCTCACAGTGAATCTCTCACAGGAAGACTGTGAAGGACAAGCTTACGGGGCAGGACGTTGTGTTGAGCGATCAAGATTTAGAAATCATTCAGAAACTGCAGCTGGGCAAGCTGACCGGAAGTGGCGAAGCATATGAACCGTTCGAAGACATTTTCTCGCACGAAGTTATGGATACGCCACTGAGTTCGCGAGCACCGTCCAAACGCTCATTCCTTCCGTCTTTGCTGGAGAAAGACAAAGTCAGTAAGCTGGTGTATGCGATCAAGATGGGCTTGATCAAACCAGCCCGAGACTGGAAGACTCCAACTGACGAAGCCGAAGAAAAAGAAGAACAGTTTTATGCCATATGGACACCTGAAGAATCGGTAAGCAGTCTCTATAATTTCTTACTACTTTTCCGATTTCAAAATTGTTCTTTAGCGAAACTGTAGAAAGCTCAGAGCGTCAAATTCTTCGAGAGGTGATTTTGTCTTTCTTTTTTCAGATCGAAGATAGCAAGAGTGCTCGAGCAAGAAAGAGGAACGCCATTAGCGCGCCAAAGATCGCACTTCCGGGTCATGCAGAGTCGTACAACCCTCCGGCAGAGTATCTCATGACGGAGAAAGAAAAGCAAAGATGGAGGGCGGAAGACCGGGAAGACAGAAGACTGGACTTCATGCCGCGACAGTATAAGTCCCTGCGACTGCTGCCGGCATGGAATCGCTTCATCAAAGATAGGTTCGAGCGCTGCTTGGACTTATACCTGTGTCCGCGACAAAGGAAGATGAAAGTTAACGTCGACCCTGAAGATCTGATTCCGAAGTTGCCGAAACCGAAAGACTTGCAACCGTTTCCGACTACCGAAGCCGTCGTAAGTCAAAACGGGAACATGGCGGTGAAACAAATCTGAATTCTGTGCTGACGTGTGTATTAATGTTGTGTATCTTCCAGAGATATCTCGGGCATTCCGATATCGTTCGCTCAATTTCTGTCCATCAAGATGGCCAGTTCCTTGCATCTGGTGAGCTTTTTTATTTGCAAGATAACCAAAAGATAACTAAAACGCATTCTTCGTTCGAGTACCTACATACTCATGTCCCAGCTCGGAAGCGGTGTTATGTGTGTGCAGCGAGATGATAGGCTGATACAAAGCATTCGTCTATACTACTACCCGTGAAGTTTTCTCACGTGTTATCATCTGTTCTCCGTCAATAATGATGTTTCGACGCAGGTTCGGATGACTGTTCAGCGCGAATATGGGAAGTTTCGACTGGTCGATGCTACAAGACGTTTGTCATGCCGGACCCGGTAGTATACGTTGGCTGGTGTCCGAAGAGAGACTTGATGCTGCTAGCGGTCGCTGCGTAAGTTATCCATACAAGTTCACATACCTCTGCTGGTAGAGTGTTCCACTATTCGTTAATTTTTTTCTGTGGGAAGACACTAATCTGTTTACAGGGGAAGTAGCGTGTATTTTCTGAACCCGGAAGTGGGAAATAAGCTCGTCAGTTCGAACACCGATCACCTTCTGGACAAGGTGATATCCTCCGATGTCACGAATGCGATTACTTCATTCCACAAAGCCAGTCCTGAAGAACGAAAGCAAGGGTTCCGCATCACAGTCCGGCACAGCAAGGTAAACTGCAACGTTCAGAATCCAAAATAAAAGTTCGGCAAGAACGTTTTCCCAAGTGGCGCATGCTTTCACTCAGAGATGCTGAAAATGTGCGTCACTTGGGAAAGCAAATTAGTCGGTTGGTCTGGACCTTGTGCTCATCGAAATCTTTGTTCATCATTCTGCTCCGTTTTCCACAATCTTTCACTATTGCAGAAAGTGGCCAACTTGACATGGCATCCTAAGGGAGACTTTTTCGCAACGATCATGGGAGAAGGACCTGCTGGCATGCTCATCGTGCATCAGCTGTCGAAGCTCACATCTGACGTGCCTTGGAAGAAGCTTGGAACTGTGACCAAAGTTCTCTTCCACGATTATGTCAAAACTGAGAAAGACGAAGAAGAAGACCCAGCAGACAAGGATCCGTACAAGAGAGTCATCTTGGTGGCGCTGCAACGCGAAGTTCGCATCTACAACCTGAAGAAGCTGGACACGGTGTCGAAGAAACTAGAGCCCAACTGCAACTACGTCTCCTGTATGGCTATACACCCGAAAGGAGACAACGTACTGGTGGGAAGTTACGATAGGCGGGTATCCTGGTTCGACTTGGATTCCAGCAATAAGCCCTACCAGACGATGAGACATCACAGCAGGGGAGTTCGTCAAGTGACGTTCCATAAGAAGTATCCGCTCTTTGCTTCCTGCTCGGATGATGGATCTGTGATCGTCAGCCATGGGATGGTGTACAAGTACGTACTGAACTTTCGCCACACCTCATTACTTTACCCTGACGTTTCTCTTGCAGCGACCTGAACCAGTTCCCTCTCATCGTGCCTGTGAAGGAGCTTAAAGGACATGCCCATAACGTGGAAAGTGGATTGAATGTTCTCGATGTTCAGTTTCACCCCACTCAGCCTTGGGTGTTCTCAGCAGGAGCCGACCGAACTGTCAGATTATATGTCTAGAACTTCTTGATGTAAGACTTGGCAAGTTATATTGTTATTTAAGTTGTAGCAGGCGGATAAATGAACGAAGAACTCATGTTGTCACCCTTGCCTCCTCAGGTTCGAGATCTAGCCATCTAGCGATCATCTTGTTTTTATCCGAGTGAATGTTTGACGAAGGCGAGCAACTCGTCTTCGTCGTAGGAAGGTTGAAGTTTTTTAAAGCGGTATGCGAGATTTCAGAGACAGAGAGTATCTTGTCAGCATGGAGTGCGTTGCGTAATAACGCCATAATCCATTCATGTTTCATGAGGTTGAAGCTACAAATCAATGCACGAGGAGGATGCGTGTACGTGCGAGAGAACCTTCCAGAAACTTTTCGTTGCTAACTGGCTGAGCTACGTGCGTATGACTCATCTCCATATGTATGGGTTAGGGGACATCGTGTAGCTTGCGATAAAAGCCGAAGTACCTCGTTGACACCAGATATTGGTGAACTTTTGTACACCGTTCTGTGTTTGCTTTCTGCTTGATGAGACATCTCGATATCGTTTGAAGATATTCGCAACGGGCTCGTCTCAGTGTCTCGCGTGAATTTCTAGAATCGTTCTCCTCAACGCGACTATCGTTTCGGCAGTCTTCGGATTAGTTCTGTTCTGTCGGACGGATTTCCCAGGATTGAATCGAGGAACAGCTTTGGAAAACCAGCCCTGAGATCTTCTCATTCCTGGTCTCTGCGAGCGGATCTTTGGTTGTGACTCCTTCCCTCCACACTCCGCAATCATGGTGAAAGAGATGGGATTATACGATGAGCTGGGCGTGAAGCCTGATGTGACGGAAGCCGAGCTGAAGAAGGCTTACCGGAAACTAGCCCTTAAATATCATCCTGACAAGAATCCTGAAGCTGGTGACAAGGTCAGAACGTCATGTCCGAAAACCCATCTCGGTAACTCGTCACTCCTGTCATCGGAAAATAATAGTTTTTGGTTCGTTTGTAGTTCAAGAGGATAGCCTTCGCCTACGAAGTTCTCACCGACCCCAAGAAGAGACAGATCTATGATCAAGGCGGGGAGAAAGCTCTCAAAGAAGGCGGCGGCGGAGAAGGTAAGAATTGTCCTGTAATATCATTCCTGTCATCCTCGTCAGCGTTATTGATGTACTGATGGCTGGTTGTTTTACAGCTCACAACCCGTTCGACATCTTTGACATGTTCTTCGGAGGCGGAGGGAGAGGCCAACGGGGTCCTCGTAAAGGCAAAGATGTTATCCATCAGATCAAAGTCAGCCTCGAAGACCTGTACAACGGACATACGCGTCGTCTGGCTCTCCAAAAGAATGTGATCTGCAAGAAGTGTGACGGTACGAATTGCTTTGGCCTCGTATTTCTGACAGCTTCAACAAGGTTTTCAGCTGTGTTGATCTTGCTTTGGCACAGGAAAGGGAGGAAAGGACGGCAAAGAACTGCAGAAGTGTTCGGGCTGTAAAGGTACTGGAGTCAAAGTACGGATGCAGCAGATCGCTCCTGGCTTCGTCCAGCAAAGTCAGATGCCCTGTAACGAGTGCGATGGGCAGGGCGAGAAGATCGATCCCAAAGACAGGTGTTCGGAATGCCAGGGCAAGAAAGTGACGCGCGATAGAAAAATACTCGAAGTCCACATCGACAAAGGTACGAATCGCTCTCGTTGCTTTACGGACCCGAAATGTCGATGAGTTCCTGTCTTCATCAGTCTGGTCTTCTTGCAGGCATGAAGGATGGTCAGAAGATCCTGTTCAACGGCGAAGGTGATCAAGAACCCGGTCTGGAAGCTGGAGACGTCATCATAGTCCTCGACGAACAGCCTCACGAAACGTTCGTCCGGAAAGGCCACGATCTCATGATGAGGATGAACATCTTGCTAGTCGAGTCACTTTGTGGCTTTCAAAAGACGATCAAAACACTTGATGGCCGAACTCTCCTCATAACAAGCTTGCCCGGTAGGTTTCCTTAGGTAAAACTGCAGTTTACCTGGGCAGATAATTTGAACCAGGTCCTTACTTCAAGTGACGCACATTATTGTTGTTATTGACCGGTAGGTATGCGCCGCTTGTGACAAAGAGCTGGTTTATTTCGTTTGTCCACGAAAAATTCTGGGATTCGTCGTAATGACTGTTGGAGCTCTCCGATTTCTGATCTAAATCAATTTATTGATTTTGTTTTAGGCCAAGTCATCAAGTACGGCGATACAAAGATGATCCAGAACGAAGGCATGCCAGCCTACAAGAATCCACTCCATAAGGGTTCGCTGATAGTCCAGTTCGTCGTGGAGTTCCCCGATGCCAAGCAGCTCACTCCTCAGCGCATCGTCGCCCTGGAGAAATGCCTGCCCCCCCGAGAAGAAGTGATCATTCCCGATGATGCCGAAGAAGCCAACCTGGAAGAGTACAAGGAGAGCGCGCAGCAGCGACACGCTGGTCGGCAATTCAGCCAGCATCAGATGTACGCCATGGAAGAAGATGACGATGAAGGAGACGGTCGACCTCAAGCTGTGCAGTGTGGGACACAGTAACGGTTCAGTCGGTAGCTTTTAGCGGGGATGTTCCACTGAAAGGGCTTCTTTCTGTGTTACAAGCTTATAGAATGTTCACGGTGCAGCAGAAGTGCCGCTTTGTTATTTTCTTTTCTTGCAGAACCCAAACGAGCTGCTTAGCGTAAACTTTCACCAGTTTGAAGGACTGCACTCTTGAGTTTTTGTTTCGAATTCTTATTTTCCAGTAAAGATCTGGTGAAAATACGACGCAGTCTGGCTTCTGGTGCGATACCACCAGTGCTTCCTCATCCAAGAACTTCCTGCTCAACTAAACCTACTAACCTTACTTGGAAAAATGTTTATCCCTGCAGGGATTTCAAGCAGTGGCACATAATAAGGATCGTGTCGAACGGAGCCGGTGAGTTACACTGGCTTGTCTCACAAGGGATTAACGTCAGTCTGTCCACTCTGATCCTCAAACCAATATGATAGCATGATAGAGCAGAGTTTGCTCCACAAACTGAGATAAACTAAATCGGCGAAATAAAATCCGGGAAGACGCCACAGGAAGCGGAAGTGACGTCAAATTTTTACATCGACATGACATGACCAACTATACTAGCACAGTCTAAAATTTCACAGAACTCATGGAAGATAAATTTTACAGAGGTGATACTGATCGTAGAAGTGATGGAAGCAGAGGAGCTTTGCACCAGCCGCAATTAAGCAAAAGCCGGTCGTCGCAGTTTTCATGGTCGCAATGACCAGTCAACTTCTTGGGGAAAGAGAATCCGGTAGGATTTACATAGTCAAAGGACTCGTCAGTATAGCCGCAGAGATGCCAGGCCTGGTTCACTAGGTCTCAAAACCGGGGAGACTGAAACTGTTGGTAAACCAAAGAATGCATCTTGTGGATTACGTCTCGATGATGAACTTGAAGTGGAAGGCTGTGCAAAATGATGAAACTGGAGATCTTCCGGAAGAAGTCTTTATACATTCGAAAGAAGAGTCTGTCCAGTGGTTGGATATCACCAGTCACTTTCGGAGGAATCGTGATCATTTCGTATTCCAGTTCTTCAGGCTTGAATTCCAAAACAGCTTCCTGGTCAGAATAGGTTCTCCACGAATCGGCCAGCAGAATGCAGCGATCTGCCACATGAGAAAACAATCTTTTCACACCATTCCAAGCAGAGCTTCTTTGTCATCTTGCCCGAAGCCGAAGCAGTGACATACAGGTTGTCAGCTTTAAACATTGTCCTTGCCACAATAGGACCGAAAACGCCTTTGTCCTCCTGGAGAGTGATCCACAGTTGTGGGAGAAACTTGCGCGTGCCGGGCGAAATGGTCATCATAACCGTGTAGCTATGCGTCATGGAGTTCTCCGACTGACAGATCGCAAGAACATGTTTTGCGCCGGCCAGATGCAGTGTGCGCCCTGGTCTCATCTCGTAATCGAACACAGACTGATCCGTGCTCTACATACAGTCCAAGCCGTAATCTGAGATCCTCGATCTGACAAGGGCGACACACTCCTCCGCAGTTTTCTTTACTTGCGGAGCTTTTTGAATGTACTTGTCGGTCACGAACTTGGTGATCTTCCGATCGACGATGCTGCAATACCTACAATATTGACCCCGTTAGTGTGGCGCAGTAACTCGTGAGCGAAATTCTCGGTTGAAGTGATCTGCGTGAGCAATGATACATATTTCATTTTAATACTTCAATGTGTTTACCTCTTCAACTTTCCCACCCAGTCCGGAGACGCCGTGAAACCTACCAGGCTAATGGTTCGGTTCGCAGTAACAGCCCAACGTCGAATATCCATATCCCTCACAGTATGAGGCTTCTGCTTGGCCAGAAAGAACTGCTTGCCAGTCTCCAAACGCAGCGCCTTCAGCTTATCCATAAATTCTGAAACAGAAACAGAAAGGTGGAATATCTCATATCAATGTCAGCCATAGTAAACGGCAACAGTACAATACCTTTAACGAGTTCTTCTAACTGCTTATCAGCCTCGCTCGGTTGTCCATCCAGTTGGAAGAGCTGCTTGTAGTCCTCCTCCAGAAGCTTCAACACATTCATCGGATTAACGGAATCCATTTCGGGCGACAGTGGAAATCACGCAGTAACGGAACGGTGAATGTAAGAGCAATGAAGCAACAGGCACAGCAAAACTGATTGCGCTTGGCTTAGCGTAGAGTACAAGCGCAACTGGTTCAATCAATATCAAATCAACCATCAGGCAATCAAATCAGTTGATTTGCTGTCACACTGGTGATCCGCCCTGAATTTGACGTCACTTCCGCTTCCTGTGGCGTCTTCCCGGATTTTATTTCGCCGATTTAGTTTATCTCAGTTTGTGGAGCAAACTCTGCTCTATCATGCTGTCATATTGGATTGAGGATCAGAGTGGACAGACTGGCGGTAACCCCTTGTCAGCCTTTCATATAGATGAAATCAAACTAGAGTCGACGACCCATTTGGGTTTCTGGACTTTTCTGAGTGTGGATATCTCGCTGTTGAGTGTATGAGTTCTCCCAGGCTCCGCTGAAGCAATGTTGAAGCGAGAAATCAATGAGAAGCTGATGGTGCTCGAGGAAGATACTCCTGATGAGATATTAGTTCAACAGCCACACTCATACATGAGGATCTTTATTCTGAGTCAAGTGCCCTGAGTCGAGGTTTCACAATTACCAAATCGTGCAGAGGAAGCTTGGAAGCTATGCGCGAAAGGTAGCTATAACAAAGTCTACAAGGAAGTTCTTCGTCGATGGCCAAAGACTAGAACTATAGACAGCTATCGACGACCCAGGCCCAAGAATGTACAGAAAATTTCTAAAAGCTTTTAAAGCTGGCTTCAAGAAAGACCAAGGAAACCAACATTCCTAGTTGAAACTGTAAAACGGAAAAAAACCAGCAGAAAACAGAAACGTGCTGTCACGACCGCTTCCCGAACAGAAGTCTATTGCGTCGCGTATCCAAGGTCGGTCGGAAGGACGCCCCGATAATCTGCAACACAAAAACCAACTGCAAGTTCTTGAAAGAACCAGTACAGGTAAAACCTTAGCTGACGACGAGGGACAAACTGAAGGACTCGGTACTTACCGCAAGGTGTGCAGAAGCGAGGGTAGAAGGTCTGGCTCTGCCCTTGCAATTGTGTGTAGAGAGGTTGTGGAACCAACACGTTTTGAACTGCTGGAGGGCTGCCGTAAGCCTGACCAGAGTACGTCGCTGGGGTTTGAGGAGACCACTGGAAACCTGGAAGGAAGATGAACAAGTGTGGAGGGGAAGCCGGGATGGCAGCAGACGGAGCGTACAAGACTGCTACCAGATGTGGCGCACTCGTCAAGCCAATGACAATTCCCGATGTGCGCCACTTGAGATAACGATCATGTATATTTTGTTTCTTTCCAGATTACTTCCGATATTTCAAGCCTCCACAAAGACGAGTGGAAACAGTTCGAGCGTACCTCGCATATAGTTCACTTGAGGTGAGCAGAAGTACTCGTAGTTCTGCTGAGGAGCCATTGGAGCTTCCTGGAACTGCTGGTCGACTTGATCGCGCTGAACAGGGCCACTGGGCGAGTTGCTTGTCCCTTGTTGCGTGCGGCTTCTTGGCTGGCGGAGGTTTCTTGACCGATGACTTTCTTGAGGCGTTCTTCGAGGCCAAACCCGCGACTTGCCATAATACGATGCGGAGTGATGCGACGAGTTGGAAGGAGAACTGGAGCTAGGCTCGGAGGAACCCGCATACGATGGACTGTCTGAACGATCTTCAAGCAGACTACCCGGAAAGACTTCCTCCATCAATGACAACTGCTCCAAGACTCGACCCGCGGTAGCTGCTGCTGTCATCTGCTTCACGAGAGCTTGCTCCCAGTGACTGCAGTGGTCCAGGACAGCCAGTTGCGAAACTCGTCCGCTGTAAAGAAAAACAGTCAGTCTTCCGAAGCTTCGAAACGATCTGAAGTGGGCGAAATTACAGCAACGAGATTACAACAACTTACAAGCCATATCGACAAGTCAACACCACGTCCTTCTCGTAGATCCTCTGAATCCAACCAGGGACGACCTTCACAGCTTCAATCGTCAGATGAGACGGCAAACGAACCTGAAAAAATAAGTCCAGCTTCAGCTTCTTTGTAAGATGGACAAGATGTACTTTCTTCTACGTTTTCAGAACTGTACCCACTCACCACACACAGTACACAGTCACCGTTCCTAAAGACGATATCGCCACGCCAATATTCTGGAAAGCTGGGTTCCTTGGCCGGCTGGGTCCGGCTGATATCTTCATCGGGACAGGCTTCTCGATCCATTTCCTCGTTCTCTTCCGTGACGAAACTGCAAACAAACCAATGCAAACGCGTCGAAGTTCAGCTCAGCTAACGCTGGCAATCAGGCGGGAAAAGCACAGCAAGATTTGAAGCAGGTAAACAACCATTAAGGACCACGAGAGAAGGAACAGGAAGAGACTAACTCACATTGCCGATGACCCGGATCCGGAAGTGGACGTCGAAGTCGAGGCGTCCCTCTGTCGCTGATTCAGCTCCTCGCGACCCATCTTGGATAAATCTGCTTCGTTAGCGGATAAAACTGGCCAGAAAAGGTTCCTGAAAACAAGGGACTGTCCTGGGAAAGCAATGGAGGTCACAGAAACTCCGCAAAAAGGGACTAGAAAAGTCCCGTCGACGGAAACAAGGAAAATGAAAACTGGCTGCTGGCCGCTGGGCATACATGAGCTGCTAAAAGGGGCCTTGCCGGAACGTCAAACACCTGCTTGAGCGATTGATTAATTTAGAGATTAAGTTGCCACTCCCGTTCACTTTGCAACTGTAGCTACAGCCTTGCTCCGCCTCTTTCGTGGCGTGTAACTACATTTTGCTTTCCGGAACTCCTCTTATTTTTGAAAAACAATAATCGGAGTTGCGGTTGTGTAGCACTGGGAAGCATGGTGGCTGCCCAACTATTCAAAGTTCTGATCAGCTGCTGCGCTTATGAGTGACGTTGCAACTCATATTAGCTACAGTGGGGTGCTGGCAACTTAATGTCTGCAATTGATTACGTTCCTCTAACCTCTTCATTCAATCAAGGGGTCCGAGCAACAAAAGAAAACCGTCTCGCCAAACACAAGCAATCGCTGGGCTGCAAAACGCGTGAGTGACATACTGTATGCTCTCCCGAAATTCACGTACGTCACTGACTCTCAAATCATTGGGGTCTTACCGTCTAGTTTTACACTCTGAATGAAGTGACGTACGTGAATTTCGGGGAGTATACAGTAGTTTGAACCGGGTGTCTGTGTGTGGAAGTCTACACCACGTACGCGTTACCAGCTGTTTGATAATGACTATCAAAGGTCGTCTTCGACAGCTTGCGGTTTTGGCAGGCTATGTGCAAGTGGTGGCCCCTTTTAGCAGCTCATCACTGCAGCTGGGATTCTGGATCAACAAAATCACAGCTCTCCTTTCTTGGCTGCAGCCTGCAGGAGCAGGACTAGGTCCGCTCTTCGTCCGCGTTAGCATGCAGCCTGCTGAAGGTGTTGTGTACTGTTTGAATGGCAGGCGGTACAGTGCCTTAAAAGTCATAGTTATTTACGAGGCGGTTGACCTCGCTTCCGCCCTCGCACGTGGTATGCCCGAAATGCTATATCATGACCAGAGCGATACACGTACCGAAGCTGTTTGCCATGCCAGGCTTTATAGCATTGGATAGCATGGCACAATCATGCGGAGAGTTGGGTTTGGCAGGCTATAGAGTTCTTTTATCAGTGGAGAAAGCAGCAAGTTTGTTCTGGCTAGTGTTCGGCATTTTTATCAGTGAACTGACGCAGGTTTGATTTTTATTCCCACTCTGTCAAGCAACTTTCTGCCGGATCCGTTGCTCCGTTTAAATGTTAGATTTTGAGGGTTATCTTTTTGCTCAAAGGAAAAAACATGTGCGGCCACTGCAAGCCGGTAGAATAATTAATACAGTAGTAAAGTTAATTGCGTGTTACAAACTGTACTCGAATAACACTTAAGACCACGATCCTACACACTCTGTCTGATATGGCATACTTCCACCAAACCGATCAGACATCTATTCGGACATGTTATAATTCCCATCTTCTCCTAAACATAAACTTCTGGTTGGCACGAACCTGTCAAGGAGCTATTAACAGGGCTGTGCCGTATGACGCAATGTTCGCGCGTTTTCACGAACAACTTTTTCTTCCTGTGCGTCTGTTTGCGGAACCAACCTCGATCTTCTTCCCTTCCTGTCGGCTTATGGTAAGACTGCTAACTGGATTTGTCGTGATTGCATACAGTAAGTACACCAGCTTTTTATTTGCAGATTATCCTGAACGTCTTCGCTCTGGACAAGTACATCGCCGCCGTCTGCAGCTGCTGTCCGAAAGTCCATCACCGCGACTCTTCCCTGCCTTTTCCGTCTTTTTTCAATTCAGCACAGATCTACAAGTGCCTTCGCAGTGACACAGGTGTGTAGCTGATCCATTTTACGTGTTCGTAGTACATGAACGTATACAGAAATCTTGTCATTTTCACACCGATGCTGCGTACGACGTCACAACTCACCTGTGCAACATGCGCGACTACAGCACGTGACCTAAACGTCGTGCGTGTGTCTGGGAAACATATGCAGGATATGCGCACGCATGCACACAGAGCTGCTCATGGGTGGAGCTTTACTTAGCAAGGATTTGCACATAATGGACACCCAATCAGCACTGGTTACGCAAAAGCGGCGCATTTTGAGGAACTTACGCAGCAGCAAGTGCGCCAACCATCCAGACGTTACTTGTAACAATTCATTGATATTACTTTCTTCTGTTTTCAGGCTACACGTTCCAGAAAATTTTATGGTATACGGATGAGGGCAATGCGGTGTTTTTCGAGACACCGCATTGTAGTCCAGAATAAGTGCTATGGGCAGCTGCTTTACGCGACCTCAACTGAAGTTACTTGTTCGTAACGTTACAATGCCTTAGAAAGATCGAAACTCAACCTCGTATCACCTCCATCTGTAAACAAAAACTCCCACGCTCGACAATCTGAAAAGAATCTTTAATTCAGATGATCCAGGCTTATTTTAGGACTTAGCGCTTGCTGTATGTTGTTTACTTGCAGAAACGGAAATTTCTTCGTTGTGGAATTTTCTTCCTACTGGATGCGGAGTGGGATAAACATGAAGTCCCCATGGAAAGAGAGAAGCGTCATTTTGAGGGCTCGGCAGGTTATATTTTATGGTACGTCAAGGTGCCGTGGGTTTGGCGGGATCATTGATCTGTGCGTTGTTCGTTCTAGATTCATAGTGTGATTGCTAACGGCATCCGGTATGATATTCCTGAACTCGGGACAACGAAGAACGGTGTATACACGGTGCAACGCATCGAGGATCCTTTCGATCCAAAAGACGGAGTATGAACATCAGACCATCAGAAAGTGCGATCACTTAAAAGAGGTTCGCCGAACAAAAAACGGAAGCAGAAATTGTTCTCTCTTCTGGAGCGGAGACTCAAGGGTGAAATCGTGTGCCGCTTATTTCGGGACCGTCCAAGGCTCTAAAGTTTTTTTCAGTTCTTGGTCAGGTGCTAGAGTGGTGGATGTTCTTGCATTGACGCAAATGATGCTTTGGAAGAAGATCGGTACCAGGGGAGTAATTCTGACTTTCGGAATTAATGATGTCCTGACTGCTTTTAAAAACGGATGATTCCATGACCCTTCGGAGCGGTAACGCGTCATCGCTGAACTTCTCGAGCCTTTCACCCTTTTCTTGGAGGCAACTGGTAGTAGATCTCGCTTCCTTTTGTTATTTGTGACGGAAGTAATCAAGATCAACAAGAACTACAGGATCAACGGAGCCCCCGTCGAACCCCATGACCTTGAGTACATCAACAGTATCATCGATATGTACAACAGAAGGCTTCAGCTGTGTCTGGAGTTGCACGACGGCGATTACATTGGTCTGAAACATCCTGGGAGTTTCACACAAGATTGAATCTGTGACGTATGTAGTCGATGCTTTTTGCCGATACGTTTCTCGAGTAAACTCCAGCAATTTTCTGGGAAACACTTGATCAGTTTGTCTCACTCCTTCTCCGTATTTGGAGGCAGTGAAATCTACCACATGTGGGACGCACCCCATCTTCCGAAGCGCACGCGGAATAACCTGATTGTTTGCAAGCCACTGGGAAATCCGTTGAAGCTACACACTAATCTGGTTCAGGGCTTACTGTCACAAAGCCAGTTGTTCTTACATTTCCTTGATTCTGAAACCCGAGAAGCGATGCAAGACCAGTATGGATTCCTCTATGCCTCGCCTCTGTTCTTCCTGAATGTAGTGGAGTAGAACGACGTCCCAAAAAGACATGGCCTGTCTCCAGCCCCAAAAATGAACCGAAATTGCCTCGAGTTCAACAACTTCGAGAAGCAGAACGTTCGAAGAGCTGGAGTGTGCTTGATCGTATCGACTGCTGTCGCCAAGTTTGTTCTGGAAAACTCCGATGTGTACGGAACTGAAAGATGCGCACCAGCACGCGCTTTCTGTCTTTTCTTCAGCAACTTGTTCGATCGTCAAAACTCCGTGTCCGTAGAGAATCACCACCAAAACCGTCGAGCAGTGACAGAGGTCAACCGACAGCTCGAGGTTCATTTCAAGATTTCACGCAGCTCTAAAACATGTAGAATGATCGTATGACTTGCAGGAGTTCTAAGAATACGTCAATGAAATCTCCAAAGATGAACGCTTACCGGACCTGGTTCTCGTGCAGTGGATGATGAACATCAAAAGCCATTTGTCCATCTCGCAGCATCTTTTCACCGAAGGATTTGACCATTATGCTACCCAGACAATGAACCAGGATACGCTTGAGGTATGCTCAGTAACAGACGTGCACACGTGAACCTAAGTAACAGTGTTTTTGTAGCGGTTTTCTCTCGAGCTCGATCAATGCTTGGAGAAAGGCTGAACAATCCTGACAGCGCAAAAACGGCGGCGATCATCCGAACACTTTCGATGACCAGTCTCGCCAAGATTCAGACCCCAAAAGGTGCTAACATTGAAGAGCAAGAGGACATCATTTCGTCAGCTATCTGGACATTCTGAAGGAAAGGCGCAAGCAGAGAGTAAAGAGCTTCCCAGAGGAGGAGTACGAATGAACCGAAGAGCCACTCCGCAAAGAAGATTTGGACGAAGTCGATCTTGCTTGCCTCTACCACCACCTAGGGGCTCCGTCCATTCAGAAACAGCTGAACCGTTTCACTTGTGCCGAATGTCGACCAGCGTATTTCTATACTCGGCAGGCGGATGGTAACATCCCCATCCCCGTCGACCTTCTTCGACCTTCCCGGATCACGTACCTCAAAGACAGTGGAAACCTGTTTTACGGTACCGAGGAGTGGTATGAGCATTTCATCAAACTGGAGTGTATATTTCGACAGTACGTCGACAATAGTATCCAGTTCAAGAATCCGAGGAAAGAACTACTGAAGATCTTGGAGCTCCCAGTGTAAAATGTGGCCGAAGAAACCTCTTTAGCTTTTAAACTTCTGTTGCGAGATACGAGATGTACTTGTAACGCGTATTTGTTTTTCACGAACGCTTCAGATAGCTATATTCGGTTTCGTCTTCATTGCAATTTTCGTGCTCTGAAGAGGCAGCGCGTGGCAGAGCCTAAGTTCGAAGCTTTTGCCAGCAAGGCGAAAAATGTGCTTGCTCAAAAATCCAAAAGAGAGAAATCTGGAAAATCTCAGAAAGGTTCATGTGTGAATCGCCAAATTGCAAAGTTTACCATGGGCAAATAAAATCACTCACATTGGTGAAGTCGAAACTCGAGTTATTTTATCTCGTTATCACTTATCTGCCCTGTTCTGTCTCCAATGTTGATCCGGTAAGTTCAAATAATAGATGCTGTAAGTATAAAGTAAATGAAGTAATGTCTCACTAAGTAAACGTGTTCTGCCTTGTCGGTTCGATGGAGCTTCGCAATCCACCACTCACAGGTAAGTCACGCCCCGTCCACATAGCTGATCCGCCCTCGACTTGATGCATTTTCATGTTGACCAATGAGGCGATTAGTTCTATTTTGGAAATTTCTGTTTTTACCTCTATTTGGGCGGAGTTACATTATCCAATCCCCGTGGAGAATTCCTACGTAATCCAACTCTCCTCGTGATTTTCCATCAGAATTTTAGTACATTCTGCACGTGTATCACTCTGTCATGACTCACATGGTGTAACTAACAGACACCATGACACATACGTTGGTACGTACTTGTCAAAACTAGTCTACTTTCTGTGCGAACTTGTTCCTCCGCGGACGTCCATATGTTGCAGGCAGAGCTCTTCTTGAACTGGTGGAACCCGCACAGCAACCGCTGATGTACTCCCAAAGACTTCTTCCTGAAGCAACCTCATGGGAAACAGTGGACCATACGGAGAAAGATGCCTTATTCCAACCTTCCAGTGATCCGTCTGGCATCGCACCGATCAGGCATCCCAAGTCCTACGTTACCATGCTGGACGAATATACAGCGAAGAAGAAGATAACTGCCACCTACCAGCTGACTGGAATTGAAGGTATGAGCCATGAGCCCACATTCGCTTACAGAGTTATCGCGGACGGTATGGAAGCAACCGGACGTGGTCGAAGGAAGCAAGACGCTCGGCAAATGGCAGCGCGAAACCTCCTGCGAGCGCTATCCGCGATTTCCTTGGAAGATGATGCAGCAGATGCAGTGGACGGTTGTCAGGTATCGGCCGTATCGCTACCGAAAGCTCCGAGTGCAAGTGAGACTTCGGTGGACAGCATCATTCCCCTGATCAACAGCAACTTGGCCGTCTCTTTCGCTTCACCACCAACAACAGAGAACAGCGCAGGTAGTTTGACTTTGAGATCAATAGTCTTTACAAAGTCATGTCGGCGTATGTCAATTCTTGACTAACCGGAAGTGCACCTTGTCTGTTCCGAAGTTCTACCATTTTTAGTTTCAAGAGCAGCTTTGATCTTTTGTTCGATACTCCTTAATTATTATCCACTTGTAATAAGCTGAGTGTTTGCAGGTTCGCCATCAAAGTCCTCGACTAAAGATTCGCAAGCTGGAACGACGGAAGAGTTTTCTTCGAGAGCCGAACCTGGAGAGGCAACTGCCCCTACAGCGCCTGTCACAATCTACACAGTTCCTGCCTGTCGTGTCGAGAATCCAGTTGGATCTCTCCAAGAACTAACACTGTCCGTCCGATGGCCTCCGCCGCGCTTTGAACCGGCCGGACGCGAAGGCTACCCGCACGATGCCACGTTCACACTGGCCTGCTATGTGTGGAGCTACAAGTCCCTCGGCAAAGGCAAGTCAAAGAAGCTCGCGAAGCGCGCAGCTGCCTACAACATGTACGAAATTCTCAAGTCCTCACAAGAAGTCATCGATCTGTGGCAGAAGCGCAGCGAAGACTACGCTAAGAAGACGAGCCATTCCCGAAGAGCCAAGTCTTCCGCCATTCCACAGAGAGCTCCGCCTATGCAGAACATCCACAAAGATCTAATGGCAAGTTCCTTGAGTACGGTAAATATCTTAAGAACCATGTCGGCGGTTGAAATTACTCGGCATGCAGATCCGCTGGGTTTGCTTCGGGAAATCGCGACGGAGGTTGGCTTTGATATTCTGTTCGAAGACCTGTATGACTTGTCTAAAAGTTCCAAGTCGCGCCTTCCTATGGTCAAAGAAGATGCGAAGGATTCGGATGGAACCAGCAATGAAGCTGCCAGTCTTGTGATTTTGACGATACCTCGGCAGATTGTCTGCTTTGGGACCGGAAGTGCAAAGAGTTTCGCGAGGAAAGCTGCTGTTTTGAACGCTTTGTCGTACCTTCAAACCGCAGCTGCGCCTGCCTTTATTGCAAAACGTCCGGATACCGTAGATACTGATCCATAAAGCGTTGCTCGGTTTATGTTCTGAGTTTTTGACTGTGATTCAAGTAAGATACGGTGCAGAGCTGTTCAGTCTTGCTCGAAAAGCCTTGCAGATTTCAGCCCTGGTGTTTGTCTCACGGGAAAAGTCTGGAAGAACTTTTTGGTACTTACGAATTGGGAGAATGGAATTGCGCGTTCGTTAAACAACCGAATGTACGAGTGCGTGTAAAAGTACTGTTGGAAGTAAACGCTCTCAGCTAAAACGAAAACTAAGATCTTTGGCGAATGCGCAAAGGTGACAGTAGAACACGAATGAATACAAGTATACCGATAATGAAAGAAAAAAGCGGAGTATGCGTAAAGAGAAACAAGAAATAGGGAAACAGATCGCGGAGGTTCTTCCCCAGTTGTACTTGAGTACTCCAGGGTTCTTCTGGATGACGATGTGTAGAGAAGCTGTGGCGGCCCTGGCCATCCCCTTGTCCAAGCTTTTGAAGTTTTCCTCCCATATTCCAGTCTGGCGGAGGACGCCACCTTCGTCTTCCGTTCCGTACATGGAGATGTAGTAAGGCCGAGCGAACGCCAACAGCTTCTTGCTTTCATCCAGAGTCTTGAAAGCCTGTGGAACTTTCTCCGGCTGCCACAACTCTCTGGTAGCTTCGTGGGCGGATCGAAAAGCGCACTCAAATTTGACAAACGTTGCCACACTGCAGCGATTGTACGGAAGTATAAAGGCAGGAATCTGTTCTTCCATCAAAGGCTTGAAGTAATCCCAAGCTGCAATAAAATCATTCTGACTGTAAAGAACGTCTGCCACGAAGGCTAGACAGTTCAAGCGGATAATGTTGACTGGATGAATGTATTTACTCTGTTCCATGGTGGTTAGTACTGTGATGCTTCATGAACTTCGCGAAGCACGTCCTCATACGCGCGAAACATCCCTTAGGGGATTGGTAGGCCAGAATTATCGGACCGGCGTTCAACTGTACGCGTGTGATCACGTGCTTCGCGAAGTTCATGACGCATTACAGTATGGTGCGCTTCTGGCGCGCGTCAGACGAACTGTACCGCTCGCCTGTATCAAGATCGTTCTCATGCCTAGCCTGTAGCTTCGCGTACTCTCCCTTAGCTGCCTGTAAGTGCTCGACGGTACTGGGAACCCCGCAAGTCTTACACGGGAAGAATGCTCGGTTGTCTGTGGAGATGGCTGCCCTGCAGTCCTTGGTCTGGCACTCCATTGGTTTCAGCTCGGCTTCGCACTCTTCGCTGCACAAGAAGCATTCACAGCGCTTACCATTCATCTTCTCAGCTACCAGTTGACGTTCGTTAGTAGTCAACGGGTTCGATTGCATTGGCCACCTCACGTACAGAAGATCGCCTAGACATAAACGGCTGCAGAATATTATCTCATTTGACACTGTAGGAAAGCCAACAGAGCATTAAGCAATGCTCTGTAGCACAAACCTGTGAAACCCGAAATGTCCTCGATAGCTTTCATCACTAAAGTCTTCCCTGCAAACCAAAAAGGGGTTCGTTAAGCGGGAAAGTAATCCAGGATAAGGAACTATGCAGTACCTCTGTTTAGCCAAACTGGTCCCACGTTAACGTCGCAGCGTTCAAGCACCGAAGGGATTTCCACGTACATGCCAGCGCCAGCCCCGAAGTTCATCGTGTAAGAGAAGTACAACATTTTCAGCACGATCTCACCGAACTCTGCAGCGAACTTGGCGGCTTCGGAGAGAGTAATCTTGAGAGCGACTGGGACGACGAGCGGATCGAAGTCTTGCTTCCACGAACCGAACTGCTTTCGATGATAGTCGGACACTTTCATGGCGGCGAAGACTTCTTCCGGAGTCTTTCCGTCCCGTCCTGGATGAGTTTCCGGAATGTTTAGCTGTCGCTTGTTCAGCAGCATTAGAGCCAACTGCAAAGCTGCCGTGAAGCGCGTCAGTTCAAATTCGGACATCGGAGTGGAGAAGGCCTGAGGAGACATCTCCAAGTGTTCCCTCAGACGACCCAACATGGCGCAGTGATGCTTATGGCCTTCTTTCCAGTTCTTCGTCTGGCGTTCTTTACCACAGAAAAGCATTGTAACGACATCCACTGCATAGTAGCATCTTCGGCTTGTCCTGATTCTGCGAGACGATACACTGCGCGCAGGTGGTATGAGAAATCATCGTGTACAGCCATGGATTCGAGGTGAAGACAGTCGTTCCGGCTTTGATGAAGCGAGGCGGCGCCGTCGATCCTTCAGATCCAGAAGCGTTGAAAGCCATGTATACTCTGTGGGTTGTAAGGATACCATATACAACGTCTGGCGATCAGCAGAGGAGAAAAGTATGTGCACAACGGATTCAGAACTTACCTGCGCGTCGGAAGGAATGTGGACTTGCTGCGGATCGACAACAGGAATTCCGTCCGGGATCTAGAATACCCGTTCAAAGCCTGTCCAGAGAGTGCCCAAAGCTTCAAGAGAGTGCTGTAGAAGAGAGGCTGCTAAGGGGCTAACTCCGACTGAGGAAAAGCTCTCAGTTTTTTTGAGAATGCGCGGAATGGTGCCCGAAAGCCGAAGAAGAAAACGAGTTGGTTTCCGTACAGCTGACCAGGCGATGACCGGAAGTGAAGTCTGTCATATAGTGTGATATGTCGCATGTCAGAGAACCAGAGGGGGACAGGTAATGCGTAAGTGGAAACCTTATCTACTTGATTGCCCCTAGTTGATTGATCTTACATCAGCTACTCACTCGCCACTCGTGTCCGACTAGAATCACGGTCACCAGATCGATCATCCAGAATCGCCAACCTCCAAGATCGTCGATTGAACGCTTCGGAGCTGAAGTGTTTCTCCGCGAGAGTTGTCTTCTTCGTGACGTTTGCTACAGCGACACCCTAACTCGGAGGGTGAGTGGTCCGTTATTGTCCATTTAACCATGCATGGAATACTGCAAGGCCGGAGCGTCGTCCGGACGGGAGCGAGGATATCCCAGAATGCCATCTTGAACCACGCACCTTCTTCAAAGCAATCCCGCGCCCACTATGCCGCGAAGAAGATGATCACCATCCACAAAGAGGTGGAAAAGATTCGGAACATGGGGATATCAGCGCACATTGACAGCGGCAAGACGACCGTCTCGGAGAGAATATTATACTACACTGGCCGTATAGAAGACATGCACGAAGTCCGAGGAAAAGATCAAGTGGGAGCAAAGATGGATTCCATGGAGCTGGAAAGACAGCGCGGCATCACTATCAAATCTGCAGCTACTTACACTGACTGGAAAGGTACGAATAGAATTTTAGAGCGATTTATCGGCACGTATTTGGCAGTTGTTTCTTTGTTTTAGGCACGAACATTAATTTCATTGATACACCTGGACATGTGGACTTCACCGTGGAAGTTGAACGATCTCTTCGCGTGCTGGACGGTGCCATCTTGGTTCTGTGTAGTGTCGGAGGAGTGCAGAGTCAGACGTTGACGGTGAATCGTCAGATGAAGCGGTATAATGTCCCCTGTTTAGGTTTCATAAACAAGTTAGACAGGGCAGGCGCTGATCCCAAGAGAGTGCTGAAGCAAGTCCGTGAGAAGCTGAAACATAACGCAGCGTTCGTGCAGTTGCCGATTGGCTTGGAGAGTAAGCTCAGCGGGGTTGTGGATCTCGTGAAGGAACAGGCTGTTTATTTTGATGGAGACAACGGGGAGATTGTCAGGTATGATGCCATTCCGGGTAACATGATGACGGAAGTGAAGGCGTATAGACAAGAAATGATCGAACATATCAGCGACGGTGATGAAATCGTGGGTAATATGTTCCTGGAAGAGAAAGTTCCTTCGGTGGATGACTTGATGGCTGGAATACGGAGAAGCTGCATAAAGAGAAGTTTCACACCTGTTCTCGTCGGTAAGTAGATCGGAAGGACGGATTGGCTAGAAGCGGTGAGTCGGTCACCCATCAATAAGAATGGCTGCGATGACGTCACATCGATAAAATTTGGGGTGGCCGATTCGTTCTTCTTGCCTCGTAAATTGGCTGTAGGGCATACAAGATATTCCTCCTTTTAGGCTCGGCCCTGAAGAATAAAGGAGTACAGCCCCTTCTCGATGCGGTTGTGGACTTTCTCCCGAACCCCGCGGAGCGTGTAAACATGGCTTTGATGGAAGGGAAAGAGGGGAAGACGGACAGTATCCATTTAGATCCTTCTCGCTCAGCCCAGAAGCCGTTCCTCGGTCTGGCATTCAAGCTTGACATTGGAAAAGTCGGACAGCTATCCTTTGTTCGGGTCTACCAGGGCAGAATAAATCGAGGTGACTGGGTATGGAATACGCGAACAGGGAAGAAGTGTAAGGTGAACAGGTTGGTCCGCATGCATTCGGACGAGATGGAGGACGTGACGGAAGTGTTTGCCGGTGATATTTGTGCGATGACTGGTGTCGAGTGTGCTTCCGGTGATAGTTTTGTTTCCATCCCCGACTACAAAGTATCGATGGAACCCATCCATGTACCAGAGCCTGTCATTAGCATGTCCATCAAGGCGAAAGATGCAACGAAACACAGCGATAACTTCTCCAAAGCCATCAATCGCTTCACAAGAGAAGATCCAACGTTCAGAGTCTTCTTTGATCCAGAAATCAAAGAAACCATCTGCCAAGGTAAAAGATATACGCTGACTTTTTCCAAGTCGTCCCGTTTCGATAAGAGTTACGAAGTCTTTTCGTCGGGATATTTAGTTCGAAAGTTTCGTCCACCTGCATACTGTCGAATAGGAATTTAACGTGGTCCCTATATGCAGGTGGACGGAAAGTTAGGCATGTTTTGTGGATAAGTTGTGAGTTTATTCTTTAGTGGTCGGAATCAGTTTTGCCGGATCACTTTTACTCTTTGCATGTTTTTGTTTCAGGTATGGGTGAGCTTCATTTAGAGATCTACGCTCAGCGAATGGAACGCGAGTACAACACACCTGTCGTACTCGGTAAGCCCAAGGTGTCCTTCAGAGAAACGCTTCTCGCGCCAGTCTCCTTCGACTACCTCCACAAAAGGCAGTCTGGCGGTGCTGGCCAGTACGGCCGAGTCATCGGAGCTCTCGAGCCTCTTTCTCCCGACAGGAACCTCGACCTCGCTTTCAAAGACGAAACCAAGGGTACCAACGTACCGAAGAACTTCATCCCAGCTATCGAGAAGGGCTTCCGTGCAAGCTGCGAGAAAGGTTCGCTGATTGGAGCCAAGGTTTCCGGTATCATCATGAGACTACAAGATGGTGCTAGTCACGTAGTGGATTCCAACGAGTACGCATTCATCAACGCAGCTACAGGCGCCATGAATGACTGCTACGACCTCGGTAGATGGCAGGTACGGCAGAAAGTTTACTTTTTTATCGAATGTTGATAGGTACTGAAGTTTCAACATCGAAATAACAGGTTGGTAAGCAAACTTAACCAGATCGTTTTTCCAAGTGGCGCTCGCGATCAGCCAACAGGACCTATCACACGTGCCACTTGAGAAAACAATTTGGTTGAGTTTGTTTGCGGAGCTCCCCAATGTGGAAATTCAACCACATGTACGTTTCTGTTCTGATTTGGACTGTTGCTGTAGGTACTTGAGCCTATCATGACGGTTGAGGTAACCGCACCAATTGAGTTTCAAGGTGCAATAACAGCTCAAATGCAGAGGAGGCATGCTGTTGTCACTGGCTCAGATTCAGCAGGCGATTGGGTTTCCCTCTTCTGCGAAGTACCGCTGAACGATATGTTTGGATACTCGACTGAGATACGGTCAGCCACGCAAGGCAAGGGCGAATTTACCATGGAGTTCTGCCGGTATTCGCCATGCTTGCCGTCAACACAAGAACAGCTCGTGCAAGCGTACCAAGAAGAACTCGAGAAAGAGAGCGGAGAAGTTGTTAAGAAGAAAAAGAGGAACTAGCGAGAGCGAATGTTCCGACAACCTTTTCGGTTTATTAGTTGCATAGATTTTAAGTCTGGTTAGACTAGAATTCCCCGCCAGCGCGGAGAAAATAACAAACGAAAAAGAAACAGAAACAGCAGAACTATCCGAGTGGACGGTTGAACTGAAACAACAAAAGTCAACAACAAAGGGCTCCTTTATACTTTCTTCGGCATAACTCTTTATGATTCTTGGTTTAGCTGAGGAGCTGAAGCACCCTGACATTAGACGCTGGACTGACGAGTCCGTAGATGTCTCCCGGCTGTAAAAGAACATTGAGGAAGATTTAGACTGGTGATCATTGTTGTGACGCGAATTATGGACCTACCACAAAAGTGATAAGGGTCCGCCTGATGTCCAGACGTCGAAGTGATTTGAGGTTCTTCATCAGACTGGCCGGCATGCTCTTTATTCGATTGAAACTAGTAAAAAGTATGAACAATGAGACTGGGATGCACAAACACTTTGCTGGGTAGAACGTACCTGATGTTTAACACTTCGAGCTCTTTGAGCGGTTCCAAGAGTCCTTCCGGGATGTATTCGAGTCCGTTGTTCGACAGGTCCAGATTTGTCAGAACCTCCAGACCCTTGAAGCTGTCTGCCGAGAGGTATTTCAGTCCATTGCCGGAAAGTACCAGCTTTTCCAACAGCGTGAGGTTCTGGAAGGTGTTTCCGGGTACGTCGATGATCCAGTTTCGATGAAGGCTAAGAACTTTCAGGTTCTGGAACTCATTCATCATCTCTCTGGGTATGTACCGGATGACATTCTGGGAGAGATCCAGCTCCTGGTAGAACAGAAAACCCAACCGGCTCACACTGATCCCTTTAAACAACCAACCGGAAGTTCTTACCTCAAGTGCCTTCGTTCCTCGAAACATCTCGGAGGAAAGGTCTCGGAGCGCGTTTCTTCCCTGTGAGCAAAGTGAGATCAAAATTATTTCTGCCGGAAGCAATCTCGTCGCACGGTGAAGCAAAGCTTTTTGCGAAGAATCTCTACGGACGAACTTACCAGCTTCAATATTCGTAACTTTGGAGCGCCTTGGAAGGTAAGTGGCGGTAAGTAATTCAGCTTGTTGTTCGTCAGATCTGGAAAGAACACAGTCACCACCATCAAACGGAAGAACGCCAGATAGAAGGGTTTCCAGTCAAGTTCCGCTACTCTACCTAAGGTTTCCAGCTTCTTGAGGGAGTCGAAATGTCCGGGAAAGATAGCCGTCATCGCATTATGCGATAGGTTGAGATACGTCAGTTCGGTCAAGTTGGACAGAAGCGGCTGCGGGAAGTCTCGAATTCCATTCTTGCTAATGTTCAGGCTTCGAAGCTTGGGATAGTTCAGTGGCTTGGGCGCAGCGGGAATATTGATAACGATTCGGTACATCATTAAGGACTGCAAGTCTTTCAAATTTGGGACTTCCTCAAGGGACTCCAGCGCAAAGTTCTTCAACTGCGGGCTGTCACTGATGCTGATCTCGGAGATCGGTCCGGTGACCAACCGGAAGGCTCCCAGAAGGTCTCCGACATCGCGAACTGCCCGGCAGTTGATACCGACTCCCTCGGCTAGGGTTGTGCAGGTACATGCCGGTGCTAGGGATGCTGGCGGCGGACACAGGTCAGCAGCAGTTTCGGCAACAACAAATAGAATCAAGAGGAAATACCGGCGAACGTTTCTCGTTAATAGTTGGGCCACATTCTCCATGATACTAGCAAAATATTTGAAAGTAACAATGCCGGGTATGTCGGGAACCAGCTGGTCGATGCTTATAACGGATTGACGCGATGAGTTGAAAGAGTCCTTGGCCAAAGTCTAAGGTATCCCGGCGCCGAAGCAAGTTCTTGGTGAGTACGCGATTGCATTTCTCGTTTCCGCTATGACTTTCTATATTACTCGTTCCGTCCACAGCAACCACGAGCACTACGATCAAAGCTAGTCAAGTATTTGAGTGTGACAATGATAGTCGACCATCAACTGCCACGTCACGCTGTATTGCTCCAATTAGCTGAAAAAACAGTGTTTTGTCAAGGGTGTCGCGAAAGTTATAGGAAACAAGACTCAGGCACATGTCCAAGGATTGTGAGAAGAGTCAGTTCTCCTTGGCCTGCTTTTCTAGCTAGGTGGTCAGTGGATAGGCCCACCCTGATGCACCGGCGACGCCACTCAATTAAAACCGGCGGGTGCGATGTGGCGCGTATAGTACAGAGGAAAGAAGCGGCGACCACGAACGCCAGGTCTCGACTGTGCGATGTCCACTATCGCCTGTCTGGTTTAATCCACTCCTCCTTCAAAAGCCATCAACATAACTATCAAGATACTTTACTGACACAAAAGCCCTTTCATATACCTCTAATAAGAATGAAACCGGCGTAGTACGCACTGGCCTTCGACCTCTAAGTTCTAACACTAGGTTCCACGCACAATGAACTATTCTATCACTATGAGCGGAAATAAGAGAAAAACAGTTTCTGGTAGAAGCTCAATGAAGGAAAGAACTGCCTCGGAATCCGGGTTGAGTAGCTAAGAAAACAGGGACCAGAAAAAGCCTACAAAAGAGAATATGGTCGACTGCACATATCGATATCACATCTACCATGAAATACTTCCTTGTTATTCGAGTTGAGCAGGAAGACCTCTCTCAGGTCGGAATCATTGTCCTAAGGTGATCTTGCATCCAGACATCCTGTGGTTGTCTTCCACCACAACCAACTACTCGTAAATATTACCTCCTGACTGCAGCTTCCACATCCAACGGTTTCTGATGGAAGCTTGCTGCAGAGTCATTCCATCTTCCATCAACTTCCTACACAATCGCAGCCCGCGATTCTCAACCCTCCGCTTGGGTGCAAATTCCGGGATCCTCAGCCTTACATGTTTAATGGTGTTC
The DNA here is from genome assembly GCA_001949185.1 of Ramazzottius varieornatus. Lineage (NCBI taxonomy): Eukaryota > Metazoa > Tardigrada > Eutardigrada > Parachela > Ramazzottiidae > Ramazzottius > Ramazzottius varieornatus. The sequence continues at coordinate 7,387,390 of BDGG01000002.1, read as the reverse complement.
TTGACAGGTTCGACGTTCAGTCTGGTGGCGTGTCCACTTTACGAAACCACCTTTATGTTACCGTAAAGCGATGTGATGTCTTTTGGGTTGCGCAGCTCGTACTCCAAGCATCCACAAGCCAAGCCTCGCCGAACGGAAACCAACAGTAATGTACAACTGGTTATCACGTGGCCGATCGTTCTCCAATTCTTTTCCAAATCCTCTGAAAGTGGAACACAAGTTGATCTACAGGACTTGGAATATTGAAGAACACACAAACGGTCTACCACCATGAGTTACTACATAATGCGGAACGTGGGCAGCGATTTGAACCAACAACGTTTCTCAACTGGCGCAAACCTCCAGCCAGTTACAGGGGTAACATGCTCCACTTGACAGCGATTGAGTTCACTTCATTTTCCCTCGTCCCATACAAGTATTTCCATACCTCATTCATGCAGTGAGAAAGAGTCTTTGCTGTCCCGCGGAATACCTTCTTGCTCCTTGTTCTTGAATCTTGATATCTTGCATGTCGTGGACAGAGTGACTTCGAGGTTAATTGACCAAGCGCGCTGTCATCTCCCATAAGTTCTTTACAATGTACACCACATCCTGGTCACTCAACTCGTAGTCCGTGAGAAACGTACCCGGGTGCTCTTGCTTGACCACCTCCTTTGCGACGATCATCACTCGCTCTTCGATGGGGATCTTGCAGTTCATTAAGACGTTCGCGCTGATTTACTCCAAAGTTATGGAAGTGAGATTGTAGACAACGGTACCACCATGACCATAGACAGAAACTACTCGAACACTTGGACGAAGAACCTTCAGGTAGCAGTCATCTTCAGCTCCGGCTTCGGCAGCAGTCTTACGGAAGTCTAACAATGGTGTGCCTGTCCATGCGGTGCCGCAGAAGTAGGCACCGGACTCATCCCCCCGAAAGTTCCAGAGTGACCATTGCCCGATCAGCATCAGAAATCTTCGGACGAGCGATGATTTCAGCTCGGATTGCTACGTTCAAGGTACTGGACTGAACGGAGATGTCGAAGCTGGATGGCAGCTGTTTCGCTCCATGTAGTGGACGTGGACAAGCATGGTTGGGGATGCCAGGCACCTAAACTCTTCCTGTAGCAAGGAACGAGGGGACCCTGAATCGCAGCTAGTCTCATCAGGGGATGCTCGAGGTGTTCCGGGAAGTGACAACACTGTGGACACACGGGTAATATTACTTACTAATTACACTTCCGGTCACTCTGTGAGTTGATTCAGCCACTGGGTTGATAAAACGAAAACATCGTATACCCTTTTCTTTCTGACGATTAAGGCAACGCAGGGCAAATTCTTCTTCTCAGACGTGCATGTTATCCGTACCTAGATCCCTACTTCCTAGATTTTGAGTCGTGGAGCACTGCTGCTGGCAAACATCCCTTCAAGCTAGCAGATGCCGCTGCCAAGGAAGGCTCGTAGCAATGAAGCCCTTCCTCCACGCAAGTCTCAGAAACCAGCGCTGGCTCTCGGACGCGGACAACCAAAAGCTCGTTCCGGGACGGTCAGCTCATCTTTCTACAAGCCTGTAATCGCCTTCACGGACGATGAATTCCCTTCAGTATCCCCGAAGAAGACACAAACATCGCCGAAGAAGCCCATTCTTAATACTCCGTCCAAGACATTACGCATCGGACGTCTTAGCATCCACGCAGAATCACCTCGAAAAGATGACACAGCGGCCTTCTTTGACGATATCCCTAGCGCTCTTCTCCGGGATGATAAGCCGATGTCCATGGTCAATGAAGATGCGATACACGCGTTGCTCCAGAACTCGGTCCAAGCAACGAAGGAGAAATCTGTAACTATATTCATTTAAGATTGTATCACGGATAATATTGTATAACTAATGTGATTTCGGTTTCTTCAGCAGGCAGATCTGAATCTAGCGGAATGGGGACTTCCGGAGAAGGTTGTGGCTGCTTACAAGAAGATCAACATAACGTCGATGTTCCAGTGGCAAGCAGAATGTCTAAAGCAAGGCAAAGCGTTGGACGGTGGGAATTTAGTTTACTCTGCGCCGACCAGCGCAGGGAAGACACTCGTCGCGGAAATCCTTCTGTTGAAAAGAGTTGTAGAAACGAAGAAGAAAGGTCTATTCATATTGCCTTTCGTAGCGTTAGCCAGGGAGAAGATGGTGTCGTTACAGAAGATGTTCCATGGCAGTGGAATCCGGGTGGGTGGGTACATGGGCCATGTTCGTCCTCCTGGTGGTATGAGAAAGCTGGACATTGCTGTATGTACGATTGAAAAGGCGAACAGTTTAGTCAATAGAATGGTCGAAGAAGGAAGGCTGGATCAGTTGGGTGTCGTGGTCGTGGATGAACTGCACATGGTAGGAGATTCAGGAAGAGGACACCTGATCGAGCTGCTGCTCACGAAGATAGGGTATCTGAATCAAACTTGGTTGTCGGTTGACAAAAAAAAAGAAGAGACAGAAGAAAGCCAAGAAGAAGCTCCTGTAAGGATTCAGATCGTCGGAATGAGCGCGACGCTTCCGAACTTGGGAGACATCGCAGCATGGCTAGACGCGGATCTCTTTACCAGCGGTAAGGATTAAGGACTGGTGGTCCGGCAAACGAGACGTACAAGATCGTCATGTTAAGTGGCGCACGCTCCCTGCCGTTAACCGTGAAAACGTGCGCCACTCGAGATGATATTCTTGTACGCTTCGATGGCCAAACCTCCCAAGTCCCAATTTATCAAGTAAATTGCTCTGAAATTTGAAGCTATTCGTTTACAGCTAGCCTCTGTAATTTTGTGATCTGTCTTTAGATTATCGGCCCGTTCCTCTGCACGAGAGAATAAAGTTAGGCCTGGTCCTTTACGACAAGAAATGGACGAAAGTTAGTGACATCATTCCCGTCGCCAGTCTGAAGAACGATCCTGACCACATCGTCACGCTTTCTCTCGAAACAGTCCGAGTCGGCCACAGCGTCCTGATATTCTGTCCGTACAAGAACTGGTGTGAAAGTCTAGCCGAAATCGTCGCGGATCAGTTCACCCATTTAGACAAGGAAGTCCGCGTTGAGTTCCTGCAGGACGACAAGCTGAACGACGTTGTGGCGCAGTTACGGCAGAGTCCAGCTGGCCTAGATGCTGTGCTGGCCAAGACTGTCCCTATGGGTGTAGCTTTCCACCACGCCGGCTTGACTATGGACGAACGCGAGATTGTAGAAGGCGCCTTCCGGAAGTGCTACCTGAAAGTTCTGATAGCCACGACTACGCTGTCCTCTGGGGTCAATCTTCCGGCTCGAAGAGTGATCATTCGATCACCGATCTTTCACAACACGACCATCGATGTCTTGACGTACTATCAGATGGCTGGAAGAGCCGGTCGGAAAGGAGTGGACACCGAGGGTACATCAGTTTCTCACCTTTAAAATTAGCAGTTCATTCGATCTATTGTCAACTCTCGTTATTTTCAGGTGAAAGTATTCTGGTGTGTAAGGAAACCGAGAAAGCCAAAGTAACTGCGCTCTTCGCCGCAACAGTACGGTCAGTCAAGAGCTGCATGCTGCCAGCGGTGGCCAGTGGGAAAGTTGGAGGGAAGATGATGCAAGCCGCGTTGGAAATCGTCGTGAACGGTGCGGCGAAAAGCGTACGAGAAGTCACGGAATACTTCAAGTGCACTCTTCTCGCTGCTCAGCTGGTGAATTCATTTTCCCATTTGAAGACCTGTAGTCTGTAGCAAAAGCGTACCTTTATCAGTGAGCTGAAATGAAATATATCTGTTTTTAGGGGAAAGAACAGACGGAAACTTATGCCAAAGCTGTCATCGATTCCCTAAAAAGCAAAGAACTCATTCAGATCGCTCAAGATGGTCAAGCTCTTCGGCCATCCCAGTTAGGCAATGCAGTGGTGTGGTCGGGTCTCTCGCCGTCAGACGGTGAAGCTGTCTTCCACGAACTGCAGAAAGCTCGTCTATCATTCAATCTGGAAACCGAGCTTCACATCCTGCATTTGCTGACGCCATTGCACCTAATCGACCATGTAGCAAACCTCGACTGGTACCACTACATGCTCCTGTGGGAGAGGCTACCGCTGTCCTGGAAGAGAGTGGGTACGATAGTTGGAGTGGATGAGATGACGTTAGCGGCGGCAGTCCGTGGGCGACTGAGCAACGAGAACGACCCGGCGGTCGCCAAACAAGTCACTTGTATGCGAAGATTTTACTGGTAAGAATGCTCCTAGCTTTACTTTCATCTACCGCTACAGTCCTTTCCTAATTTGCAGCTGATGATATTCAGATGTTTGCTTTTAGCGCTCTGATTTTGAACGAGCTCATTCACGAAATTCCACTGAGCACCGTTGCGATGAAGTATGGTGTTAACAAGGGGATGTTGCAGTCGCTACAGCAAGGAGCATCAACCTATTCAGGCACGTCAGTTCGCACAAATCGAGTTTTGAGTGGAGTGAATTTGGAACACTTTCAACCGTCTTGTTAACTCTTAACAGGCATCATCACTATCTTCTGCCAGGAGCTTGGTTGGACTAACTTGGCCTTGCTCATCGAACAGTTCCAAAGCCGGTTGATGTTCGGTGTACAACGGGAACTCGTGGAGCTGGTCCGAATACAGTTCCTAACGGCTCGCCAAGCTCGTCTGCTCTACCAAAAAGGCTATCCTAACCTGGCTAAGTTAGCGACGGCGGATCGCTCCCACATCGAGGAACTTCTCAAGAACTCCATCCCGTTTCACAGGTTTCGCTCTGCCATATTCATCATTCGCTGAGACCATTTTTCTCCTATTTGGACGGATTGTTTTCTCAAGTGGCGCACAGTTTCGGTTCCATTGGCTGTACGTGTGCGCCACTTGGAAAACTAACTGCGTTGAGTTTGTTTGCCGAGCCTCCATCTGTGCGGTTGTTTTTGTTTGTAGCGAGAAGGCAGAGCATGTGGTGACAGCTCAAAAAGGCGGAAGGAAGATTCTGCTGAATGGCCTGGAACCGCTGACCGAGATGGACGCCGCTGCGATCATCATCTCCGAAGCTCGGAGGTTGCTGGAAGAAGACATGGAAGCTCTGGGTCTGAAGATTGCGGACGCAAACCCTACCGACAAGTCTTCTGTCATCTCCAACACGCAGACTGAAGAAGAAGCGCAAGCAGAAAAGGAGCTTGAAGCTGAGGTACTGGTGCAGCTTAGTCGGTCTACCACACAGAACGCAGCAGAGTTCTCTGAAGTCAGCACTAGCCAGCAAGATGTGGACGAACCCCTGGATCCTGTCCTGGAAGCCGCTGACGACGAAAGACGGAAATCGCAAGGTTCGGTTCCCCATCAGAATGGAGAACCTACTGTGGAGAACGTGGAGGACGAAGGGATAGTCGATGAACCGAACTCCCAGGACTCGTCGATCATCAGAGGCTCGCCGGACATTGAGACCGACTCAGACGAGGAACAGTCTGCAGTTGTCGTCAGCAAGAGAAGCTCCGTCTTTACCGAGTACGTTATTTCCGAATGCTTGTCGCCTGCTTCGGTCAAAGTTCTGTCGTCGCAAGATGGGCTCGAAGCTGAAGAAGCCGAAGAAGAGAAGGCGGTTGTGGGAACGTTCGACGACGACTTCGAACAGTTTTTGGCGAACTGCAACATGACAGAGATATTACGGCAACCTTCGAGCGAACAACGGTCAGGGAAATCCATTACTATAGACTGTAGTGAAACTAACCTTGTTTTTTCTAGTCCACTACCACTCGATCGCATGAAAGGGGGAAAATCTTATTTGATGGAATAACAAGTGACGAAAAATGTTTATGAATTTGTTTTGGCAGGTTAACCAATCCAGCACTGACACCAGCCACGCCATCTTCTGCGCTGAATTTTGGTAAGGCAGACACAGAAGAGAACACACCGGGCCTCTTCGTCACACCACGGACAGCTGTGGCTAACGTCAAGCGGAAGAACGACCAGCGATCCTCGTCGAACTCCGCAAAGTTGCACATGCCGGTACTCAAGCGTCAAGAAACTGTGGAACTTTATATGGAGAGTAGAATCAACTTTGACGATAATGTAAGCAGCCAAGGTCCACAAGCTTCTCTCGAAGCTACTGTGGTCTCTTCCGTAGCAAGTATGCGAGAGGAACGCGTGTCGACAATCATGTTCGCTACTCGTGATGAACACCTGGCCTTCTTGCCGGAATCTCCGGTAGCTCGTGGTGGTGGTGCAGTAGATGACGAAGGTGGACGCAAAGACTTCAATATCGTGGACATAGCGAACTCGAAGACAGATTTCAGGCGGTTCCTCAATCAATGGTGTGCCCAAGAAAGCTTCAGTTTCAGTCTGGCTTGTGAAGCTTACCAGCAAGAGCCCGAACCGGTAATGCGAATCGGACCACAACGGCTAGCTGTGGCTGAAGCTGTCGAAAAGAAAGTACGATCTAATAGCAATAAAATTCGAAAGTATTTGGAAGGTCGGCAGGCAGATCCGACAAGATTATTTCCCCAGGCGGCGCACGTTCTCGGTGCTGTTGGCTGAGAGTGTGCGCCACTTGAGGAACTAGTCTTGCCCAATCTTTCTACCGGTCTTCATTTAACCTAGTATGCATCAAAATGGAACAAACAGTCTTTCAACGGACGTATAGGAATATTTCGCCATTATGCTCGATAGGTTGTTCCTGGAATAGATGTGCCATCAGAAGAGCTGTACGTGACCGGTCTGGCTGTCTCCTGGCACGAGCAGACAGTCTACTATATCAGCTTGTCCCCCTCTCAGTCTGGAAGATCTTTTGACCAGCTGAAACGAGCGACAGAACCAGTTCTGACTGTGGAAGAACGGCTGGCAGGTCTTCGAAGCCTTTTGGCGAACCCTCGTGGTAAGACAGTCATAGCGTTTGGCCTGAAACGACAACTCTACCTGCTGAGTTTGACGTTGGGTGTATTGGCCGTGGAGGGCGACATGTATGACCCGAAAGTGGCTAGCTGGTTACTTGACATGGGCGAAGAAGAAAAGACCATTCAGGTACGATAAACGACATTTTAATTCTTGATTTCAGGAGCGCGACAATCAAACTCTGCAAGTTCGTCTTTCCAAATCGTGCACGCTTCAGTCTTATAGGCTAAAAGCCTGCGCCACTTAGAAAGACAGCCTTAGTAACTGGGTCGTCGAGCTCCGGGCTCCCATCTGTTGTGTGTTATTTTCATAAGCTCATAATCAGACTCTCGAATATCTTTCAATGTTTTATTTTCAGACGTTGGTCTCTGAGCACAGTCCAGCGCTTCTTCCATTACTGAAAGAAATCAAGCAACTCAAAGGCTATGATGGTATAGGTTTAACCATGGATTCGCCCACTCCCGCTCGAACTCGCGCGTCTGTGGACGCGGTCGTCACCAGATTTGCGTTTGACGGCCTGGCTAAAGCTTTGAAGATTAGGAACATATGGAACTTGTTCCGACAAGTGGAGATGCCCATGGTCCGAAGCGTGGTCAATATGGAACTGACTGGCTTCGGGTTCTCTCCAGAACGATGTCAGTTGCTCGAGCAGAATATTCGCAAGCAGCTGCACCTGATCGAAGCGAAAGCATATGAGCTGGCTGGAAGGATCTTCGACATCACTTCTTCGGAAGCAGTCGGGTAAGCACAAATAGTCATGAAATCAGGTCAAAGAGTAAGTTGAACCCTTCAACAAAAATTGACAAATTAGATAATGCAGTTGACAAAACCCAGGCGAACAAATTTGAGCAGAGCGATTTGCCAGCTGGCGCACACTTTCAGCCAAAATTACTGTAAAAGTGCGTCATCTGGAAAAACCATCGTATCGAACTTGTTTGCCGAGCTCCCAACTCTGGAATCCTAATGAGATGACTATTTCCAGACAAGTGCTCTTCGTGGACTTGGGTCTTCCCCCACCGTCCGAAGTGGTCCAGCAACGTCGATATGGTCGCGGGAAACTTCGCGTCTTCTACAGTACTAACAAAGAGATTCTTGGGAAGATTCAGCATCTGCATGCTTTGCCTGTCCTTATTATGGAACATCGACGGCTTCAGCTGGCTCTGAAGTCCAACGTTCTACCTCTGCATGCGAATGTTGAGTTCGTCGGGCAAGCGGATGAAATCAACGCTGAACCAGGTAGGATCTACGGACGGTGTAGTATGTTCTCGGTGACAGGGCGGATCGCGATGGCCGAGCCAAGCATGCAAGTGATCCCGAAAGACTTCGACGTTGATGCGTGGGTCGAACTCAGCCAGTCATCATCCAGACTGAGCGACAGTTCGAACGCGAACATCTTGAAGAAGAAACTGAGAAAGCTTTGTCAGGAGAAAGTCAGTTTCAGTCTTCGGTCCTCATTCGTCCCTTTTAAAGGTACTACGTTGATCTCTTTGCTTTATAGTTTACCTTGCTGATAGAAGTAATGTTTCAAAGTAAATCTGTACTGTGTTTGCAGGGTGTGTCCTACTGTCGGCGGACTACTCCCAGGTTGAGCTACGGGTCCTCGCCCATCTAGCGGAGGACGAACGGTTGAAGAAAGCCCTGACAAGCGGCGGAGACGTCTTCAAAGCTATTGCCTGCACCTGGAAGAAGTATAGCGATCCGGCGAACGTTTCCGATACCGAAAGACAACAGGCTAAACAGGTGAGCCGAGCAATATACGGTGCAGAGAAATGCATCCCTGCCGGTAGTCGTGTGGCATTGGTTACCACTAGGAGCTAACCACTCGTAACCAATGTTATAAGACCGCGTGACTATCGGAAGGGATGCATTCTCTGCACATTATGTAGTAAACTGGCATTATTTGTCATGGCTTTCTGCAACTCACAAAGTAACCGCGGCAAGCAAACCACAGTAGGATGATATCCTAAATGACAGTGGAATTGCTATGCGATGAACTCATTTTCTGTTTTGAAAATAGATCTGCTATGGCATCATCTATGGAATGGGCGCCAAAGCTTTAGCAGAGCAGTTGAAGACCTCCGACAAGGAAGCTCACACCTTCATGTCTTCATTCAAGAGTGCCTATCCTGCCGTCCAGTCCTTCACCCAACGTACCGTGCAAGAGTGTCATCGCAACGGTTACGTCGAAACCCTGCTCGGCTGTCGGCGCTATCTTCCCAAGATCAACAGTCCTTCCTCGGAGCAAAGCTCCCAAGCCGAGCGTCAAGCTGTCAACACCACGGTGCAAGGCTCAGCCGCCAACATAGCCAAGACCGCCATGGTCAACATTGACAGACGCCTTCAAGAGAAGTTCCCGGGGATCGTCCCGTATAGACTACGGTCAGGCAACTCTAGTCGCTCCATCGAAGCGGGTGCGCTAGTCGTGTTACAGCTGCATGATGAGCTCATTTATGAGGTGGCAGAGAGAGATTTGCCATGTGTGGCGCAGCTCATCAAGCATGAAATGGAGCACGCTGTCGACCTTTCCGTGCCTCTTCCGGTGAAATTACGGGTTGGTTGTAGCTGGGGGGAACTTCAACCGTACGATCTCATGACATCGTAGTGAATACCTTGCACGCGAAGGTACTTACTACGTACCATTTTTTAATTATTTATTTAGCCAAATAACCTATTGGGCGTTTAGACAATTTTATACGTTTCAAAATTCTATTTTTATTTTTTTTTCTTTGCCGAGTTTAAATTGTCTTGTCAATGCTCAGGTTGCGAAGCATGCACTCCAATGGATTAGCTTTTGAAATAAGGTCGGAATATTAAACGGAAGCATTGCATGCAACAGTATGCGTTTCGATCCAGCAATCGATTATCGGAAGAAGGGATGTGAGGTCTTTGAGCGCGATCAGGACTCTGCTACACAGCTCCAGGCGCTGATCCCATAATTTTGACGCATTATTCGTCTACTGGGTCTTGTGACAGATATTTCCCAAGCAAATTATCGCCTAATCGTCAGCTAGAACAGACACGTTCGAACAGAAGACCAATTTCGTACTCTTGATGTTCATTACGGGACGCCAATGAGCCCACTTCATGACCACAGGTGAGCATCGTTATTTTCTTCATGATTCTCGCATACTTAGTTTTTGCCTCAACTTTATTCTCGGGTTTTCCAGGCCTTCGTGGTATTCAGAATCTGAGTTCTGAATCTATTACGAGAAGATTGCACTGGAGGTCCGTTTCTGTCTGTAGCCTGACGGACGGTACACTCTGAAGAGGGAGCGAAGTTCCTAATTTCCTAATGGATTTTAGAAGACGGGGGTGAGTGATAATTCTCCAATGACACAATATACTGTCATGTGAATGCTCCATCTTCGTGCACGCTCAGCGAATAATGATTGTGTTATCTGTTGGCATACAGGCATGGTCATGGTAGAACCGGCGAACCCGTTCAGGGCGCGCAACGCTAAACGTACTGTGCCATATCGAGTGACTTGTAGGGTGTTATGGTTGTCGACTGTAGGATTTACTCAAGGCAGGGATTCTAGCGAAAGAGGAAGAGCAAAAAAATTAGGAAAGCTTTACATTACTGCAAGATGAAGAGGAAAGATCAGTTGGCGTTCAAAGTACAGGCACTTTGTCAATAGGTCAGGGGTGGGAGGACTTTCAGCTCCGTCTCACTTGGAGAACATTTGAGAAAATTCCCAAAGAATCGAGTTTTAATGGATGTGTGGATTCTCCTATCGTAATACCTAAATGGGCTTTTTGACGATAGCGTGCCGACACTGCTGGAACGTCCCCTTCCGGTTGCTGCTAACAGAGGTGCTGGGACCAGCTGCAGACAGGGTCTCCTTCCCTGTTCCCATGCACTTACAATGCCACACAACATGGTGTCTTTCTAATATTCGATATCCTCCAGCGTACACCGGGCGTTTTCTCGAGGCCTGATGATCACCACTTTTCTGCTTGGGAGCGTTGCTTTTCTAAGCGATTAATTTGGGTGGCCTTTGCTCATTTGGCGTCTGACACTTGCTCCCTAATGCGTTCCAATGAAGATGGAGCGAGTACAAGCAGGGTTCCTCCGATCGTAATGTACCACATTAGATGGTCCTACATTTCGAGACGGTCTATTCGACAGTTGGGAATAGACCAGGAAGCCGCTGATGGCAAAGTGGTAGAGTCGCGGAGACAGATGGTGTCAATGAATATCAACGGACTTTTTGTATCATTTCCCTCTGTCTCCTCTTCCAAATGCAATTGGCCTTAAAGATTCATGAATATAGTGCCGTTTTCTGAATGTCGGGAGGGATGGAGGGATGTAAACCGTATGGGTAATCTATTACATTTGCTTCATTTGGGCATGAAGCTACCGAACGCGCTCGATCTTACTCCTTTAAACTCTTGATGACCGAGAGGCTACATACGCTCTCAATGCGTTTATGATAGTCCAATTTATGTCTTGATCCCATTATTTGGAGCGCTGTGGGTTATGTTGTCAAATTAGTTTTGCGGGGAAGAAAGATTAATTTGGTTGGTGCACTTCGTTATCGTTGTTTTGCCCTCGGAGATCTGGAGCTGGTTAAGTCAACTCGGTCGAGGATGTCGAAGCAGCGGTCGGCACAATCGTCACCCGCCATAAGCAGACGAGCGAAGGTTCAGCCACAAATGAGCGTGGTGGCGGCATTGCTTAACTCAAACATCAACGCACCACCGACTTCAGCGGGACAGACTGGATCAATTTCGAGTCTGCCACATTTAAACGTGGAGAAGTTCATTTCAAGTTGGGGTTTTGACGGAGACGGCCAGGCATTGACTGCCCAGACACCTCCGAAGAACCCTTCGAGGTTTGTGAACCTTCCTTCTTGATTTTCTGCTTTCTGCGGTCGTGCCTTTCTACCGGCTGTACGAGGTGTATTTTACTTTATGGGGACTCGATGATCCGTTTGATGAGGATATTGTCCTGCTAATGGAGTTTCGTAGGCTAAGGCGAGACCGTGAAAAGACTTCTTTGAAACTACCCATGGCTTTGCCGATTCTCCCGGGCTTCCCGCATGGCGAACATTGCGTAACTTGACCCGTTTTACGTATATCTTCCGGTAACACGAGCAGCGGCTTCCTTTTCCACATCAACGTCAGTCATTACGATACGTGCGACTTAGCACTTGCATGGCGTTACCGTCAACAACTTGCTACTCCCAAATAAGCCAGCAGCACGCAAGGCATGTCCTAGAAAAGTTCGCAGTGGGAAAATGGAAGGCCCTCCATTGTATAGTGTACAAAATGCAACCCTACTAGTGCAAAATTTTGACTTGCAGTTTGTGTCCACAAGACTACGATACCCGTACGTTACTTACAAACCAATAAACTAATCAAACTTTTGCATGGATGCATTTTGTACACAATACATGACAGATGGCGCTACCGTGTGGACGTCTGTGCGCCATTGCAAACCGAAGCCTTTGTCAATTGTCATGGCGTTCTGAAGAGTGATTTCGGAGAGTCGCCGCGGAAATTTCCGAATGACAATAAGCGGTCGGTATGTACTCAAGAACCGCTGTATACAGTGTACCTGCGATTAATTAGTCAAATGTGTAGCATTGACAGCAGCAGTACCGGGAAGGACCTAGAACGTGGAGGGGAATAACGCTTAGATCATTTCCTGGTCTGACAAATCCCGCTGGCGAGCTCGCGGGACCGTTATGTGCACTCATCCAGACGAATGGGACCACGAGGCAGACAACTTGTAGCTGTATAGCTTGTATATTTGCTTTGTGTATTATTTTAACGAGTTTTCCCGTCAAAGGAGCGGGGACGCCCACACTTCCTCCCACCCCATTCCAGCTCCCACCACGTTCAACCACGCAAAAAACGCAACAGAGGAACTAAGCAGTGAACTTCGTGCTCGCACAAAGCTGTTTCAGCCATAGTTGCTTTTGTCGGGACTTTCCACTCCACAACCAGTCAGTAGCTTCGACCAGAAAGCTCAACATCTTACCGTGTTTTGATGACAACGTAACCCCCTACAACTGGACTGTATTCTTGTATTATTGCCTGTGGTCAGTTCCACTGTTTCAGTCTTGTTGGTGCGGAAGTTTTACTATGTATATTGGACGTCGGAGGAGTTCAGTTTTTAGTTCAAGCGCCGGGGTTAGTTCCCCCGAGATAGCTCTACGAATAAGGTATCTGCAGGCCAGTTTGCGTTATCAGGGAACCTATTGCATCTTCCTGGATATTTTTTTGGCAGAGGTTCTGAACAAGGAAGTGAAAAAGATTGATCATTGCCATGTTTGATAACGGCGTTAGAACTTTTATTTGTGGCGGGGTTAAAATAATGGGGATTTTTATTTTAGGGAAAATATTGGCGATGACTTCTTCGATCGTTTCTGCGGTCTCCAGACGCGCATACAGGACAACAAGCCTTCGGAGGACAGAAAGGTTTGCGTGCTTCGATTGACTGTCGCTCAAATTGAGCGAGAAACGTTACAAATGTGGCCCGGCTTTCCGTGTTGATGTTGTGAAGCGTTAACCGATAAAAGCCTTTTGCTTGAAGGCGGCAAAAACGGATGTCCTCCCAGGCACAATCATTAAGACGGGGAAACCTTCCACAATCACTCGACGACAAAGCCGAACGCTGGAAACCGGAAGTGACGAAGTAAGATCCTTCGACTTTCTCGTGGTGTATTCCCCTTCAAACGTGCCAAGATCCGTACATGCCGGATACGCGATCACAATTTGTAACGCATGCTCATGCGAAAGATTTTGATTGGGTTTTTCTTTCTTTTCACAGCAGGAAGAACTTTACGTCGAAGGTAAAGATAAAAAGCCATATAAAAAGGGGACGCAGGCAAATGGGTTGAACCAGATCTTGCCCCACAGCGGCGCACGTTCCAGCTGCTCTTAGCCAAAAGCGTGCGCCGCTTGGGTAAAACGTTCTGGATCAGTTCATTTACCCGCGTCCCAATTACGTTTTAACATCGAGCATTGTTCTTGATCGTCCCTTTTCGATATTTTTCGTCTTAGTTCTTTACACCATCAAGCACAAAATCGGCCAGCATGGGGAACATCACTATTCGAGTCACGACGAAGACCTGCTGAAATATGTCCAAGAGGCGTTTGGGATTGATTCGAACCGTCATCATCGATTACTCTCGAAAGCCGATAAGGAAAAAGTATGTCAATTCTGTGACAGGTTATCCCTACTCAGGCCGTAATTTACTTTGTCATACTTGGCCATTGACAAAGCCGCCAAATCGATGAAAGTTATAAGCCTCGGGATTAAGGCTTTGAACTGGGACGATTTGCAGGCTCCGCGGGTCCTTCTGAACATTACAGTCTGCGAAGCCAGAGGTACTTGAAAGCACTCACTAATTTCGTAATGTATTACAAACGTCACGAGTGAGATCAACATGAAAAGCTTATCCGAGTTCCCTCTCTACAGATTTGGAAGCAAAGGACGCCAATGGCTTTTCCGGTTCGTTCTGTAATTTCCAACTGTTGTCAACCTTGATGTGTGAAGAAAGTTGAATTGACCGATTTACATTTTGTTAATGGGGTTGTACAAGTATAAATTAGGCGGAAGTTCGGCTTTTTCCCGGTTTGCGTTATTGATTGGGATAACGTGTTCCGGGTCCCATTACCTTATCGTCTGTTTGCAGATCCGTTTTGTATGCTGGGCCTGATTGGACATAAAGCAAAGAGGCACATAGACTTGACTTCAACACCTTCACAAGACGATGAGAAGGACTTGTTCAAGGGACGCTCGAGATCCAGCTTGTACAAACATGGGGGACGCAGCAAGTCCAAACGTGACTGCAATGCCGATATACTGGAACAGCTGCCAGCCAAGCTCATTAGAACGACTTCAGTCAAGAAGGAGCAACTGAACCCAGTTTGGAATGAAACATTCCAACTGTACGAGTAGTTCAAGTGCTTCATAACTCACTAACCCTCTTTCATCTCTCCAACTTTGACATGCTTGTAGCGTCGTTGATAATGTCAACGAGGATGTCCTGCACCTGGACATCTTTGATCACGATGAGGAGTATCAAGTACGCCAACACACCAACACAATATATCGGCTCGTGAAAGGCTTCGTAAAATGTGATTTGTCTTATCCGCTGTTGCAGATTCTCGATGCAGTGAAGAATGTCAAGAACGTCCAGGGTATCAAAGGACTAAATAGGTAATTGAAACCTCAAGCTGTTTGCGATCTGGACATGCGGCAGAGAAAAGCGGAAGTTCGCTAGGGACTGAGAGCCAGCTTGAAGGCCGTAAAAGTATCCTGGGCGTGGTCTTGATTGTAACCGTCACCAAAGCGTGACCGAATTTCTTTTTACCAAACGAAGTTAAACCTTCTAAGAGATGGTCTTCTTTGGTAAATTTAACTCCGTCAAACATTTTCCCTCAGATAGTGGTGCGATAAAAGCCTTCTCTCTCTTTCTCCTGCATACTTGTGCGCTGTAGTAAACCCGCTGTACGAGTATACACGTGGCTGAAGAAGGAGATTCACCTTTTTGGCCGAGCTTCCTTTTGTATTTTCTTCGTTCAAAAAATCCCTCACATGGCGCAGAACGATGCTTTTCTTCACATACTTTTAATTTCCGCAGGTATTTCAAGCAGATTGCACAGTCTGCGAGGAAGAGCGCTGACGAGAATGTGGACGACTTTCTGGGATGTGTTGACATTAGGATCACGGTGAGCACGTAAATCCGCCGACGGCCTTAGTGGGCTTGTAATTTGCTGCCGTTATCGATTTTCACTAAGAGACGCGTCTAACTGAGTTTACTATTCAGGATATCCCAAGCATCGGCATCGACAAAGTGTTCAATCTTTGTTCTCGCTCCAACGGAAAGGCGCAGGGAACCATCCGCTTGCGCCTTGGGTTCGCCACTCGCGAAGAGAAGGACCATCGAACCGAAAGCAACCTGTTGGTGACATTTCCACCAGGATAATCTTAATCAATAAACCATCTATCAAAAATCCGAAAACGCAAGCCAAAAGAATGAGAAAGAAATAAGAATAACGATGATGTCTTTTGTAGGCAAGACTTCCTTCAGCATCGGGACTTACTGACGCTCTTCGTTAAGCACGAAATGAAAAACTCGAAGTCTTCATTAGACTGGACAGGCGAACTCAGCAACGAGGCTGAGGTAAATATCGTCCCTGCTGAGCTACAAAGACTTTCGACTGACTGGATTTTGGTTTTGCTTTACAGAGTATCCTGCATCAGCACGCAATGCAGGGTGATCTCTCCGACCTGCAGCAGGCCGCCTGTTTATGGATTAGCATGGTGGACTACCATGTTTCGTCGGCAAGACTGAACCGACTGCTCCTCTTTCAGACGCTGAAACACCTGGATTCGATCTGGGTAGCGAATGGCCTATCTCACGATGCCGAGGAAGTAACAGCAGAAGCAGTGGGAGTATTCAGGGACTTTGAATACTCTTGCCTCGCGAACCAGACCTACTTTCTGCCCATGACCGTATTACCGGGTCCCAAGCAGCTGGAAAGCCTTCTGAAATGTTTACGGATATTATATGAGCTGAAGGTAACGTTGGACCACAGTGATACTTTCTTGGTTGGCCTCTTGTGATAGCATAGTGTTATTGATTTTGGTATTATGTTGCAGCTTTTCAAACGCTTCTTTCCACTGGAGGACAGTTTTCACAATGTGGTCTGCGAAGTAATAAAGGTACCGCTTGCCGTGCGATATGAAAGGAATATTTTTGTTCGCATAAAGCAGGTGCAGAATGCTGTTTTTGTTCGCAGACGGCGGCGATCGAGCATTACCACAGACTTCGATCGGAATTCTTATCGGAATCAGAGGTGAGTACTTGTACAGTATGTAGGAGAGCCAAGGAGGCTGTGGTGTGCTTGGGTATTATCCCATTCTATCCTTTCCACTGATCTACCATGTTTATTGTCTAGCTGGCTCAGGAGACTCCAGGAATGGAAATCTATTCGAAGATGCTGCAAGCTCTGAACAACGACATACGACAACAATTTATACCGGCAGACAAAATATACAAGTATGTTACGCGTGGTTATGGTCTGGTCAGGCGTCCGTGGTGGCATTGATTGAAGAATCCTTTCAGTGCCTTCAATCTGGACTATTTTTCGTTGACCATGCGGGAATTGGATCGATTGATCATGGAAGATCTGGAGCTTTATCCTGTATTAAGGGTAAGCCCTATCGAATTGGTCAAACGGTCATCTGTGTTGTTATCGAACATGTTATCAATGAACCAACTTTCTACAATTTTACTCTTTCTTGCATGATCCTTTGACTAACTTTCTTTCAGCCGTCTCCGGAAATAGCAAAGATCTTGGACGATCTTGATCCCTATGCGGTACTGAAGGACGACTTCTTCACGGCGCCGGGAAGGGAGGAGCCACGTGTTGAAGTCTTTCTTCTTTACTACTCGCTGAACGACTTCCGCCATCTGTCGCGCCACCTGACGGAATCGTGAGAATAGACGCTAATTCCAAGAGTTTCGACTGTTCTCGTGATGCCTTGCCGAAAAAAGTTCGTTTTGCAGAGAACAAAAGAATCTGTCTATATTCACCGTTCATGAGCGATTCATCCCCTTCGTTCTACAATGGTTCTCCTATGCAAAGGTGGCGGCGAAGCGGAAAATAAAAGGATGGGTCGAGAATGACAAGGTAGTGTATCGGTTACTGAGCAAAGTAAAACGTGGTACTTCTGGCGCCGTAATGTGACCCCCTTTTTTTCTTGTTTTTTTTACTTGCAGAAGGTGAAAATTTGACTGTAAAACGCATACCGGCACAATTGTTGGTAAGTGTTCGCGCCTTATGAAGGAAAACTGACACCCTTTCGTACAGGTTTCTCGTGGAGAATCAAAATTCCGGTACAGTACTTCGGTGGTGGAGGCTAATGCCTGCCTGGACTCGTTCGTCCGGTTTGTTGTCGAGCTGAAATGGCCAAGCGGAACGCAAAGATGTATGCTCAAATGCAAGCTGATAAACGTAAGTCGTCTTAGCGTGAATGGCAATTCTCGAGGTGGGTTCGCCGTACGCTGCCCTGTATAATTACGATCTCTCTTTATTGTAGGATGTGGCCGAGATCGCGGCTTACTTCTCCGAGGCTACTTATCGAGCTCTCAAAGATTGTGGATGGGCGGAACATGAAATGTTAGAAATCAATGATGACGTAAGCTCATATTTGGCGAAACTTGGTCCCGCTGGTGTGTAAGATGATAAATAGCTATGCCATACAGATTCATTATGATATATCCCCCAGCTTTGCGTCTGTGTGAACAATCTTGAAACTATGAGGACTCACCTTCAAACTCTGCCAACGACAGTGCGTTACTTTGAGCGGACACAGTATTTCATCGACTCGGGAGACCCGGTCCTCACCAAATTCGGGACAGACTGCGAAGCCATCTTTGTACAGTCGCTTGCCAATGGGGAGAAGATGCTGAACGACCGGATTGTCGAGTCGCTGGATAAGCTGGTGAAGAAGGTAATATTTCAAGTCTGGTTACCTGTTACCCTTTCTTTACAGAGGTTCTCTGCAGATGAACAATGGAACTGCTGGTTATATCTCTAAACTGGTTAACGATCCCTCCGCTGAAGCCGAGACCTACACGAAACCTCTTTTGGAGCTGATGGACGTACCGATCGACAGTTTGTACGGACCGCTCCTCAAAGCAAATTTCCTGCGCTTCTTGGAACTTTTGTGGCTACATATACTAGATCAGATCACGGCCGCCACGATCAACAGCAAATCCGTAGGTTTTTCGTATCTCCTACCTGGTTGCTTAATTGAGCCATTGGTTTTGCTTTCCAGAAAGAAGCCATGAACTTTCTGAATATTTACCAAAGCTTCGGTACCTTCATCGAGTACTTCAAAGCCGGAGACAGAGGACTACCGCGCGAAGTAATCGAGGGAGAACGCTATCAGGTACTACTATGTTACTCTACGGTGGTTCCGTTTGGTGTGGCTTTAAAGGGTATTTCGATTCAATAATTTTCACAGAGCGTCAAGAGGAAAATGTTTTGTTATCAGCTGAGTACTCAAGAGCTGATCGATACCTTCCTTGTTGAGGTCGTCAATATGCATTCCACAATGACGGCTACGCCCTATGGTACCCTAACTATCAGGTCTCATTACGACCGAAAGACCGGCACGCTTGTTGTAGAAGGTACAGCATAGAAGTACTGTTGAGGCAGAAAGTGATCATCCATGATTCATTTATGTCCTTATAGTTCTCCACGCTCGGGATGTCATTCCAATGGATACAAACGGTACGTCTTTCCTATTTTTTTAAAGTATTGGCCGTCAAGACGCGAGCTTGACTGTTGTCTCGGGTTATCCTTGGGGGTACAGGTTTCAGTGATCCTTTCGTCGTTATCCGGTTTTTGCCTGCTCGTACGTTTCCCAACACTCTCACCGGAAAAACGGCTGTCGTGAAAAAGTCCTTGGATCCGCAATTCGAGGAGCGGTTCGAGTTGTCAGTATCGAATCAATGCTTATCGAAAGACTAATTCTTCGGTTCTACTTAGTGTTGAGTTTTGCCGTCTTTCTTCAGTGAAATACCGGTTGATAAGTGCACGAAAGAAAGCAGCGTGATATACTTTGCCTTGATGGATCACGATGTGATGTTTCAAAATGAGGTCGCCGGAGAGGCCTTCCTGCCTTTGAACAAGCTGCCTGGTTTACGAGGAGAACAGACCAAGAACTTTGCCGGACTGAAAGAAGTGACTCTACCGATGCTCCACCCAAAACTCATGGGTAAGCGCATTTATTACTAGCGATAAACACAAGACGCTGTGTTGATGGAATATCGCTTCTGTATGGTCTTGCTCAAGCTTATCTTTACGATTTCAGATGAAGGAATTTTAGCGGACATCATCGAGATACTAAAGAGCAGAGACCATCAGAAAGAAGGCAGCGAATTCTTGTCGACGTTGTTCATAGACTAAGCATTTTCCACGCGCGCAGCTTTTTCTACACTCTGTAATTACATTCCCTGTAATGGGTCGGAGTACCAATATTTACAGTTTGGTTTCACTGTGCTGGTGTATGAATTTTTAGATTTCTATCAATATAAATCTGTCACGCTCGACGCGTCAAAATTTGGTACTCATGGCGATCGATAATATCAATTTCTCTTCGAAAACCGAACAGCGTCTGAAATGGTTTGGAAGTCTCCATCTTGCTTTCGGCGTCATCATCCTTCTTCTCCAAGGGTTATGTAAGTATCTGATTTCCTCCGTGTTCCATGAGTTATCCAAGTAACGCAGTAATCAGCGTTGTTGTTGTTTCTCGTAGCCGCCATCGTCTCAGCTGTCTTCCAAAACCAGTACATGTTTGAGGACGAACACCTTCCCGGACTGTGGTTAGGTTCCCCAATTGTCCTTCTCGGCTCGGCGTACATTTACCAGTCCAGGTTCCCAAGTCGTACCTTACACAAGTACGGAGTGGTACTTTCCCTGGTTGTTCTCGCCATCGATGTCTTTTACATGGCCTTCAAATGCCGTTTCATCGTCCACGACCCCGAAGCTTCGGTTTTCGATGACTGTCAACAACCACGGTGGCCAAAAACCTTCATCTTGGACGACATGCCGCATTGCAATGCACAGAAGATGAATAATTCCATCGGCCAGTCCATGTTGGCTTTCGCTAGTGCTGATATCATCCTGATTATCGTGGGGTTTGTTCTCCTGGGTCGGAGCAAGTATTATTATGAACGACTGTCGATAAACGGGAATACCAACTTGGGACTTCGTCCTGGTTCTACTCTGTAGTAACTGCTGCGATCTTCGGTGAGACTTTCTTACATTGGACTGTGGAAATCCGTGTCGAATTGTAGTATGCAGTTGAAGTTTGAGATGTGACTCGAAGTGGACTATATGTCTAAAGTTTCACATTAAAAGTTTGGACTGGGTGTCAAAGTAAACGACTTGAACCAGAAAGCCAGTTTTCGAATAACCAGACAAGAAATAAAAAATCAGCTCACTGCGGGAAACAAACTGAAGCTTCGTCACATATACTGCCACAGACGAGAGTGAGTAACGGAAGACTATGTACATAGAAAATTTCACGAAAGCAGAGAACGAATATTGATCATACTGGGAGATTTTCTGGATTTCGATCCAGTGGAAGAGATCTGTCTGTCAGAAACGTTGATCGTTTTGGGCGTCAGTTGGCGACCCACAAAGGCTTCGTGCCCAGTGGCGCCACCCAGCGTCCACTCGCTCCACCTACTGGACATGTGCAAATGCGGCTGGAAGTTCAACAGCTGTTCCACGCTCATTTTCTGTTGTTGAGATGGTGGTTCCGATGTGCTTTGCTTCTTGCTGACCATTTCCCTGGTAGGTTGACTAGGTAGCAAAGAGATCTGTCGTCCAAGCTTCGATACCAGCCGTTTGACGGAGTTGGAGGACGCGTGCTGTTCGTTGGGAGATCGGAGTGGCGTCTGCTGGTATCGCGGACTGTGAGCAGGCTGGCTCTGACTCTGGCTCATGGACTCCGACACACTCCGACTGGACATGTCTGACAAGCAGACCAAGGTATCCATCAGGTCGTCCCACAGATCTTTCGTCACGGAATTCGCCAGGAATAAAAAGCCGTTCATCGAGTAAAAATGTCGGAGTGTCGAAGTATCGTTGCGGCCATGCGTAAGTTGTAACATCCAGGCGTTCAAATCACCAAGCCTAAAATGAAAAACCATATCTCAGAGACTAATGTCATGTTTTATCGTTTTTGAATGTATATGGTTGTAAATGACGATTAGACGTACCTCATGAGCTCCTTGATGAAGGCATGGAAGCGACCGTGGTCAGTGACCAGTTGGCTGTTGGAGTCGATCATGGAACATAGGTGCTGTCGATACAACGTCGGACTGCAACGTTTCACCATGGACCACACCGTGTATCCTTCCTTCAGCCCGTCTTCCAGAAGGTTGTGCAGAGCAGTGGTGAAGTGTTCCTCGATAACGTTAGACAAGTTATCCAGATGCTCTCGACGGATCTGACGGTAACCGACAAGGCCCATCGCCGCTGCTTTGACCAGCGTAACCAGCTCTGAAACCGAAGTCATCTTTGAAGGTAAGCTAACTATAAGCTTAAGCTTGGTAGGAAAGTTTATATGGAATGATAACTAATATGATTCGCACAGACCTTGCTTTTGGCTCAGGTTGATGACAAGTTGCGCGGGTTGACGTGAAAACTCCATCAGGTTTGCCGAAGGGGAGAAAGGGAGACGCGGTGAATGCGAAGGGTCTTTGCAAGCATAAGTGGAAGACACTGAAGGAAAGACGGTTCGAACAGGAATTGCTGGAGGACTTTTCGTACGGAAGTTAACATCGCCGGTCATCTGAGAGCTGTTCTGGTTTTCCGAGCTAATTGAGGAAGACGGTGTGGAGCAGTCACACGAAGAGGTAATCATGTTGGCTGGCGCATCTCGAGCAGAGAAGCCACGTTGAAGTTTGTAACACGTAGGACATACATTCTCTTCTTCCAACATGGAAGTCGGTAAGGAAGGAATGCACTGTAGCGAGTGAGCTCTTCTCGTAGTATTCTTTCTTTGAGCTTGTTTTTCGGACTTGGCCAGGACATTCCGGAAGGCTTTAGGTAAGAGTATCTGTAACGACTCCCAGTCTTCCACGTTGTTGATGCGGATAGGCGCAGTAGCCTTGTTAAGGTTGTCTGGGCATGATAATGACGAACGTTGTTGTCGAACGGGCGTAGGTTGTTTTACAGGCGGAGGCTGCGGTTGAGCGAGGAACTTCAAATCGGGAGCTGAATATCGATCCCTCGGGATGAAGACTGTCGGTCGGCTGGCGGAAGTTCCTGTGATGACAGGCGTAGGTAATGCAGTTTGTTTTTCAATGTTCAAAGGGAGAGAAGGGCTTTGTTTGACGCGATGAGTAGGCTTGAGTAGCTGGGGTCGATAATCAGTAGCGCTGGTTGCGCTCGAGTATCCGGAAGTGACATTGCCTGAGTTATTTTGCTCGGCTTGATTCGACGGGAATTTGGGCATTGAGGAAGAACGAGGCTTGTCGTCTTTAGAGTTCAAGGAAGCCACCGTGTCCTTTTCCTGTTCTTCTCCGTCGTAGTCCTCGACATCCGTCCAGCATTTCATTTTGTTGCCGCTAGGGCTTTCTTGGCTCACTTGTCGAGTGAAGGCTTGCGTTGTTCGAGTCGTAATGGAAGCAGTCCCGCTGTCGGAGAGAGCTCGTTTGTGCGTTGAAGCGGAGAAGGAAGTTTCGGCATCTTGGAAGAGGGTGTAGTAGTTGTGACGGGTGGGGGCACCACCGATCTTTCCTTGTTGATGAGTTATCCTTTTCAGCTCTTCCGTTGAGCTGGAAAGCGAACTGTCGCCTTCCACAGAGGACGTGTAAACGGGAAAACTGTCGCTGGGCAGTGACTTGATGGGCGAAAAGCGCAGACTGATGTCGCTCAGATCGATATCGCCGTTTGTTTCCGACGAGACGTTAGTCAGCTTATTCCAGTCACGATGATGGTACTGCAAGCAATGGGGAAATAAAAATAGACTCATGGATTGAGTTACATCTGGTCACAAGATGTGAAAACCATTCCTCCGTCAAATTATTCAGAAACGGTTTGAAGTTTTGCGCAAGGTTAGATATTTCTGATCCATTTTGGAGCTCCGGGCACACAGTCGACCAGATAGTTTTTTTCAAGTGGCGTATGCTATCAGCCAATAACACTGGAAACGTGCGCCACTAGAGAAGCGATCTGATCGAGTTCGCATTTTACGGGCACCCATTTTTACGGAAACCGTATATTATGTGAATTTCTCCATTCAGCGTGGATCAAACATTGTCCGAAGGTTTTTCGAAAACTGAAACGTTGTGCGTGAGCCTCGGAAACTGATAACTCAGGGTTCTTCGTCAGTGAACAAATATATTAAAATTTGATATGGAGGGTGGAGCTCTTCAGAATTTTTCAGCTCACTGGAAACACCGGCAAGAAATTTACCTGTGAATGATGCATGAAAGTCTCCACGTCCATTTTCTCGTTTTTTTGAGTCGGTTGAGGAGGAAGACTGATGGTGAGGAGGTTTTTGTTCGGACGATTGTCCTGCAGGGAGAAGTAAAGCAAACTTAGCGCTGATTCCGGCGAGAGTACTTGTGCAAACGATAAAAGGAACGAGCTTTGATGCGTGTTCGAGTAAACAGCTAGAACAAATGCAAATGGAGACGAAGGCACTTTGGACTCACAGTATTTCTGTAGGAAGAGGAGGAAGTGAGCGCAAAGTCTGGGCTGCTGAAATGACCTCCGAGGCTATCAGAGCAATCAACATCCGCGCTTGTTCGATAATAGTTATCGAGCTGTTCAGCCGTACATGACAGGGAAAAGTTTTGTGGCAAAGAAAATCCGTATGCAAGATCAGGAAAGAGGGGAGTTGAGAGGAGCGAGTGCGCCGATGATGGCACAGCAGCAGTCGCTGTGGTGTTGAGACCTAAACATAGCCGCAAATCAGAAGCCGAATCGGCCATGAGTTCCCCGTCCGTACTCCGAGATGGAATGTCGTCGGAAGCTGGCGCGTTCCATGGCCGATTACATTCCAGCATATCGACGCCTATTGGTGAGGCTGCTGCCATGAATTTGCCCATCAGTGAGGAGGTCGCCGCTTGACGCGCCTGTCACGATCTGGAAAATGAAGCGTTGAAGGCAGTATTGAGTTTTGTGTGGGCTGTAGACTGTTTTGCTTTTGATTCTATCATCTGGCGATCATTTATCTGTATGCATGAGTAGGGTAAGGATGGCTCGATCGTATTTCCGCCTGGTAAATTCAGGCAGAGGGAAACTGGACACGTATTTACTCCGAGGGGAGCAGGGAGGAACGATGAATTTAATCTGACCAGACAAAATTTCCATGAGAGCAAGCAGCAAAGGGAAGAGATCGTCAGGAACTCTTGGCGTTCCATCAGTCAACTTAGGACAGATCGGCATTTTGAAAATGCCATCTGTTAATTGAGGTCGAACAAACAGCCATCGAGCTTGCAGTGAGCACATCGGGTTTTATGAAGTTCCGTGCATAGGAAAAAATTGCCGCCTATGTACAGTAACACGCTCTCAGCTCCAGTCGTCCTGCTTGCTGTCAAAACTTTTCTCTTGTAAAACGGACTTCAATATGATTCCAACAATCTGGTTATTTACAGTTCTATTCAATAGGGAAAATAACGTGCGGTTTTTCTGGGGAAGTAGCCGACTGGTGAAGCAATTGTGAAGAACCCGTTTTCCTCGGTAAAGTACGTAACCACGTGAAATATATCACAAAGCACGTTAGCGGCTGGCTCCTCTACAGTAGCTCGAAAATTCAGACAACATCAGGCAACATTCTGGACGTGTTTTTTTTCGGACAAGCAGCCCGCGCGGTAGAACTGTCAGTTGGCCGATAAGATAACAACTTCCTCGATTGAGAACAAACATTTCAGGTACTCACCCTCTGTTTGTCAACATTCAAGGTTCCACAACAAGGTCAACAAAGAAAGTGCGTCAAAGGTCCAAGTTCCAAGCGCACTTCCGCTGACGTCAGAGTACCATCTGGATAACTGCACCAGTGAGATAGTGAATAGGCGGAATTATGAGAAGGAAGATGTTATTCACAAAAGAGCAGATAGAAACGCTTAGCTGAAAATGTCAACGTCTTATGAAATCTGAAACGGATAAATGGCAGACATCTTGAAGAGGGAGAGTGAGAAGAACGACAACTGTGGAATGATACCACCGGGCATACGGCAGACCTAATACAATCTCACACTCCCTCCAAGCTTTGTTTGGTAGCTAAAAATACGCCTTCGCAGCCTGATGATAGTACTGGAGCTCCTGATCCAGATGAGCTTATGGGATGCGGGTATGAGCCAATAGGACGAACGGAGAGCGTTGGGAGGTGACGCATTCCTTCTGCCTCCTCTTCCCCGGCTCTCCTTCCCGCTTTGCATGTAACGCAAGGAACGGCGAGGTTCTCTCGCAAATGAGTTTGCACTAATGGCAAACGTACTAACGGTGCTGCAAGGAAACACGCTATGCAACTAGAATATCGCGTGAGGTGTGGTTTGCAAAGAGTTTCTGGTGGAAGGAGTTGGGGTTGTACTGTATGCGCAAGGACAACAGGGAGGATGGTACATTTACTACATTGGAAGTTTATCGATTTTAGCGATGAGTGTCTTGTGTGTTTGGACAGATCGATGGCTTGTTCCGCCGAACAGGTCCTAGCACGAATACTCGAGGTTGCCCTATGGCCCAGGCGTGTTCTATTTTACGGGGTATGGCTAATGCAAGGAGGAACTTGAAATGAATGTCGTTAATTTTATCGATCCTTTGCCGTCTTGGCTGCGCGAACGGTGCACAATTTGCATAAGTTCCAGTTGGGCAGTCCGACCAAGATCTACTCTTGGTCCAACGGACCGGAATGAATTTCTGGTCCAACGGGAGGCGACTGAAGGCGAACAACTTCCCTGTTTGTCATGAGGGTAACTTCCCTCCGTGACACGAGACTAATTTGTTAAGAGGTTGTCAAGAAACAGCTGCCAAGGGTCCATAAGACCATGGCGGAAACCATCATTGTGTTTTTAACACCCTGAATACCAAGCTTTTTGTGTCGGCAGATTACCAGCGTACTCAGTGTGAGCACAAAACTTTAACTGGAAGAAAGGGGAAGGCGTAACCCAAATTAACCAATAGACAACCTTTCAGAATTTCGAAATTGTGGAGATTGGCAGGCCGTAAAGGCCAATGTGGGAAAAGTAGACCCGACCGTTTTGATTTTTTTCTGGACGCACCGATGACACCAAGTTTGTCCCAAGCCTAGTATCGGTAGAGGAAGCTCTCCTTAGTGTTCAAATTTTTTTTCTAAACAGATGGTAGGTATATATCTCGAGCAGAGACAGGAAACCTAATATACCCCTGAAACTGCCCGAAATCGCAAGGATCTTTTCCAGCCTGCGGAAGTTGTACTGACCAGTGGTCATCAGCTGCGTTTTGGTGATAATACCGCAGACCAGGCAAGGAAAAAAAGTTTGATTCAAACCGGGCAAAATGGAAATTATGGGGAGCGAAAAAGTGCCGTATTGTACTCACAGTGAGTACGGTGGTAGTCAGGGTGTTAAATCTTCGACGTGGGTACCTCACACTGATATGATTCGCGCACTCTTGTTTATAAGCAGTCCGTGGTGAGGCCGGAGTATTGAAAGCTGGGATCTATAACTTTTAATTCTGCTTAGCTGTTCGTTGAACACTTCGGGATGCCGTGCATTTATTTTTGGCTCGTGACCGAGATGCAGTATGATCCGAGCGAGGCGTGAAAATCCTTCCTCGGTAAGGATGGCTCATCCGATTGTCCGTATCGCCGTATTACCATACCGGTTTACATATCAAACGTTGCCGGTAACATTTACCTTTTGAATTACCTGGTCGTCGTCGAATGGCGTTTTTTGAACAGCACGCTGTTCTAAACAATGCTTAGGTTACATGCACCATATAACAGTCGTTGCCATTTCACTGTAAGGTTAATCAACGGTCGTACACACCTCATCCAGATCTGGTTTAGGCAAAATGTCTTTCTTGACGACTAAGGTTCGCTACGTTGAACTTCCCGGTTGATGCATCTTGGCTTTCAACCGCCCGTACTCTTTGGGTTCTTCATCTGTCGTTGACTCATTGATGATGTGGATTTTGCACTGTGTGAAAGGGATGGCACGGTTTCTGCTTCGCGGAAGACTTTTCCTTCTGGTTGCCTTGTTGATTGGTGTACCCACCCATTGTCAAGAGAACGAAGGAGGTGGCGGTGGCACTGAAGGCGGAAGTGGAACAGCGACTCCCGCCCCTTCGAACGATAACCCAGCGTCCAGTTGTGCTTGTAATCCGGAAGATAACAACACAGGCGCCATCTGCGCCAACGATGGAAATACTTACAGCAGCGCGTGCGACTTCCGGCTGAAGCAAGGACTGCGAGCGGGTGGGTCGCGAGCCTCTTCTCCTGTATTGCTTCACCCTTTGTATAAACTTCGCTTTGATAATTCATTCTGTTTCTCTTTTAGACCTGGGTATTAGATGCGTTGGAAGTTGCCCTTGCGATGAGTCGCTAATTGGTCTGGGAGTGGACTGTAGCGCCTCCGCTGTAAGGGAGCTCACAACACCCTCGACAGGCCTGGAGTTCTGCGGAACCAATGCGGTCACTTACAATAACGAGAATATGTTCATGTGCGACCAAGTTCAAGATTCATGTAAGTTTTTCACACAAAATTTCAATACAAACTTAACGTAGTTCCGAAGGCTTAATTGTTATATTCTCTTACAGCTCTGGCCATCGCTTGCCCAGGAACTTGTCCATGCAACTTGGCCGATTGTCCTACCACAGCGACCGATCGTCCGCCGCTGCGAATCTTTCAGACTCCATCTCCTAACGTCATAGCTTACCCTCCCGCTGTCGTTGGACCGACCGGTGGTTACGGTCCTCGCGACAGACCGCTCCCTCCGTTCTCCCCACCTGCTGCTCAGAGCGGATACGGAAACCGCGGTGTCGATACTCTACCAGCCCAGCAACCTAGTTATCAACAGCAACCGTGGTCTCCACTGCCATGGGCGCCACCGGTTCCAGTCCTGAGAGGTAGTGCTGATCCTCGGCAAGGATACGGCTCGTCATCGGTCCAAACGATCGGTAAGACAAAATATGGGAAAGGATAGAAAACCAGAGCAAGAAAGATGATTAACCTAATAAGAATGATAAAACAAATAAAGGCGTGGCGGGCAAGAGAAACGTGCCGGACCATTATTACTAGGTGGCGCACGCTTCCAGCCAAAAATAAGTGAAAACGCGCGCCACCCAAGAGCACGATCTTGAACGTTTTGTTTGTTTACCTCGCGAATAAACGGGTGACTTACAGACGAATGTGGTTACAGGTACGCCGAACCAAGATCCGATCTTCATTCCAAGACCTATCACCACAGTCACGTCGGCACAACAGACTGGCTATGGAGCTGCAACAGGTGACAGCACCGTTGAGGCGCCGGAGAGTTTCACTTTGGCGAAAGACCTGAATTTGGGAAAGGATAGGGACTTTGGGAATAAGAGTAAAGCCTTGACTCATTCAGCCTACAACCCCTTGACTGAGGCCTTGAGGAGTGTACCGTTCAGGCTTTTTAGGCATCTGTATATCTTGGTGACGGTCGCCAGCGAAGGTATGAAACAGATCCCTTTCCAGATTGCAAAGAACATGCAAACGAGGCTTCCGGCTTATGTCAGGGAAGTGCCGGTGCAACTAGCTGAAGCTATTCAGGAAGCGCTGGCTATACATTTTGATAGCTTAGCCAGACAGGTGAAAGACACTGTTGACGCTGTACGAACTCTTCTGGATAATGACGGGCTCGAGGGATAACTGTCCGGGCTGATCGATCAATCTTCTTTACATTATTAATGTTGTGCGTGGATAATGAGTTGTCTGCATGGCCAAGTCTGTAGACTTTTTTTTCCGCAAATATTTTGGACATCGAACAGTAAGATCGATGTTGCTGTATAAAATTTGTGTCTAGAAACTCTTCGTGTGGTTTATATGGGACTTGGGGTCTTCGTCAAATACATATCCAGCCAGATTGTTTTCCCCGGTGGCGCACGCTCTTGGCGAGTACTACCGAGCTTTTTTTTGACAGAACGATCTAAGTGTAATTGCGACGCTCCGTATCAGGATTCTCTGCGTGCATTATTTTGATTTGATGAAAGCGGCCAACGACAGGAAGTCTGCTGCGGCAGGTGCATACTTGTGACGTAGGAAAAGGCGTTTTGATCCGTTTCCTGCATGATAAAACTCGAGATCCGAACCGCTTATTTTGCCAGATAATATCGACTTTGTCGTGCGCGTAAAAGCTTTGCCATTATGCAGTAATGTAACACAGAGTATTTACTCGTTCGCGACCTGCATTCACGTTCTCTATGTGACACCTTCACCTTTCAGGAAAAATCAATTCTAGCCGAGGAAGAGAAAGGCCTTCTGCGCAATGTAGTGTACGTTCCCCGAGCTGGTTCTCCTGCAAAACGGGCTCTAACTATCCTTACCTGCATTAGAGCAGTCCTTCTTGCGTTGGCTGAGATTCGCCATACTCACGGCTCAGGATAGCATTTTCCCTATAGATAGTATAGTCCCTCCGAAAACGGACGACCCGGCTGGAAGAACGCTCTGACTTCAAACAGGCTATATATGGAATATATATGGAAGCGCTCTCGACAATATGTCCTCTCTGCATACGGTTATTTAGAGCACTGCTTCCCTTCAGGGCTTCACCTCTTCTTTTTCTTCTATCGTCGGAATTTTTGCCGCGTTGCTTTTCGCGGCTTTGTTCAGAGCACCACGATCATTGATCGAGCTTCTGGGCTGGGTTCAAATTACCATCGTCATGCTTTCCGCAGAGTCGACCGTCGAAGTGATCCGGGTGCAACTATTCAACGGCATCTAATAGCGTGGGATAATTGGGAAGATTCTGGTGCTCCCCTCAATTACAACTTTTATACTTATATCTCCGCCTTCTCTTTTTTCCTGTTCAGATTGATCTCTCATGCGTGAGACGTAATGCACCCCAGTGCATCATCAGCTACACACATCGCTAATCCAGTTGCAGGTCTGCGGGCGATGTTTTCGAGGAAGCGGAATACCTCTACAAAAGTTTATTGTATCCGACTGCTTCACCTGTTATCTTTTCCCTATGCATGCCGAATATCGATTTCGAAGGTTTCGAGACGGCAACACTATCAATGGAAAACCTGCTGCTGCCGATCCAAGGGAACCCGTTGTTGACTATGTGAAGTCTGGTTCTATCATATTGATCTTGGACAGACGTAAATCTTTTCGGTCGAAAAAAACAACACAGACAAATTTTCTCTCAAGTGATGGATGAATCGCGAAGACAGTTTTGAGTTCCAGGATGGCGTCTTCGGTGCCCACTGGCAATCACGTCAGTCTGCTGATGGTAGCCTGTCAGCAAGGTAGTCTACACCAGGTCCAGGAGGTCCTGGCGAACGAGGTAAGGTGTTTCAACTCGAAGCATAGTGTACGTATCGAGTTACAACAATATTGTTCCTTTTTCAATATAATGAAAAACATGGATTTTTAGAAACCAAACTCGTCCGTTGATCCAGTGCTGATTGTGGATCGGAATGGGCGAAGTGCTCTGCACTATTGCGCAGAGTACTCACGAATGGATTGCGCCACAGCGATTTTGGAAGCGATCGAAGTGCCAAGAAAGAAAGCACTTTTGGATATAGCGGACAATGAAGGCTTCACCGCGCTGTTCATCGCCACCATCAATGGGAACTCACCTATGCTGAGGTTGTTGATAGATAATGGCGCCCAAGTCAGTCTGCAGGACAAAGAACTACACACACCGGTCCACTGGGCAGTTGGTACGCAAGTCTAAAGAAGTGGGAAATTCCAAAAATCAGTTATAAAATAGTATTCGGATGCAAGCATCTCACAAAAGTTCCTCACACTTTGGCGCCAAAAGTTACTTTCAAAAACATGCGAAACGGTTCGTGGTATTTCGCTTAAATTCGTGTCCAAGATTTTCTTTTAATTCAAACACGCTACTCTCCTAGTTTAGGAGAATTTAGCGCCAGTTCGGTTGGGGTGTTTTTCTACGGGTTATTTTGCAGTTTGCGGGCATTACGATTGTTTGGAGCTGCTGTTACAGCAGGAGGCCGAGGCTTCTTCCGCTGACATCCATGGTGCTTATCCTCTCCACTACGCCGCTCAAATAACCGCCCATCCTTTGGACACTTCCGGTGCGCATTCTTCCGCCCACGTCACAGTATCTCCTCCCTTTGTTCAGAAAGAGACTGGACCCGATGCACCGGCGACTTCGATCTGTTCCGCAGCTCGCAACAATAGCTTGAGATTCCTGGAACTTTTACTCGAGTACGGAGTGGAAGTGAGCCCTTTGGATGCCGATCGACGTCAGCCACTGCTGTGGGCTGCCAGTTCAGGTATCTGACTTAGATCATAACGTGGATTCGCTGTAATTTAGCTCATTCGGTTCCAGGGGCGTCCGATGCGTGCCTTCTTCTCGTGAAAGCAGGCGCTGATGTAACAACAGGAGACAAAGATGGCTTGACAGCCTTGCACTGTAAGAGCTCTTTGTGCTGTGATAACTGGCGAAAAGTTTTCGATGGTAATTGGGTTTCGATTGCAGGCGCGGCGAGCAGGGGACATGTGGACTGTGTCAAGGTTCTGGTTGAGGACTGTGGGACTGACGTTGACGTCAAGGATAGGCATGATTGCACCCCACTGATGTATAGTGCCACCCTGGGGTTCATCGATTGTATTCGCTATCTGGGCGGGCGTGGAGCCAGTAAGGATCATCAAGACCGGAAAGGCCGCAGGTAGGACACTTACGATCCACACTGTCGATATACTACTCACTGAACATTCGCCAATAATTATACGTGAATTTGCACGTGCTATCGGTTAATTACTTCGAATTCCATGTCATGTGGGAAATTGTCATTCAGAATGCTCTCAGTGCTGATTTCCGATAATCGGTGCCTTTTTTTGCGTCATGTGTCCACTAAAAACATCCCTAGTGAAATTTAGCACCTCGGGGAAAACATCTTCCTATGTTTTGGAGATTTGCCTTCCGATACTCAGCACGGAAGCTAAATCGGCGGAAGTGTTGTCCACCTGTCGATAGGTTTATGATTGCGCGCGGCAGTTACTTTGATTGCTAGCCGCAAATCTCCGCAGCAAGTTTCAAAATTGGCCAGATAAGCAAGGAAAGACATTTTGTCAGCGTTTATAACGCAGAAAAGTGTCTTCGATGCTTTAAATCGGACTTGCTCAATGAAACAGAAGATTCCAGATGATCCAGATATATCTGAAATTTTCTGTGAAATTATGAAGAAAAACGTAGTTTAAGAACAGTTCGTTGATATTTCAAGGGAAAAAATTTCAGATTCACTTTCGAAATGGGAATGGATTTCGGGTGCTAAAGACTCTAATTATTCGTGTTAAAAATACCGACAAAACAGTATTTGTAAATTATTGAACGAATTTCAAAATTTGGGCAGTATTTGGCGGCTGGTGCTCGAAGGAGTCGCCGCGCGCACTCAGGGTATGTATCTTGATACATATGGTCAGGTATAACCTAGAAATCTGCCTTCCGTGACTAACACTAGGCGTAGAAGACTCAAATCGTAGGACAAACGGTTTCCTGCAGGTTACTTTGTCGCACTTGGAATGCCCTTAACATCATTGCTTTACACCGTAGTGCGGCGCATCTGGCGGCCTCGAAGGGGCAGACAGAAAGTATCATGGAGATTGAGGAACTGGGCGGCGACATTTGGCTGATGAACTACCGCGGAGACCTGCCCCTCCATGAAGCGGCGCAAGCTGGATATATCGGTAAGAAACATGGATGGGTGGCAGTCAGAGTGTTTCCGCAGTTTTTGCAGTATCGATCGATGAAATGAGAAAGTTTTTCTCATGCAGGTGTGGTAGAATGCATGCTGTCAAAACGTCCTGATTACATCAACGCCGTCAACCACAACGGGAGGTCGTGCTTGCATCTCGCTGCAATGCAAAAGGATTTCGCCCTGTGTCAGTTCCTGGTCGAATCGAAGGCCAACGTGAACCTCGTCATGCAAAATTCAAAGGTAAGCAAATGCACCGGGAGTTTCGGGATGTCCCGAAAACTAATTTTGTCGGCAGCTCTACAGTATATTATGAACACTGATTTTCCAGATGCCGCGGATTATAATGGACAACTTTTTTCTGTGGTTCGTTTCGGTTACGGGTTATTCACTACACTTATTGTCTTTTCAACAGATGCAATATTTCACGGCTCTGGATTTGGCTATTGCGAAGAACAACGTCGAGATGATCAAATATCTGCGCTCCCACCTCGCTATCGAAAGTTCCCAGCTAACGAACAAAGCAGCCTTATTCATCCAGCAGTCCTTCTCAAAGCGCTTCGGTGAAGGAACTCGCCTCAGCTCAACTGCTAGCGATCCTAACGGCATCCTCGAAGAAGCCTTCGAAACCGGCTTACGAAGTTCCCCCTCTTTCCAGTCTCCATTGAACTTCGCCCGACGATCCTCTCTGCCTCCATCAAAAGCTGCCGGTGACGCTTCTGAGAACTCCGAGCCCGGAGAAACAGATGGGTCGACGTATCCACATCTACCACGGGAGGTAACCTCAAGTTTAACCGAGTTTGATCACCTGGTCACGATGGAGCGCCATTCGGACTATGACGCCATCATGGAAGCTTCGGTATTGGGGAGAAGGAACAGCGGCAGTCCTCAGAACATAACTCCAATTTTCCAAATACCGCTGCATGACTCAGAGGAGGAGAAAGTGACCGCCACAGAAGATCGCCATGACGCTCAAGTTCCACCGCTAAAACCTCAGAATAGTAGCACCAGTATAGCTCAACATGAAGTGTCTGGTAGCAGTCGCAGTGGCGCCACTGTCGACGGTTCTTCGCGAAAGAGAAGCGTTCCGAAACTGGAGATTGAGATCGTGGATACTAATCACAATGCACACATGAACGAGAAGACGAATGCGGCACAGTCCGCTAGGTCAGAAGGGCCCTTAACTCCGGTCTTCGAGATGGGAGGACTCGCACCGGAACCGGATGTTCCCAGCAGGAGCGTCAGTCGCACTTCGCTGGTGAAATACGAAAGCGACTCCGGCAGCGACGATGTGAGTCTTGTCATTTCATTTTATCTGCCTTCTTACCGTCTTCGAGGAGACTTTCCTGTTTTAGGATATGAAGCATCCGGATCACAGATCGAACTTTATGAGGAAGCTGTTTTCCCAGCAAAATTCATTCCTCACGCCCAAAACTCCGGAGCACAAGTACGTAGAAGCGCTTGGACTGTTCCATACGTCATTTCAAATGCTCATCATAATATCGTATTGTAGTAAGAAACTGACGATGTCCCGGTCCTACAACTCGCTCCATCGGGACGATATGGACCTTAAAGCTCCTGGAGGAGATACCGGTTGGCAGTCAGCCAGGTATCAGAAGAGTATGTCAACGGAGGATTCCATGCACGGGCTGGACGCTAGCGACTTCATAGCGGGGTTTCAGCATCCCGCTCTGTTGTCCTTATTCATCCAAGATAACGTTGTCGATCATCCAGCCTCAGATAGTAGAGTGGATGACGAAGAGCAGACCGGCGTGCAGCCCCAGTCCGTCCCAAATGAGAGGCCTCCGTCCCGCAAGCATAGTACAAGCTCGATACCTTCGGCGAAAGTTTCACCTCATGATAAAGTGGCTATCGCGGTCCAGACTTCGGCTCGTACTCCTCGACAGTTCAAAATGAATGGAACCCACGATGCTGGAGTATTCGCCAGACGAAGTAACACCAGCGACTCTGAAGCTCAGACCAGTGCGCGAGAAACCTTTGGGTCCAGTTGGGCTTCGGATTCCAGTTCTATCATGAGCTCCACACCGAGAAGCCGATACTTGAGCGTATCAACAGGTAAGACCTTTGTAC
The DNA here is from genome assembly GCA_001949185.1 of Ramazzottius varieornatus. NCBI lineage: Eukaryota > Metazoa > Tardigrada > Eutardigrada > Parachela > Ramazzottiidae > Ramazzottius > Ramazzottius varieornatus. Next base: position 7,352,068 of record BDGG01000002.1, on the reverse strand, counting down.
AAAACTCGGTGTTTTTACGTCAAGTTTGTGACACGACACAGTGCTAGAGCTTTCATTTCGCAGATGATGCTCACTCATTCCCGCTGTCGGGTAAGGGTGCTTCTGACTTGGATCAAACTTCCCCACCCGCAACCGAACCTCTTGAGCCTAAACAAGCACCCATCCCACAACACAGAAAAAGTCTGGAGACCGGTGGAAAAATCTTGCAGCGACGTGCCTCACGCTTGAGATGGGACGACTCTAATCTGGACGAGCTCCACGCCGCTGGACACAAGCCTACTTTCCTGGACATAACTTCCGACCATGTGTCCTTTCGAGAACCCGAAACGATAACTGACGTTGTCGGCGGGCAAGTACGCACTTCGCCTGTAATTCGGGAAGCTCCAGACGAGGACTCTGACGTCGCTCCGGAAGAACACAGTACGACACAGTCCCTGTACAGTCGGTTCCGCCCTCCGACTCCGCGTGTTCTGAGTCTCAAAGATGTAAGGCATACCATAGAAGTTCCAGCTCGATCGCGGACGAAAGGACCCAGAAGACCTGTGTTGCAAACAGGTCGTCGAGATCGATTGCGACCTGATAAAACCGAGAGTGAGAAGCCGACCACGACTAGTAATTTCAGAGCGCGAAGAACGAGGCGCCTGTTGGAAGAGAAGGAGCAACCTATCATCAGGACGTTACCTCAAATGCCAATGAAATTTGTATCGTCTTTCAATAATACGGTACATGACATTGCGCCGCACACTGTGATAATAAAATATCTGGATCAAATGGAACAGATGCAGAAGAAGGACACAAAGTACAACCAGTCCGTCGTTCTTGCTAAAGTGGTATGTACGGCATGCCTAGTTTATCGACTTTCGTGCATACATAGTTCTGTCCTTCATAGATACCAAAGTATCTGAAAGAAATGGAAACCATTGGAAAGCCTGACAAGCTGGTAAATCGAGAAGACGTCACTGGCAAGACTAAAACGTTCAAGGACTGGCAGCAGTATCTATTGCGTATGTAATTCGAGTCTTAGCCTTGCGTTCCACACCGAAATTGTTCCAACATGTTATTTTACAGGAAAACTAAACAATTTGTCTCCCATGAACGCAAGTCCCCTTACCGATATAAGCGAAGCAAGGAGCTCGACTACCCTAAGAAGCCGAACTGAAAGCGGTGGCTCTTCCGACACGTTACCTAGAATAAAGCATGCTGCTTCCGCCATAGACTCGGGTAGGTACAATAATTCTGCAAGCACTAGTCACGCGGTCTGCACGAATTCTCCTATTCACAGAGGGATCTTCCTCGAACAAGCAAATTACAAACGGAGCCGGCTCGCGTTCCGAAAAGAGCTCTGTCGGGTCCAACGGCCATCATATCCCTCAGACCAGTCCGCCGAACGGACTGTCAGCTGCCATCGCAGGAGAGACGACTACCAGGTTTCCGATCGTCTCACCGCTCATTCATCCCTTTCCGTGGAGATAACTGCTCGTCTCGTCGCAAAACGAGGTTAGGATCTCGACACTTAAGCTCAATTATAGCACAGTTTTAGGCTCTTCTTCATCGCGTTTATTGCCGTTCTTCAAGGAATATTTTCGGGCTTTCTTGTTTGAGCAAAATATAACCGTTCACGTAAGCACTTGTTCCGTTCACTCACAGAGCATCACAGGAACATCAGACTATAGTTCGAGAAGTCAATAGCTCGAGAAATGAGTTAGAGACAACAGAATACTGTACACTACTCATCGAGCTGAATAACGTCAAATATTTATTTTTGTTGTTGAGGAGCGTCATCAAGCTGTCGTAAGAATGAAGGGAAAACGAAAGCATAACCCAAAGAATTTTCATTCGTCCGCCTATTCAACACAGGAGGTTTCACTTCCGCCTTCGCTGTAGTTGTTGATGTGCTGGTAGCAAGCGGCGCAAAAGTAGAGTGAGATACTATGCGAGGTGTGGCTGTTGGACTTGATGGGCCCTCGGAAATCTTCCGGGCAACCCAGCCACTAAGTTTCCCGACATCGACGTAGACCGTCGGTGCATCGGTGACGTTCGTGCAATGGGTCACACCCAGAGCGACGAGACCGCGGAGTTGCCAGTTCCAGGTTCCACTGTTCATACAAACCAGTGGACCGCCGCCGTCACCGTCGCACGCCGTTCTGTCGGGGTCAGCGCTAGATCCGCAGTACATACTCTTCGGGACCACAAAGTCCTGGATTCCAGATCGGGCTAGTCCTTTGATGCATTGATCGTTCGATATGGGCTTGATCTGATTTTGCTGCAGCTTCGATGCATCAGCTGGAAAAACGACACTCGTTGAAAGTTTTGTTATTTTGAGTTTTGAAAGAAATAAATTGGAATAAGTTTGGACCACTGGAATAAATATATTCCAATGGTGTACAATAAGTACTTACCGGATGAGTACGTGGAACCCCAACCCGTAGCGAAGCAAATGTCCTGCGCTTGAGCAACAGGGTCCACGGGTTTACTGCTCGGGCAAATGGTGCAGATATTTCCAGATGCACACTTGACGTTCGGAATACGGATGAGAGCGATGTTGTCTTCAAACGATCCAGAATCCCATTTCTCGTTGACAATGACTTCGATTGGGCTCGCTATTCTAGAGTCTTCCTCCTGGTTCTTCATGTCGTATTTACCGAGAACGACTTGAAAATTTCGTGGCAACCGACTGGAAAAAAACACGGCTTGTTGTCGGATAATTTACAAATTTGAGTCCGAATATTATAAGGCTTCTGTTCGACTATCAGTGTTTTTGCGCGGCTAGACTTCTGATCAGCAACTCACTTGGCTACTTTGTGGGCGGCCGTGATGACGTAGTTGCGGCTGATCAGAGCTCCGCCCCCAAAGATCTTTCCGCTTGAATCTACCAAAGCAACCTGTCAAGAAAGGCCTCATTATTCTTCTTTTCGATGTAGGTTTCTTGAGCTGCTTCATCTCAGCACAGTCAGAAGCCATTAGATAGGCAGCAAACCCATACTGTATAGGCGCAGTACCTGCCAGCAGAAGGTGTTCTTGATCGCATCTTTGTCGGTCAGCTTGCGCTCGATGCGGAATGGAAAGCCAAATCCAAACTCGGCGCTTCGCGCGAAGAAGTTGACTTGATTTCGGATTCTGTCGGGCACGGCAGACGAAGCGTCCGGGTCATCTCGAGTACTTGCTGAGAGCGGTGAGAGGGCTCGAATGAGGTTAGAATCGTCATCGACGCTTGGCAGAGCGACAGTTGGAGCAGAAGACGAGGTTGATGATGTCCTGCTGGTCGTGGTGGACGGAAGAGTCGTAGTCAGCTCTGAAAACACTAAACATCAGAAGCTCGAAGCCTGATTTGCGATACACGTAATCCAGAAATTTATCTGTCTGGAACCGTCAGCAGATAATTCGCGAACACTTATATTTAGATCAACAAATTGCCGGTGTTTAGAAATTTCGAATTTTACAGTTCCTCATGATTAGTCTGCTTTCGGGGATGGTAACGTCTGTTGGTTGTGAAGGCGGAAACGTTTTTCTAGCGTTGTTTTAGAGGCCAGGTCAGAAAGGAAACAAAACACGAGAACTAAGTGATCGCGGTGATGCGTTTCCTTCTGCCGGTGTTAAAGTACTATAGTGATTGCCTATTGTACCGGCAGAGGCCTGATCTAGGCCATTCGTTCGGCATAAGAAGTTCCATATGTTTTATGGTCATTGTTATTCGGGGACAAAAACAACTCACCTTGTAGCATAGAGCATGATGAGCAAGAATTATCCGTGTCCGGTACGGTTGGCACCAAGAAACAGCAAACTTCAGTGGCGGCGCATGGGGTGCTGAAGAGAGGAGTCACAATTGATCCGCCCACGATCTTGCAGGACTCTGGACTGCCCACACAACGCCCTTCTCCCTTCACGCTCTGACAGCTCTGAACTACAACACATAAAAAGGAAGGGTAGGACTGGGTTATGGAAACAAAAACTTAAGAAACAGATAGATTCACCAGCATGCTGTTGCGACAGGTCGGTGAACAAGAGGGGGCTGTCTTTCCTTAACCTGCATACACTAATCTGCGACCTGAATGTTGTACATTGGTATGCAGGTGGGGAAGGAAGACGCGCGGTTCTGTCGCCAGCTTCCCATCTCACTTCCTGCCCGTACGCGTGGGGTATTACCAATACATATTTGGTTCGACGTACCCATCAAGATTCCCTCGCCAGCTGCTCCGTAAAGTAAACAAAATATTCCAAGAATCAGCGGAAGCATTTTGTAAGGATGAGGGGATCCGGAAAGATGACTTCGATACAGAAGTCGAAGTCCAGCGGAGCCGGAAGTAACTTTTACTCTCACCTAACACGTTCGAACCGCAACTAACACTTTCGATCTTCGCTCCGCGCGAATTCACGATGAAAAATGCGAATCTCTCTGGGCGGTTCTAAAATGCCGTTTCCCGGTCGGACTCAAAACTCTTCCGAATCTGCGACGAGGTCTACCGACGACTGCGATAACAAGCATGATCTTTCTTCTCAATAAACCGTCACGAACAATGCGGACACCCACACGATTAGTCGGACAATGTCTCGAGGCGGAAGTATGCGTCAATAATCAAGCCGAGATGAGGTGTCGTGCGAAGAACCTTGACATTATCCGATCTACAGTGACTGACCAAGCCTAATTATAATTTTCGTACCTCACGACACACTGTATATGAAGCTGCGCCGCAGGTGTATGTTAAGAATCTGATCAGGTTCGTACTTTCAAAGGCGTGTAAAGGGTCGTCCCAATTCCTGATCATCTCGACGGATCCAACTATTACTGACGGCTTCCTTTGCTCAAATGTTTTGGACAAGAAGGGTAAGATTGCTCACTCGCATCCAGTCATCGTCACCCTTGACATCAAATCCACGATTTAACTTTACGGTGGGTCGGAAAAGAAAACTGGAAAGGAACTCTACTTGAACCGCCTCTAGAAAAGTAGGCTTCAACCGTAGAAACCAGACTTGGAAAGAGCCAATCAGCTAAACTTCCGCTGGGTTCAGACCTCAGAAACAAACGCGTACACACGACTGGCCTAACTACCGGTCTACTGCAGACAGAACTTCCGGCCACTGGCCGAGAGCTGCAGCGCCACAATTGATTGGACATCTTAGCTGGCAGCTACCGCTGTCGTCCGGTGGCCGGAAGTTTCTACTAGGCCGGCGGTCAGGTCAGGCGCGTGTACACATCGAAGTGCAAGTACCGGCAGTTAGGGAAAGGGTAAGGCGGAGCTGTCAGACCAGGAACATTCTTGTACTTGTCGATACTGACCAGTGGTCTCCCCAAAAATGCCAGGTCCAGGGAAGAAAGTTTCCGCTCATCATCCGTAGCCACCGTTGTCAAATCGTATTTGTCTAGAGCTTCCAATATCTCCCATATACCTCCCCTGTAAAGAAGAAGACATTTCAGTCATGTTTCAACTCTCAGTGACCGACGGTGCATTGTAATTGCAGTAGCCTGAAGGCTGCCCACTCTCCATCCAAGAATTTGACCGTCTGCAATTCATCTGCTTGCAATCTGTCCAACGACTTGAGCAACCACTGGAGCTGTTCGTCGGGGTAAGGCCAAATGACATGATTGGCATCCAATGTTCTTCACAGCCATTTTGATGTAGCCGGTACAGAACGTCCAAGAAAAGGATTCTGTCTTTCTGTGAAATCGAAAGAGATGATCATCAGATGAATTGTCCACTGGTCATTGTATGACTTGGTGACGTAATGTAACATTACTCAGTTAATTTTGCTGACTTGAGTGACGTTGTTGCGGGATCCTGTTCAATCAACGTACCAACTTCGCCTGTGCCTTTTGAGTTACTCAAAGCCTTGAGCCTTAACGCGTGGCCAAGATGATGCTCCAATATTAATTCCAGCACTGCTTGACACCGAGGCTCTGTTGCTTCTCATCACGGCGGAAAGCCTTTCTTGTTGTCTGTGAAGTGATGTCTTTATATGTATACGCCGCAGAGGTTCAAGGTATAGAGGTGACGGAAGGGGATCCCTGAACGGACATTCGGCTGGAGAAGAGCCAAGACTATGGACAGAGTCATGGACGTGGCTTCTCCAGTGCCGTACTCCAGGACATTTGCAAAAGAGAGGAGCATGGCCGGAGCAAAACATCTGCATGTTATTGTTAGCGAAGTGAATGTCATATCCGCGGCCATGAGAAAAGTCCATCGACGGAACCAGGTACATTTGGCGCTCCACCACTTATGCAATGTCATGTCCCATATATATGAGCCGTAATTACGTTCGTATTTCAGGAGGATCGAAGTCAACTTTTGGACAAAGTACTCACTCTCAAGCATATTCTCGGCGGGGCTGAAGGTATTCTATCCTCGTACGGATGTGTGTGAGCAGTCTTCGTGAGTTGGTTGTGTTGCAGATTTAGACCAGATCGACGCGAAGACGTTCCTCTTACCGTTTCTCGACATCATTCGCGCAGAGGATACCAGCGCGGTGATCACCAACCTAGCTTTGTCGACCGTGAACAAGATTATCACCTGTAGAATGTTAGGTGGGATAGACTTTGGATTTCTCATAGTGGGATGCATCAAGCCGTAGCGGAATATTTAATGATTATGTAATGGTTTTACTGTAGATCATCGGAGTGGACAGGAAGTTGCTACAGTTGTGGACCTCATTGCCGACGCTGTTACGCACACGAGGTTTGTCGGCCAAGATCCTGCCTCTGACGAAAGCGTGCTCATGAGCATCATCCACGTAAGCCTTCCACATCACCATACTGACGCAGTCGAGTCTCCGGTCTTATCTCTATGTCTTATTCCTTATGGTTCTTGACAGGTCCTGAAGAATCTACTCGTTAGTCCACCGGGAAATCTTCTCACAAACGAATCGGTTTGCGAGATTGCTGGCTCTTTGTTTCGTATGTGCTTGGAACCGAGGCTAACAGGTCAGCAATAGGGAACTTAGCTTAGGTTGTATCTCGCTTTGTCAAATGAGTGTAGTATCAGTAAATGGTCCTTTTTTATAGAACTTCTACGCAGAGTTTGCGACATTTTCCTGGATGAAGTTATACAGCATATCTTCTTGAGACTTCCAGAATTTGTCGAATCACAGAAAGACATCAAAAGAGCTGTGCGAAAGGTGCGTATGTAGCACGAAATTGACAAAATTTGATTGAATTTTACAGTCCCCAACTAACAGAAGTCGGTTTTTCTGATCACAGTTGCATCGTCTCGTTACGAAAAGAAAAGCGCCCGGTCCACCCATACAAACTGCTACCTCAACCGAATCCGTATTACCCAACCAGGCCGAGAAGACTGTCTCACAAGAGGCTCCAGCGATGGAGCATGTCATTTCTTCCACACATCTACCTGACCTGAGTGGCCAGAACACCTCGACTATGGTCGACGGAGCTTGTCTGTCTACGAGGTCGGAACCATGTACCACGGAAAGGGCAGATGGTGCCTCTCCTCTACGGCAGACCGGTCAGGAGGATGCCACTTGGACTCCGGCCGAAGTGGTGACCATGTCCGAGGCTGAGAGTGAAGGAGAGGAGGAACCGGAAATCGGGTCGGAAAGAGCTACTCCGGAAGAGGCGCCCAGAGATAGGATGGAGTTTGTCAATGAGAAAGGCATCACATTCCGGACGGCTATTCCCAAAAATGACGGTGAATTCAAGTTGCACAGTTCACTTCCGGTTTGACGGAGTTACTAGTATACTAATGGCGATATACGTTATTGTAGAAACTGGGGCATATATACCGTACGGCCTTCCTGCCATCCAAGAAATCCTTCGCTTCATGGTAACCCTTGTGCATCCCTACGATAAGTACGCACTAAGTCTCTTGAAAACTGTCGATAATTGTATACTAACTGAAATCTAACGTGGTTTGGTTTGCATCTCAGGAACTCGGAGAATAACTTGAATTTGGGTTTGCGATTACTCGGAAGCGTGATGGAAACCTCGGCGCGAGCTCTCCCGAAATATACCTCGCTGATGGTACTCGTCAAAGACGATCTGTGTCGAAACCTAACCTTCGTACGTACAGCGTCTTAACCGTGCTGTATTGAGTACGAACGTGCGACGAAGGCTGATTGTATTCGTGTTCCAGCTTTTGCAGAGCGAAAGGTTGTCCATCTTTACCTTGACGCTCCAACTGGCGTTCTTCGTGTTCGAAGCCATGCGCGCACAATGTAAACTCCAGCTGGAGGCGTTCCTAACAACACTGATGAACGTGGTGGCCAGTGAGGCCCCAAAAGTAACCCTGGAACACAAGGAAGCAGCGCTGGATACGATCCTGAGATTCTTCAAACTAGCCGATTTCATTTCGGAAATATACCGAAATTATGACTGTGATATGTACTGCAGCAACCTCTTCGAAGATTTAACAAAGCTGCTATCGAAGGTACGCCTATCTAATTGCCATTTTTTAGTACGGATTTCTTTTAACGTGTCTGTACTTTGCAGAATGCTTTTCCTGTGAACGGCTTGAACCTCGTCCATGTTCTTTCATTAGAATGTCTACTCACAGCGATCGACAACATCGAAAAGAATTGCCAGAAGTCGGCTCAGTTACCCGAAGACGCTGTCAAAGAGCTCCGAGATACCCTTCGTCCAGAGCTGCAGACGTTGCGGAATCGCAAGAAGGTATGCGGCTTTGTTTATTGCCCGGTATCTCACATACCGTGACGCCTTGTTCAAACTGACTAATTTTTCTGTAGATGCTAAATACCGGTATAGAACTATTCAACACGAAACCATCTAAAGGCATCGAATACCTACAGAAGAATCACATACTCAGTGAGCCATTGGTCACCTCCGAAGTCATCAGATTTCTCCGAGAAAACTACAAGCTGGACAAAGCCATGATTGCGGACTACCTCGGAAACAGGAAGAACGTCGAAATCCTACCAGCTTTCAACAAGTACCAGCTTTCAACTATTGTGTTCGATCTTTCGCTAAATGTTCGACTTCCGGTAGAGCTGTCTGTTTCATACAGATTGTTTGCACTTTCAGGTCGTTCAACTTTGCTGGTAAACGGATTGACGAAGCTCTCCGAGAGTACCTCGAAGCCTTCCGTCTACCCGGCGAATCTCCCCTCATCGCTCACTTCATGGAGCATTTCGCTGCTAACTGGCACACCAGCAATCGCATGCCCTTCCGGCACCAAGATTGCGCCTTCACATTAGCCTACGCCATTCTCATGCTGAACACAGACTTACACACGAAGAAAGGCGGTAAGTTACACAAACCCATGTCTATAGAAGAATTCAAGAAGATGGTCAAGGGCATCAACGCCGACAAGTCAGTCACATACCCACCAGACACAGTCCTTGACTTGGACGGGCAGTTCCTTGAGACGCTGTATGACGCCATCAAGAGAGATGAGATCATCATGCCGGCAGAACAGGTTGGGCTGGTGAAGGAGATGTACGACTGGAAGATCTTGCTGAGAAGGTCCAAGGACCAGCGCTATGTCTTCGGGGTTGGTGGAGCGTTGGATGCGGACATGTTCGCGCTGCTTTGGGGTCCTACGGTGGCAGCACTGTCGTATGCGTTTGATAAGACTACGGATGACAATATCCTGAGGAGGTCCATCAGTGGGTTCAAGAAATGTGCGATTATTGCGGCGTCTCCGAACGTACAGTCTTCGGAAGTGTTCGACAATATCGTTGTTACACTATGTAAGTTATTTCTGTTTTTAGCCAAGAAAAAGGGAAAGAATAATCTAGAAAATTTGACGTCGGCAAATGATTTCATCCAGATCGTTTCTCAATGGCGCACACTCCCATTTAGTACCAATAGGAACGTGCGCCACTTGAGATGCCGATCTTCTCGAATTTATTGGCTGACGTTGTGATGAAAATTTGTCCTATTTGTAGCGGACACTCTTGACGTTGAATAAAAACGAAAAATACAATATCTTTCCGGTTTCATAGGTAAGTTCTCGACGCTTCAGAATTCGTACGAGTCGATCTCCAGCCTCGCTGTCAGCTTCGGACAGAACACGAAAGCACAGCTCGCTACCAAGACAGTTTTTAGTCTCGCCCACCGTTACGGCGATATTCTCCGCGAAGGCTGGAAGAACATCGTCGACTGCGTTGTCCTGCTCTTCAGAGCCAAGCTTCTTCCCGAAGACTTCACCCAAGGCGAGGACTTTGTCAAAGGCCTCGTCCCCTTACTCTACGAAGACGCCGCGCCCATCAAGCAAGAAGGTGGACTACTCAGCGCCCTCGTCAGCTACATCACATCAGACTCCTCCAAGAGCTCGAGTATGCTTCATGAAGAGAACGAGTATCGCAAGATGGCGCGAGCATGTATCGATGAATGCGAAATCAAAGAGCTGGTCAAAGATAGTAAGTTCTTGAGGAGCGAGTCGCTGAAGGAGTTGTTGGGGGCTCTGATGACTGCACACAGGAATAACGGGCAGAGGAACGCGGAACCGAGTAGTCCGGTTTCTTTGGTGTTTGCTGAAGAACAATTGGCAACGATCTGTTTAGAGCTGCTGGTAAGGGTGCTGATAGAAAACAGGGATCGGATTGGAGAGCCTGGAGCCAAGATATGGCCATCTATTCACGAATACATACATGCTACTTTACTTCAGGTGATACAATGGGCATCGTGTAGGCACCCGGCAAACAAACATGATCACAGTGTTTCCCAAGTGGCGCACGTTTTCAGTCTAAATGTTTGTGAGCATGCACCACTTTGGAAAATGATGTAGTCTAGTTTGTTTGCCTAGGTACCGTTTCTAATTCAGCCTTTTGCAGGAGTTTAAAACAATTGTGATTAAGAGCGTTTTTCCATTCAGGAAGGGAAGACCGAGATATCTTTTCGGAGTGAACGAGCAGTTGTCGGTTTGCTCCGTTTAGCTGTCCGCTTCCTGCGTCGTCACGACACGGAGATCCAGCAAGACATCATGCGGTCTCTGAGGCTCCTTCTCGGTCTCCGGCCTCAGTTCTTCTACCGCATGTCTCGTCAGATAGCCAATGCGCTTTACCAGCTCTTTCAGGCCAATGGATCCTCAAGTATCAAGTCAAGGGATGACTGGAAGCTTTTGTGTACTCTACTGGAATGCGCAGGTGCGGGAATACGCCTGCCGAAGGTAATGCACAGAGAAGCGATGCCGAAGTCGGAAAGTCAGCCTGTCAACGCCGTTCAACCTGACAACGAGGTATAAACGTTTTACCAGTCTTTTTCGCTCATCTCGACAACTCGGTGATCCTTTTCCTGTTACCTTAACTTGTAATATTAGGTGTGAAATCGATAGTCTTTCAAGCACATGCATACACGAAACTGCGCATGCACTGGTGTGAGAACGTATGCAGGTCTATGCAGCGTTCTCGAATCATCAACCCTTGACTATTCCATTATTGATTTCTGTCTGGTTTGCAGGTCGATAGAGGTTATACATCGGACAGCGAGCTTCACGAAATCCACGCTAGTCCCACAGGTAGTAACACCTGGTTGATGGTCGGTAGGGAAGGCGAAGTAGTGGAGACGGCAGGGAACCCGGAAGGAAACTTGCTATCCATACCGGTGGACATCATCCATCACGATACGGACGCCTTCTGTTCGGCCATTGACTCGCTACACTTTCTCATCCGAGAGACGGGCCAAGTTACGGTGGATAATGTACCAACGCTGGTGCATTGTCTGTGCGTCTTTGTGGAAGCTAGCATGAACGGTTTAGTCGGCGTAAACCAAAGGATCCAAGCGAACACCCTGAAGCAAGTCGACTCAAAACTACATCGGAACGTGGACAGAAGAGCTCTAGCTCACAAGGCGCATTCCTCACCCAGCAGTCCGGGAGAAGAAGACAACCAGCAAAGTAATGGAAGATATCAACAGAGAACCATTCAGGTATGTTGCAACATTCCCTCTTTAGATTTCAGTTACAGTACCCACAAACGGGACTTTGATTGCAGTTGCTGGATCTTATACACTGTCTTCATATCCGAGTGGCCTCGGTTTATCGAGGTTCGAGTGTGGAAGGTGCATTGTGGAGTGAAGTATGGTGTCCGCTTCTGCGGGGTATTGCCAGGGTATGTTGTGATAACCGTAAGAGTGTTCGTCTGGATGGGCTGAATTACCTGCATCGAGCTCTGCTGATACCCGACCTTCAGGCGCTGTCGGCTTCCGAATGGGAAGATTGCTTACATATGGTGCGGCAGACATTTTTTTTCGGCTGGAAACTATTGACTCGAAGTTACATCTTTGTGCTTCTTAGGTCTTGTTTCCGCTTCTTTCTTCAATGAAACAAAACATCAACCCACAAGACCGGATAGGCATGGAAGAAACGCGAGTCCGAGTTGCATCCTTACTTTGCAAGGTTCGTAACTTGGTTGCTCGGTTTGAAGCGATGGAATACCAAACTGATTTTCTACTGCAGGTGTTTCTCCAACATCTTCCACCGTTGCTGACTTTGCCCAGTTTTGATGGGACATGGATGGCGGTCTTGGAGCACTTGGAACAGTATTTGAAGCTTGACGCAAAGTCTGATCTCTTGGTGAGGAAGTTCGTTCTTTTCGAAGTCTTTTATATCAAATTTGTAAAAATGGTGATACGACTCATTTTTCTTGGTTGCAGAGGGAAGCCGTCCTTGAATCGATAAAGAACATGCTGCTAGTCATGAGTACCGCTGGTGTATTCCATGAGTACCATGGTCCTCTCTGGGATAAGACCCGGACGAAAGTGGAGGCGATTGTTCCTGGCTTGACACAGCAGCTCGTCGAACCAGCGCCGCCAACTATAAGAAACGAGAAACTGACGAGTCCGACTGAGACGGCATCGGGGGGAACTGTGCGTAGTCCCAGCACTACTCCATCGCCTGTTAGTTTCGACAGCCTGCAAGCCACATCTCCGCAACTGGATGGAATGCCCGGACTACCGTTGTTACTAGATCCGGGTATTCTGCAAGGGTTCTCCATCCCTTCCTCCCCTCCTCCGGTTAGTGAATAGTGGAACTAAATTGCGAAAGATATGAAAACGATACCTGCCTTCGTTTCTTAGGAAGCGGTAATGCCCGAAGTGGGTTCGAACACTCAGGCAGGAGACGCAGCAAGACTCGTCCACGCAGGTCCTGTCTTACAGATGTGAAATCCGCTGAAACCTTTTGACTTCGTCTTTTTTTGTGCTTGGAAAATGTCGTACGTGAGATTTCTATCGACGTAGATTTTTATTTTGGTTTTCAGAAGGTGCATTAGTGTTTACAGTCTTTTTAATTACTCCGGTGTAAAGTACGAGTGCTGTAATGGCCGGATATCGGAAAATCTTGCTGAGGTATCCCGAGAACCTTTTCATGAATTTTTTCTGCTGCTTTGATAGTGATCTTCCGCTGACCATGACGTCAACAGGATGGAGCGTCATCACACTGGCGTCATTAACTATCTAACACAACATATCATTGTTTCTCTTCTTCTTTAGAGAAAGTTATTCGCGTCTCTGATATACCTTATACCTCCAGTCTTGGGTCTGGAGTGGAACTCTAGCCTGTAGGTCTGAACAGTGAACGGAACGTGTAAAGGAGAATCGTAACGTCATTGATGCGCCGCGGTATGTCACTTCCTGCGAAATGGATGCCAAGAATGTCAAGCTCGACGTGACAGCTGCCGAGATCAACGATCAGTTGAGTACTTCCGGACCTGCAGGAGCAAATGGACCTTCGGAATCCCATGATCTGCTGCACTTAGACATCCCGCCTACCGAAAAGCAGAATGGACTACTCTCCCCTAGTCCGTCTGTCTCCGCTCCCGTAATATCTCCATCGACGCCATCGCTTGCTGACAACAATCGTAACGCGGTCTGCACTGGCGCTGTCCCAGGTAGCTTGAATGCCCAGAACGAAGGAGCTATTGACTGGTAGGTACATAACTATGGTAGTTTCCTTGACGTACAGCCGTGTCATTGTCTGATGTTTTGCAGGGGATGGCAGGGCTTTATCGCATATGGATGTCAGACCTTAGTTGTCGTTTACAACGTAAAGGCAGGAAAGAAGCTGCAAGTGCTGGATCAACATAGATTCCTCGTTTCTCAGGTAAGGACCATGCACACTCTTCCAAGCATCCCGTTAGTCAATCTGATGCTTGCTCCTTGACAGGTAAAGTGGCCAAGAGAGAACTACTGTCATGGACCGCGGCATCTGTATAGCCTTCGTCTGGCCTCAGCTGATACGCACGGTAACGTCATCGTGTGGGATGTCTGCAAAGGCGCACCACAGTCCAAGTTTTCCGAGTCGGAAGCTGCCATTTGTGATATGGCTTGGCACTGGCATCAAGATGCAGCGCAAGACATGTTGCTCATACTTCACCCTGCTTCAACGTTTGTCCTGTGGAATGCTTCGACAGGGACGATCATATGGAAGAAGGTTTTTTCACGAGTAGAACATCTGGAATCGTTCGACCTGGATCCACATCAACCCAGTCGCATTCTTTGTATGCCCAGATACACATACATTCGAAATCCATCAGACTACGATTTAAAAGAGTGGTGAAATGGAATAGATTATAATGTCTTTAAGAATGAGAGCTTGACAGACAAACTCAACCAGGGCAGTGGCGCACGGTTCCCATGTTACTGCCTGTAAGCGTGCGCCACTTGGAAACATGATGCAGAGCTTATGCGCCGGGCTCTGTAATAAGAAGTTCATACGAAATATAACCTGCAACGACAATACTTTCACTTGCCAGTGTGAAATTGTTGGTTGCGATTTCAGTTACGGCACCCGATGGAGTCTACATACAAAACGACTTCTCCATCTTCAAAGCTCCCTCTTCCGAGCCACAAAGGTTCTCCTGGACCTCCAACGGCAAGATCGACTCGTCACCGGCGGGATCCTTCCTGAAAGATCCCACACATTCCCCAAGCTCCCTCAAGGCTGACGTTCGCAGACGAGCCGCCAGATTCCTCACTCGAGGATCCATCAGCGGAAACGACACCAGTCTAACCACCGTCAGCGACAAAAACCTCATCGTTGAAGTATTCTTCCACCGCAGTATCAACGACATTATAGTTGTCATCTACCCACGACAGATCCAGTTAATCAGCCTAAAGTTTGGTTCAATATACAGAATACTCACTTTAGAGAAGAACTTGCCGAATATCATCTCAGCTATCCCTATCAGACAAATCAACGGCGTATACTGTCTGTACTCCAACGGCGCAGTCAGTTTCCGGTCGTTTGTCAAGGGTGACAAGGAAACTGTTCAGCAACCCGAAGCTGGTCGGTTGATGAAGAACACGAAACCCTTCGGATTCGTCGTGGATCCTGTGAGAGAAACGAGAGCAGGAGTGGTGTTGAATGACGGAAGAATACTCGTTTGGACGTTAGAGTGGATGGAGAACGACAGCGACCCGTCGAAGGCTCTGGGTCTTCCGCCAGTCCAGTTCTCTAGACCGTCCAAGTTCTTCCTGACCCATTTGACGTCGTCCTTGCCTCCACCACCGTTGGTATTACAAGCGAGTGCAAGGAGTATGAGCAACGGTGGGGAAGAGCAGCTGTTAGCGGTAGGATCGAGTCGGGGGTGTGTCCAGCTGTATGACGTATGGAGCAACGAGCTCAAATGTATGGCGAGGTCCAATTAACTTTTTTAGCTTGCAAACTTTTCACGTTTTCTAACTTTTGGTTTTTCGCAGGTGAGTTTTTCGTTCAGAATTTGCCGATTCAGGGAATCGAATGGGTGACGGAACAGCTTCTGTTGGTGTATTCCTATGCACAAGCCAGCATACCTAGCGCGCTAGTCAAGTGTGAGGTATCACTGATTGACTTGTCCTCTGGTGATGTTCGTGTCATAAGGCATGGCGCCACAGACGAATCGCCCATCCGAAGTATCAAGATTTCGCCTTCTAGAGACCACTTCGTAATCGTCTTCAAGAACGGTGCACCGGAAGTATGGAGTATCGCTGACGGCCGACACCTGGTCTGGCATAGACCGCGCTCTGTTCCACACGCCACAGCTGCCGAATGGGTTAGATGATTTTCTCCGTTTTTCGAAAAATTCATCTGAAACAGTAGATCAATGTCTTCTGAATGAAAACGAACTCCGAAAATTCAGTTCCTTAATTGGACCTAGACAAACAATCTCGACAAAATCGTTCTTGCAAGTTGCGCATGCTTCGGTCAGTAACACCGAAAACGTGCGCCACTTGGGAAAACACTCTGATCAAGTTTGCTTACTGAGTTTCGACTTTGACACAAGGGTTTGATCTTTAGGTACGCGTTGTGGAATCTAAGACCATGCTTCTCGAAGAAGTGAAACGTCGGCAAGAACTTCTTCTGTTCGTGGATATGAACGGTCTGTTTCAAGCGTACAAGGTAAAGGGTAATATCGTCCATGAGGACAAGAACTCGGCGTTCTTCACACAAACCACCATCGGGCATGTCACGACCATGTGCCGGAAGAAGAACAAGATCATCATGGGCGATGTAGACGGTAGCTTGATCAAGTGGCTACCGTCGGACAGTATGGCTGAGACTAAGAACCTGAATCGTGGATGGATCAAGACCATCAGGTTCTCGCCGAAGGAACGAATCATGTGGGCGGCCATCCTGTTCAACGATGGCGTCGACGTATGGGAAATCGAAACGGTAAGTCAACCTTCCGCCGTGTACTCGATCAGTGTGTTAGTGCTGTAGTATTCTCCGTTTGTGTGTTTTCAGATGGAACAGATCAACATGATGAAGCCCAAACACTTCAAGATCAACTCGCTCGACTGGGTTTCAGCGACATGCCTTGCCTTAGCTTGTATGGACGGAATGATCAGGATATACGACTGTCGAAATTTTCAAACGTGCACATCTGTGTTGACCAAGAGTTCTCTGATAGGTAAGGCTTTTATAGTAGAAATTCGTAGTGTAGTTTTTGAAATTGAGATGGATGTTATATCTGACCTTTGCACTGTTTTGCAGATCCTAAGATCAGTCCATATGTGTTGCATCACCACACGGCTCTAAAAGCGAAGTCCGGTTTGCTGCTTGGCTTGAAAGAAAGTCAAGTGCTGCTGGACCAAGATACAGAGGACTCGCTACCTCATAACGACCTACCTCCCATTGAAAGCCTCTCCGTGGTTGATCGGGGTTTCCTGGCAGCGTTGCTGATGGGTGATGAAAGCGACTACCACTTCTGGAAAACGTGCATGCGCGGTCTTCCAGCCAAGAACAGTATCCTCAAAGACTACCTGAGCCATTCCGAAGATAGCGTCCTCCTGCCAGGATCAGAACTCAAGGTAGTTACAGCATCCATCTAAGCTTACTTTGAAGAACGGTGTTGAATTTTCTTCTTTTGTCCATTCCAGACGCTGCAGATCGACCTCGCCAACTCAGCATTGTCAAACCAAGAAAGTGCTAGCGATGGCTTTCGCAAGTGTATCCAGCATTTGGTCTCCATAGGCGAGTCCGACAGAGCTGTCGAACACCTGTTGAATATGGATGCCAGTCATCCTCATTACTACGAAGACAGCCTAAAGTATGACTCTTTTACCGCCTGTGTCCCGTTTGTCCGCCAGTGTAATTCATATCCCTCTTGGCTATCATAGAGCTGCCCTACTAACTTCCCTGAAATCCTCCAATAACGCCGAGTCCGTCCAGAGTACCGTCAAGCTCATCGCCACTCACCTCATTGCCAGTTCTTCTCATGTATCCGATGGCGTCGAGATCTTGTGCGCCATCGGCAAAGTCCCCGATGCATGTCGCTACCTCCAGTCGTATGGTCAGTACAACGAAGCAGCTGTACTGGCCAGTGTACACTCCTTCTTCCAGACCTCCGAATCAAAAGATGTCTTTATGAAATGGGTGGACTACCTGTGTTCCCCCGAGATTAACTTCCGAAGCTTTGCTCTGATATTGTGTGTACACTTTGGTGCATCGGATCGAGCTTTCGAACTCATGTCTTCCGCTCGCAACATCGAACGGGCTGTCATGTTTCTCAAAGCGTGCGAGGAGGATGGAGTGGCCAGTCCATTCTTGAGTGACCACTATGCGCCAGTATGCGGTAAGTTTTCAAATGATACGCAGACGTCTCATGTACCTGCATACAGACACAACGTAGTCATCATACGTCCGGCATACGCAGGTGTGCGAACGATAGTAATAGTATTCTCTTCCGCGCACGCATGGCATATCCAAACTTCATGCAGCTGCAGACAGACATACCGGATGCGTAGCGCAACTTACTGTATGCAAGTACTCGAGAGCCTGATGGAGGATGGTGATTTTGTTTTATTTTTTGCAGAATCTGTCCACCTCGAATACGCTCGGTATCTGCACAATATTGGTCTAAAGAAGCAGGCTCTGGACTATTGTGATAAAGGCGGCAAGAATGGAATCCTTCTTCGAAAGGAGTTTGAGATTCTCGACCATGACATGAATGAGGATGCTCTGATGAAACCTTCCAGTATGTGAGATGGCTCTACCTCTGAAGTTCTTTCCAAATTATTCCAGCCGCTTGTAGATATGGTAGCTAAAATTTTGTTTTTTTTGAACCCCGGTGGACCAAAATTTCACGTTGTCGTTTTGAATTCTGTTAAAAAATTCCGTATATAAATGTTTGGTTTTCGATTGTTCGGTGTTTGATCACTCGCGCCGAGAAGAAAAACTGTGTGCAAGTTTTTATTCGACAAAACTATCTGTTATATTGCAGCAAAAACATTAGTCATCCCCCAAACTGAAACTCGTACGTGGTACACCCCTCATGTCGTCAGGTTCTATTATATGGAGCTGATTTGATGAGAACACTACTGCTGCGTTACGACTTTCAGCGTACGATTTTTTACGACATTTCACGCTGAGACAGATAAACAATTGTTTTCGAAAAAGATGTCCTCCGCTGGCTGCGAGCTAGGTGATGGAACAGTCATCCTCCGTTTTCGCCACAGCAAGTTCGTAATGCACCAAGGTGGTGAAGGTACCCAGAAGACAACCGGAAGACTCGCGCGATTCACAGTAACTGTAAATGAGCATCTTGGTTTCAATGAACCGACCAGCAGGGAACCTTTCATACAAGGAACCATCAGACTAATTTATGCGGAGGCTTAATTATCGGTCTTCACCTTAAAGAAAAGGAAATCAGTAGTTAAATAATACGAAATTAGAAAGGAAAGTATTGTTTTGTTGTGCGTGAAAGACTTGACCTAGCCTTGGAATAATCGTCAAAAATGCATCCTGCTACTGAGAACATTCTGGACCACATCATGCATGCGGCACCAGTCTCGGCCCCGCAATACAACTGGGACCTTATCTGGATAGTGGTCGCCGGCTTCACCCTAGCTTTCCTGATGTCCTTTGCTGCAGGTGCGAATGACGTAAGATAAAATTCCCTGCAGACAAGCAACGGACTATAACACCGTAATAACGTGTTTGAAGCTGGTACTCTGGACAGGTGGCGAACTCATTCGGACCCGTTGTCGCATCCAAAGTGTTGAGCCTGAAAGCAGCATGCGCCTTTGCAGTCATCTTCGAATCGTTGGGTAAGTCGACTCAGTACTATCTGTGAACCTTTGAGCGTAGCACTCAAAAGTTCCCAGATGAACTTCACGGTGAAACGGTATCATTTTGTAGGGGCGGTCGTACTTGGGACCAGGGTATCAAGCGTCATATGGAGGGACATGGTGGACCTCTCGATCTACAGAGGAGTCGACGAGGAGAAAAGGCTGTTGTACGGAGAGATAAGTTCCTTGATCGGCACAGCTGTTTGGCTCTACACCGCAACACTCCTGAAAATACCAGTCTCAGGTAGGGAAAAGATTTTACCTGTAAATACCCTCGCTTGTATGTGTTGCTCCACTAGGACTTTCGGTTTCAGGAACTCATGCGATAATCGCGGCTACCGTGGGATTCTCTCTGGTTAACCATGGACCACACCAAGGCATCTATTGGTGGCGTATTCTCCGTATCGTCTCTTCCTGGTTCATCTCGCCCATATTTGCCGGAATAATTTCCGGTGCCTTATTTGTCGTCGTACGCCGCTTCATTCTAGACACTCAAGAGCCCAAACAAGCTGCCCTGAAATTCATGCCTTTCTTACACGCCCTGACAGTCTTTATCAACGTCATGTCCATTTTTATGTACGGCACAATAATTCCCGGACTTGTCGAGAAGATTCCTTGGTGGGGAGTTCTACTCCTCAGTTTCGCCATGGCGCTCCTAATCGGGCTCGGTGTACACGTGTTCCTTGTTCCATGGCAAAGATCCCGCATGGAAACCATTGCCGCTCAAAAGCGCGACGCACTTCTCATCAGGAACCTGCGACGCTCCTTGCGCTCTCACACGACACCCGAGCCATCAAAAGAGTCAACAAGTAGGACTCAACTGTCATTCTCGGAAGACGAAGAAGGTGCCGTTGTCATCACCGGACAGATCCAAGATCGGACGGTATCTTTCAGCACGTCAAAGACCATCACAGGTTTCGATACAAGTTATACAACCATCGACACTATGAATCTACCCAGACGCGGATCGGATAATTCCCTTCGAACTGGCGGACTTCAACGATCAAAACGGAACAGTATCAGAGCGAGACATCGTGCAGAGAAGCTTCAGTCTTTGACGGAAGTCGAAAGGAGTGAGTTCCTCCTCGAAGTCAGTACGGAGACGAATGAAAGTGTGGTCGCCGTCGAAAACTGCGATAGTGCTCCAGCGACACCAACTACCGCACCTGAACCCTCTTCCCGCGGTTGTTCATCATGTCCCAGCTTGGAAGTCTGCATAAAAGCCAAACACAACAAGAACCTGACGTATCCCGTTTCGTCCGCCTCCCTTTGTGTAAACGTACCCGCGTCAACCAGCGCGGGCAATAGTACAAGCACATCTAGAGCTGCGAGTCAGGAAATTGCGGCAGGTTCCTCCAATCTGCTCTGCAGAATCTGTCCGTTTAAGTTAAACTTGGATTTCGAGCAGGTTAGATCTCATCGTTTTTAGTATGGCAATTTTGGTCGTTTGGAGATTCAAAGAGCATATTTTCGTTCTAGGATAACGAAGAAAGAAACGGGGAGAGGGACGAAGATCTGCCGGAAGTGGCATCCGTTTTCGCGATCCTGCAAACTGTGACAGCTTCCTTCACCGCTTTTGCACACGGAGGAAACGATGTCTGGTGAGGTCATCACTTGCTCACTTCTAAGTAATTCCGGGGAACTTTTGTGTTTAACGGTCACTGCTTATAGTAACACAGTGGGTCCATTAGCGGGGATATGGCGAATCTTCGCCAATGAGAGGTTCATGGACGAAGCCAGAGCTCCGACTTGGCTTTTGGCTTACGGGGCTTTGGGAATAAGCCTGGGCCTGTGTGTTCTTGGACGGCAAGTGATAGGAACGGTGGGAAGTTCGTTAACGACTATTCTGCCTAGCAGGTACGATACTAAAAGACGTTTATTGTCCTTCCCGCCCAACCTGGTTATTTAACTCGACCAAGAATTTCTTTCTCTTAGCGGGTTCTGCATTGGCCTGGGTACCGCATGTACGGTACTCATTGCCAGTGAAGTGGGACTTCCCGTCAGCAGTACACACTGTCTCATTGGCAGCGTCATTGTTGTTGGATGGATAAGACGGGCCCAGCGAGAAGACGTAAACTGGACAGTACTATGGAAAATTATGTTCGGTTGGCTAATTACTATGCCTGTTGCTGCTGGTTGCAGTGCCGCAATGATGGCTTTGTTTTCGCTGGCCATGCAGTGATATCGTTATGTGTTTTACGCTCGAAAGTAAATACTGCTTAGAACGTCACACTTTACTACTTCGGAAGTTTCCATAACAGTATTATTGACAGGATGACTCATTAAAAAGACTGGGGTTGACTTACTGGCCGAAGTCAACATCATGGATTCCGTACAGCATTGGGCTGACCGGAAGTTTCTTCCTCGAGCTGCTGGTTTGCTGCAGTCTTCGAAGCTCTCGCGGCCAGCCTTCGAATACATTCTTTCTCTGTCCATTCATGCAGCCACGGGTTCGGTACTTCCGCGTACGCGTCAATGTTTCCTATTTCTTTACCCTTCTTTCCGAGCAGAAGCGGTCTCCTGCCGATAGCGGTCCGGAAAAGCCGATGTAGCGTGTTGTGTGCCGACATCTCTTCCGCAATAAGCAAGGTTTCACCAAATGCTGTAACGCACATGAATCAAACACGAACCAGGATCGAAGCGAAACGGAAACTAGGATAATCGAGGCAATCTTACATTCGCCGAGGAGTTTCTTGTCACTATACACTCCGATACAGTAGTAGGCTTCCGGCGTTTCGACGGCGCCTTTTCTCAGGAGTCGCGTTTCCGGTTCCGGACGACTATCACGAGCGAGAATTCCAGCTACTATCTCCATTGGGTTTTTGAGGTCGAGCAGCACATTGATGTCTGCGTCCAGTAGGCTCGTCATGATGAAATCTCTTATGAAACTTTCAGCGCGTGGTCTTCCGAAGTCTTCTGTTAAGGCACCTACAACGGCAAGAAGGGTGTCCTTCAGCGTTGCGTTCGACACCGGCAATTCCTGAAGAAAAGTCAAAAGATACTTATTGTCTTCTTAAGAACACAGAAACGGCAAAACGAATCAAGACAGGTATCCCATACTTCACACTGAACAAGATCTGTTATTCCGAGGTGGGATGCAATATTTGGCAGGATGGCTTCGCTTTGCATGTGGTTGCTTATTGCTCTATATAAAAGACTGCGTCAATCGGAAGTACGGTAAGCGGTCAGCAGACGATGAAAATTTTCTTACTGTATTCCATCCTCAGGGAAGAAAGGGAAGTTGTATCTGCAGAACGCTGCTATGTACCTCCGAAGGATTTGGGAACCTGCAATACGTCCAACCGCCAATCAATACTTCCGGCTGTGCCACTATACAGTACTGCATTTGTGAAATCGGTCGAAATCAGGTGAAATGTACCATAATCTCTGAGGCCCGTATTATTTGGAGCTTCTTGTGTTGTTTCAATCGTCTCAACATCTTCAAAAACTTCTCGTCGGCGAGCAGTTTCTCTTTCCGTATAGCTGGGAGAGATGAATGCTAGGCGGAAGGTTTCCGATGTTGTATTCTCACCCAGTCTTGCACCGAAAGCAAAAGTCTCAGCATCATAGTTCCTACGGTCATAACTTGAGTCAGAAGCAACGCCGGGAGCGGGCATACGTCTGCGTTCACAGACATGAAAATATGTTCTCCCACATAACAGAGTAAACAGACTTACCAGTTGGGACGAACGTTCCGATGGCGAAGTGGTTCGGGACCAGCTTCTTGCCTTCTTCTGTAGAGTTCATGCCTCCGCATAACGTCGTACTTGCTGAAAGCTTTATACTGCAGAATCGGGCAGGTAGACAGCATCCGCCACTGCGTGATCTTCGCGACCGCACCTACAGGTACAACATAACGGTGTATTCGGCATCACATCCCAGTGATCCCACAATGCGAACTGGTGAATGCTGTACTACAAGCACTTCGCAAGAAAGATACATGTACCTATAGCTCCTGATGGAGAGACCGTCCTGCGGAATGGTCGGCATGCTTGCCGAAGGCTAAAGATAACTGCTTCCGATAGTCTTCCCGACATGATGATTCGACTTCCGGTAGCCAAACAAACAGGTCGGCACGTTGATGTCCCTAACTTTGCGTAACCCACAAGTCTAGTCCATACAAGCTCAACGAAATCAGCGATATGTTTCCCTTCCGACTATACGGAGCCGTTTACAAGGAGCAGAGACCAGCCCGGTGGCGGCGATCAACCTCTGAGAAGAACGAGAAGAAGCGGAGCACGATTTTCGGTCTGCTTGAGATGGCAAGTTGGTTGCTCGATCCCAAGCAAAAACACCGTACGACCACGCAAACAGTTCCAAAGGTCTAGTGATCAACGAATCAATTCACACTGCTGCGCATATTAGAATTTAGAAACGTGGGGGTGCCAGGTCGAGCCGCAAATGGTCCGTAACGCAAGCTTCCTATCGTCACGACGGCGTTATCCATTTGACTTTAATTTTATTTTCGTCGAATCTTTCATCAGCAGTTCGCATCATGTTGAGGAACTGATGAATGATGATACTTTACTAACCGACCCAGCAACTTAGCGAAATTGTTGTGTATGGGTATGGAGGATTGCCAGCAGCTGAAGCCGAAGAAGATCAAGGCTACGTGGGTGATAGTGAAGGACTTCCTGCGGAATCATGGCCTGGAAAAGCTGCACATTGACTCGTACAACAACTTCATTAACGTGGAGATGCCCAAAATCCTCGAAGCCAACAAGCGCGTCACCAGTGATGCAGATAACAGCTGGTTCCTAGAGTACGAGAGCATCCGAATAGGAGCTCCACAAGTGGACGATGGACTGGGACAGACGCACATGACTACACCGAATGAATGCCGGCTGCGTAATCTGACTTATTCCGCACCCATCCTGGTCAACATGCGATACATGCAAAACAGTTCGGTGCAGCGGAAGACGGATGTGATGATCGGACGGATGCCTGTGATGCTGAGAAGTCAGCTGTGCACGCTGTCTGGAAGGTCGGACGAAGAGCTCGTCAGGTCGAAAGAGTGTCCACTTGATCCGGGAGGATACTTCATTGCGAGAGGAACGGAGAAAGTCGTGCTGATGCAAGAACAGATGATGAAGAATCGGACAGTTTGCGAGTTTAACACGAAGAAAGAGGTACCAGTTAACCTTATTCTTTTATGTCCAGCAAGGAAGTTGACTGGTCCTTGGTCACCCCTAGGAAGTCGGCCACCCCTAGGCTGCACCTGTATACGTCACTGCGGTGAACGTCATGGGCTTTGAGTCTCTGGGTGTCCGATTCATGTGCTTTGCCTTGTTTTGTCTTGGACCAACGGGTGTTTCTCCATTGCAGCTCACATGTTTCGTTGTCAGTTTCTCGCACGACCACAAGACTCGGACAACTGTCGCAAAGAAGCACGGATGCTACTACGTTCGTTTCAGCATGTTCAAAGAGGACATTTCCGTCCTGGTAATATTCGCGGCGATGGGCATCCACTACCTCGACATGGCACTAGGTTGGATTGGAAGGGAGCACTCGACGTTAGAGAAATTCACCTTGTCCGTCGACGAGTTCCTGTGCCTTAACATAAGTAAGAAAGAAGAAGCTTTGCTGTATCTCGCTGCTCGCCTGAAGACCGGTATCACAAGTTGGGGTGGATATAAACGGCCAAAGACTGCGGAAGTTACACAGATCTTGCTAGGCTCCTTCCTCAGTCATGTCCCGGTCAAGAACGGTAACTTCGATGATAAAGCAGCCTTCTTGAGTTACATGATCCGAAGGTGCATCCTCGTGGAGAAAGACCCGAAAATGCTGGATGACAGAGACCACTTCGGCGTGAAGCGCTTACAGTTAGCCGGGAATATTTTATCGCTGGTCTTTGAAGATGTGATTAAGTCGCTAAATACCGAACTGAAAACTCGCGCGGATAAGCACCTCAAAGCTCGCGCAAGAACAAGCCAGTTTGATCCGACTGCTCACATTCGTCAAGACAAGGTGAATGCTCCCTTCGGCTCGTTAACATGTTTGTAAAGTTTGTGAGTTTAGGATTGCTAATTTTGAAGATTGCGGATTTTTATCCGTATTTTTTCCAGGTGACGCACGGTTTCAACTACTTCCTGGACACGGGCAACCTCAACATTCGTCGGTTCAAGGTGAACAGGGTTGGGGTAGCGCAAGTCCTGGTCCGACTATCCTACGTTTCCGCAGTGGGCATGATGTCTCGGCTTCAAAGTCAGTTTGAGAAGAGTCGCAAAGTCAGCGGACCGCGTTCCATCCAGGCCAGTCAGTACGGTATCGTCTGCCCGTCCGACACGCCGGAAGGAGAGGGTTGTGGGCTGACGAAGAACTTGGCGCTGATGTGCGACCTCACTGAAGAATCTCCCGAAGACCAAGTACGAAAGCTCCTGACTTGCGTCACAACCAAAGCGGCGCACGAAGTCTGTACGACGCCGTGGACGTACCCACCTGGAGAAGTCTATACGGTCTTCGTCAATGGCAGTATCTTTGGGTATACGAAAGACGCTCTGGAAAGCGCCAAACTTGTCAGACAAGCGAGGAGGATTGGCAAGATCGACAAGTTTATCTCCGCTGCTGTCAGGTATCAATATCTAATTTAACCTGGCTGCCTGAGTTTTGATATCCATAATATTCTGTTTTTTACCCTCTCTTTTTGCAGCGACTTGCATCGAACGGTGACATTCTCAACAGACGGCGGTCGAATGACGCGTCCGTACTTCGTAGTGGAACACGGACAGCTTCCGATAGAACAGAAGCACGTCGACGCAGTCCGCGACAACTTGGTCGGCTTCGACGATCTGGTCCAAGTCGGTTTCATCGAGTACCTAGACGTGAACGAGCTGAACGATAGTCTCATAGCACTCGACGAAAGCGAACTCACACCCGACACCACCCACATGGAGATCGCGCCGTTCTCTATCCTCGGTGTTGTAGCAGGCACCATTCCCTTCCCTCATCACAACCAGAGTCCCCGTAACACATACCAATGCGCTATGGGCAAACAAGCCATAGGCGCCATTGCCACGAACCAGACTAATCGTATTGATACAGTTTTACAAGTGTCGTGGAACCCTCAGAGACCATTAGTACAGTCGAAGAGCTTTGGTATCACAAGCTTTGACCAGCTACCCGCTGGTCAGAACGCGATCGTGGCCATGATGTCGTACACGTCCTACGATATCGAAGATGCACTGATCTTGAATAAGGCGTCGTTGGAACGAGGTTATCAACGAGCTACGGTGTACAGGAAGTTGCAGACGAGTGTCAAAGCGAACTCAGCTGGGGAGAAAGAGACGCTGTTCCCGGCGAGAGTCAACCCCATGACGGGGCTGGTGTATCCGCAAGAAGAGAAACTGGACACAGATGGGATGATCGGGGTGGGGTATAACGTGGAGAAGGGGGATATTCTGGTGAATAAGTACGTGCCGGTGGGCGCTCAACAGACGACGGACTTGACGGTGCAGTCACCCGGAAGTGTCATGAGTCGACCACTGGTGGTGGATAAACCGGACCCGTTGAGGTTCCAGGAAGTGAATCCCTGTCATGTGGATAAAATCATGATCTCGCAGTTTGAAAGAGAACAACTGATCAAAGTTCGAACTTCACAGACACGTATACCCGAAATAGGTAAGACTTAGTGTGTAACCGTATTAAAGACAGACGAAACGTGCAAGATCTTCATCTCAAGTTGCGCACTTTTCAATTGTTATTGGCAGAAGGGTGCGCCGCTTAAGATGACAATCTTGCACTACGCTTTCTTTACCGGCCTTCCATTTCCGATAAAAGTAAGACCATTGTCTAGAAGAAAAACTTCGCTTTTGTCTCTTATTTTTCAGGTGATAAGTTCAGCAGTCGACATGGTCAGAAAGGTGTCTGCGGGCTGATCGTTCCGGAAGAAGACATGCCGTTCACAATGGACGGTATCCGACCAGATGTCATTATGAATCCTCACGGTATCCCTAGTCGTATGACGGTAGGCCTGCTTCGCGAGCTGATGGGTAGCAAAGCCGGCGCACTCCTGGGAAAAGTCTTTGACGGATCGGCGTTTGGAGAAGACCGGCTGGAAGAGATGATGAAGATTCTGGAGGACAACGGATATGACAAGTCGGGAAAAGAGATCATGATAGACGGTGTGACAGGGAAGATTCTAGAAGCGTATATTTTTATAGGCCCATTCTTCTATCAGAGACTGAAGCACATGGTCATTGATAAGATCCACGCGCGAGCGAAAGGTCCGAGACAGACGCTAACTCGTCAGCCCACGGAAGGTCGCGCTCACGACGGAGGTCTTCGCATGGGGGAAATGGAGAGGGATTGTATGATTGCTCACGGTGTGTCTTCCTTGCTGAATGAGCGACTAATGTTGGCTAGTGATGAATGTGAGGTACTGGTGTGTGACCAGTGTGGACTGTTCACGTGGAAAGAAGAGTGCTCATCCTGCCGGAAACCGGGATCGGTGTCGACTGTGAGAATGCCTTATGCATGTAAGCTGCTGTTCCAAGAACTCATTAGTATGAATATTGCTCCTCGTATGACTGTCACCCATCCATCAGAGTAGCTTTCCGTAGTCTTAGTCTGATTTTAGTTCTGCTGCTTCGGACTAGTTAGAATTTGACAAGAAATTATTCTCGACGTGCTACGTTGCTTTTGATTTTCCTCTGTGATCCCAAGAAAAATTGGCGCCCCTGATACTGTAGTTCATAATTCAGGCTGCAAGAAGAGTAACAAGAGTTTAATTAAACTATTGATCTTAATAAGTTCCGGTTCATGAATCATGTCATACCTGCAGCTACTCCAGCGACAGCACAAGCTTCAAATCGCGAGCCCTCCGTTATCCATTTCCGAAGTGCCTCTGCGAAGCACCTCCAGGCAAAAGAGATATTGCAGATGGATTATAAACCGTCGAAGTTCCCGAAACTGTAAACGGGGAAGTCTGCCTCGTGAAGATGATTAGATGAATGATAGATCTCGATTCTTGGATTAAACCCGAACTAAGTTAGACTCGGATGCGACCACAGTCCAGTTGTCATGTTGTCATGTTGTGACTGTTCAATGGGTTGATTGAGCTTTCATTGATTGAGTGTAAACAAATCTATCAGTTTTAGTTTCTTTGAAGAGTTTAATTCCTCTTAAAGATTTCTGGAATCTGGAGGACCATAGACGCTTCCGTTTGATCTTCTGGATACGGATGGCGGAGTATTCGTCGGAGTTTGAGTACGACTCTGAAGCGGAGACAAAGAGGTGAGCCCACACAGTGTCACAGAGTCTCCTTCGCAAGTTACATGTGGGCAACATTGCTAGCCGACTACCTTCGGTTCACCAGTTACTGTGTTTCTCCTAGGAAGCGACGACATGATCTGACGCAGAAGACTGTGCCTCGTCCAGATCCCTCCCAGCAAACTGGAAACAAGCGGCCTAGGTTGAGCGATCCAACGGATTTTAGGGAGGCCATAGACAGGTACGTATGTTCTTCTCTCCTTGTCTTTGTCATGACTCATGAGTATTTCCCTGTGGGAAGCTGTTACGTTAATTTTCCGCTTTAGGGATCGAAGGGAGATATATGGATTCCACTTGTCCGGCCTCGATGCCTTTACGAGACATAAAAAGCTGGTCAATGAGTACCTTCTGACGACGACCGGATCGACGAAGCTACTTGCACGAGATACGTAAGTAGGTAGCTTACCATTGTGCGTATATGTAGCAGTGATCATGCCATCCATGGCTGATGTTTGGACTGTTTCAGGAGCCGCGATCGCACAGACCTCGATGTCATAAGACAGAATCACCGTTTCGTGTGGGAGGACGAGGAGGATCAGACTGGAACATGGGAGCAGCAGCTCGCGAAGAAATACTACAATAAGTTGTTCAAAGAATATTGCATAGCTGACCTAGGTGGCTATAAGCAGAAAAAGATCGGGATGAGATGGCGGACAGAAAAGGAAGTTATTGAGGGAAAAGGTAATATTCGTGTAGCTGTTGATTAGTGGTGAAACAGTTTAGCCGTGCTATGAATGGAATAACCCGTTACCCGTTACGTTACAGGTCAGTTCATTTGCGGTTCCAAAAAATGTGACAAGAAAGACAATCTAAAAAGCTGGGAGGTGAATTTCGGATATATGGAGAAGGACATTAAGAAAAACGCGCTGGTTAAGCTTCGTAAGTCTTTCGTCGTCGCAAGCACTTTCGTGGCTGCATTTGAACCATTCCTTATTCTTTCTTTGAAGGACTCTGCCCTGAGTGTTCCGGCAAGCTGAACTACACGGGTCGCCACAAAGAAAGCAAGAGGTCCCTGGTGGTGAAACTCGAGCCTGAATCCAGCCGGGCGTCGGTCTCAGCACTAACAACAAGTAGCAGAGAGGAACTGAATCCTGATCCATCGGCGGCTGCTAGCGCAGAAGAAGTCAGAGAAGAGGAAAAAGTGATATGGGGGAAGCCGGCTGTTCCGGTTGTTGAAGAGAGGACGCGGGTGAAAGACTTCGATGATTATTTTGCAGATATGCTGTTGTAGAAGCACTCTGTCGTCGTTGTAATACTGTACGCTTTTTCCTGGAACCGGTCATCTTGGCACGTGCCGAAGATTGCAGTTTGAACTTTGAACGAAGATGGTCTGATAGGATGTCGAAAAGTAAGGTTGCTCTCCTTTACCCTTTTCAGTCCTGGTACTGTGGCGGAGGAGGTTGCTGTTTCGTCCCAGTCCTCTTCCGCAACTCACGATGGCCGTTCGCAGCTGGATGATTGCATTCGTCGGTATGAATAAATTACAACTTTTGAAAAAGTTTGTTCCGCCACTGTTACTTTTATCGATGGTGAAAGGTTGTTGCAGTGTTCACAGGAATCTTTGAGCAGCTCGTCGCTCTACAAGCGGAAAGTAATTTTACTGAGCTCCCGGAAACGGTTTACGGTACTTACGTCAACGACCCCTCAAGAGAAAGGAATTTCGCGGAACTATCTTCTCTTTTTCGTAAGAACTATCAAACACGCCTCCTTTCATCGACTGATCGATCGAACTTCTTGCCATGTTGGTAGCTTTGCCGGATAGTGTCAGTTGGCAGTCGAATACGCGGATGTGGATCGGGAAACTCGAGGATGAATATGCTGTGAGGTACGTGGTAGATTCAGTATACTCCTTCGGGTTCCTGTTCAAGCTCAACGAGAAGGGAAACATAACCTTCCGAAGTGTCCCTGTGGAGGTACGGAAGAACGCATTAGCCAGTGTTATGTACTAATCATTGTGGACTTCGATCGAGTAATCTTTTTCACCGATCCAGTACGTGTACAAAATCACTGACCACGACGCCACCTCGAATACTACGACTTTGGTCGCCGAGTTTGTTACAGAAAGAGGATCTTTCACCGTAACCTGCGTATTCGACGGAAAGAGTCTCACTAAGGTAAGTATGTACATCGAACTGCGCCAACGAACCAAATTAACTCCCGGACTGCTACCGTTTTCAGGAACTGCAGTATTGCGAGCGAAATCTGACGTTTGATATTTTAGACTTATAGGTCAGCAGGAAGAGAAGCCTTTAGGTATTACAAAAGAATCCTCCCGATTTTCGTTGACGGAACGTACGAGCCCGTTCCGGAACTTGTGGCTCCCGAAGAAGAAGCAAATGGTAATGTGGCTTCGTCAAACGTACCGTCGAAAACTTTGTTGGTTATAGTGGATGCTGCAGAGTTTTGTCATCATGTGGACGACATCGCGAAAATTCAGTTTTACCGGGACGGTAACAACACTCACTACAACCGTGTCACCCTGCAGTCCGGGACCTCTACTGTGTATCCTTTCCATCTGGACGGTCGCACTGAGAACGCCAGTTCCGGCAATCTGTCCATTACTTACAAGTACGAGTACCCGCATGGCCCAAGAACGGTTCTTTATCAAACCACTAACGTAGTGGGGACCGATAAAAACATCAGTTCCGTGGCGACCTTTAACCAGACCGGCGTGGTGGTGGTGCGTACAGTATTTCCGGTGTTATCCGAAACTCCTCATACTATTACTCCCTTTCTTTCGTCAGGTTTACAAAAGCGGCGGCACCGAGATTAAAAGATTCTACCGCCGGATGCTTCCTTCCACTGTTTTGGCGAAATTCAAAAGTACTCCTAGCACAGACCAGTTCACAGCCTTCGCGAAAGATATCAGTAAGATCGAAAAGTTTTTATTTTTCCTGCAGCACGATTACTTTCGGCATCTAAATGGGAGCCCGGCAATAACGCTCTACCAGATCGTTCCCCCAAGTGGCGCAAGTCGTCGGTAGTTTTGGCCAGAAGCGTGCGCCACTTAGGAGAACGATCTCGTCGAATTTGTTTTAAATGCCAAGTTTTAATTTTGGTAGAACTGGCTAACTTGGCAGAGGATATCACGGTTGAAATCGCCGAAACTCCAGACCATACCTACGTACAAAGAAACTTCAAAGGAGGAGATAACTCGTCCATCGACTTTCCTTTTGTCCTGGGTCAGAAAATGACCCAGTCTGTAGAAGGACGTGATGTCGAGGTTCGTATGTTAATACCACTGCTTGAGGTAGTGCGCTTTCCCTCGCGGATTCTACCAAATTTGCATGTTCACAGTATACGCACCTGTTTCTGGAAGATGTCCACCCAGTTCTTCGGACTGTATGGGAAGGCCTACAGGACGGGCCGCGAAAGCTCGATATTGTTGGTACGATTCTTGACCGTCTCCCGCTTAACTCTTGGGCTGTTCAAAATATTTAATATGAAAGTAACTGGTTTCTGTTGAAGGCACATTCACCCCGGACGGATACAAGGCTACTTATATCTCTGGAGACAGAGTAGCTTCCAGAAACTACACTCGAATTAGCAGGGACGAGGCATAGAACCAAGACGACTTCTTCTTGGCGGACAAAGATATGACACAAAATCATAAGTATTATACCAAGTTACGTTTCCGTTCACGGGATATACCCCCATTGATTTCTTTCATGATTCACTGACTGGTTTGTGATTTTGATATCGATAACTAACAATGAAAAAATAACTGTATTAGATTTTTAACACTGTACGGATATACTCAGATAAGCATATAGCGCAAGAGAAGCTGACTGCGCTCACAGAAAATCGTTTGAGCACCAGTTAGAACACCAGTTAGGAAAAAAGAATGTAGCCAGAGGAAAACATTAGAATCGTACAGGGAAGCTGAGACTGAAGTCTAGTCACGCCGAACAGCGAGTTGACTTCATTTCTGCTTCTTCGTCATCGTAAATAATTACTCTGTCTCACAAGTGGAGTTGTTCTGGTTTCCGCGGCCGGAACCTGACGGTGAACCGGTAACCTACGCGGCATGGCTCCACGAAGCGATGTTTCGGGACAAGCCTTGTTGTCGGGTACGACGTACATTTTCTGGACGATTGCGCCCGTGACCAGCATCTGAATCGTCAAGCGACCAACTCGCTCTTTCTCTTTACACTGTCGATGAGAAGAAAAAGATACCATGTTCGCAGAGAAAACCACAGGAAGACCTCCACGGACTTTTTTTCGTAAAGACGGGATGTTTCGCCTTCAGTGAAAATACGATCCTGCAAACTTACCGTTCTTTATAAATCGTACCCCGAATCATGTTTAATAAGCTAAAAACCTGATTCACCCTCGTCGGTCCGTGGAGCATCTGGGCAGGAGTCAGTAACGGAAAACGAATGTAGCTGAGCAGAGACCCAATCGCTGTTTCAATGGCCCAATCCAGTTTCATTCTTTTCAACGATTTTGGCGCTAAGCTCACTTCTTCCTCCGGTAAAACGCACACGGCCTATCTGTGGACTTTACCGGGAACGTTACCGGGAACGTGGTGGACATAAAGTGATGTCTGGCAGCACAAAAGAATAAATGGGAGCTGGACAGACAGGGAGTACAAGATCGTTATTTTGAATGGCGCACAGTTCCAGCCAGTAACAATGGACAGGTGCTTATGTTGAGAAAGTGATCTCGAACGTTCTGTTTGCAGAGCTCCCAAATAGTGTGTAATTACACTTTCACAATATCGTATGGGTATCTCCATATGAGGATGTGTCTAAAGTGTTTTGGCTTCGGATGTCACTATTGTGACATCAAGTCAAACTGCACCACAGATTCCATTTGCCGCACTTTGCCGCGGTAATCAGACCGAAACGAATGGCGGAAAATTATTGAGTCAAAACTCGCAAAAAGTTTTAACACCCTGAATACCAAGCTTTTTGTGTCGGCAGATTACCAGCGTACTCAGTGTGAGCACAGAACTTTAACTGGAAGAAAGGGGAAGGCGTAACCCAAATTAACCAATAGACTACCTTTCAGAATTTCGAAATTGCGGAGATTGGCAGGCCGTAAAGGCCAATGTGGGAAAAGTAGACCCGACCGTTTTGATTTTTTTCTGGACGCACCGATGACACCAAGTTTGTCCCAAGCCTAGTATCGGTAGAGGAAGCTCTCCTTAGTGTTTAAATTTTTTTTCTAAACAGATGGTAGGTATATATCTCGAGCAGAGACAGGAAACCTAATATACCCCTGAAACTGCCCGAAATCGCAAGGATCTTTTCCAGCCTGCGGAAGTTGTACTGACCAGTGGCCATCAGCTGCGTTTTGGTGATAATACCGCAGACCAGGCAAGGAAAAAAAGTTTGATTCAAACCGGGCAAAATGGAAATTATGGGGAGCGAAAAAGTGTCGTATTGTACTCACAGTGAGTACGGTGGTAGTCAGGGTGTTAAGGGCGAATCTTTCCGATTTGCAACGGGTTTCAGCTGGAGACGTGCACCAGCGATCATTTCCAGTCCACATACTCGTATCAATTTCTGCATTTGATTGACCGCTCGGATCTCTCTAGAAGTTCTTCCATTAGTCTCGGCCAGCGCTCGAAAGATCCTTTTGTTCGACGACCTGCAACGGACATCTTTCGATCACAGACAATGCTGCGTCGTGGCTTTGGCTTTGACTTCTTCCACATCCATTCCGTAAGCCTATGAAAATAAAAAAGACTACGGGCTTGCAGGCTGCAATTTAACCGAGCCTCTGGTACGCTGATTACCATAATCACCGTAATCCTAGACGTCGAACTTCGAAGAGCATACCTGCACCAAGATGCCTAATGCTTCGGATTCGCCATTCTTTTTAAGTAGCGCGAAATCTCTTCTCTGCACATTGAGGACCGTTCCAGTCCGTACCAGTCTTCCAGAACGCCGTATTGCATGACGAACTGGAGGAGTTCGAAGAATGTCGCAGCTCCGAAATAATCGTCAATGAAGGGAGTTATGTCAGCGTAAAGGAATCCGATCATAGCTTCAAACTCGAAGGCAAGCTTGGAGCAGTTCGGAATGGCTACCCTCATCAATACTGCGTCGGCAGTGGGTTTGTCTTCAAGTTACCTGTCGAGCGACAGGTCGAAGAGTATCTCACTTCGCCACTAGCAGCCGGTTGTTCCGTCAAAATCGAACCAAGTGTGTTCTGGAAAAGCAATCGCGCCCATTTCCCTCATTTTCAGACTCGCTCTCGACGTCCTAGCCATTCAGTGCTCTTTCTCGCCCTCCGAGAGAGTTTTTTCCACAGCAGGGGACGCTTCTACGGGCAAGAAGAATCGAACGTCTGGGGAAACATTAGAACAGAAGGTTTTGGTGAAAAGAAACGCAGCATATATTAACTACTCTTGTTAAATCTGCAGGTCCGATGCTGCGTTGTACCGTTGGAGAATTAAGATTAAATTAAATTCGGAAACCCGCGAACTTTTAATCAAGTAAAAGTTCTACTTGTTAAGTTTGGAACCGGAAGTAGTTAAAATTAGCAGTTTTGTGGATTTTAATTAAGTAGAAGTAAAAGTAAAACTCCGGAAGTCATAGTAAAACAACACTGATTGACGGTCGTAACTCGTAAGTCGTAATTCGTAAAACTGAATTTCAATTTCCAAAAATAATTAATACTTCAAATCCAAAACTTTGTTCCCTGGTAGGCTTGTACTTCCTTCTGTCTGCTTCCTGTCTGGAAACCTCTTTCGATAAAACAACCAGCGTTCTTCTGTGGATTGGATGGGATTTCTTTTACAGGCAATGACAGCGTTCCTCAATGGCAGCGCGAGAGACAGGTGACCCAGGGAAGGAGGCAAGTCAATCAGGAGCGATGGATCGCACCTCAAGTCCAGCCAAGCCTCAGTGGCTCGAAGATGCAGATAAGACAGTAGGTGCTTCCGATGATAATCTGGACCTACGCTCCACTAACAGCAATGGATCCGACAACAGAAACTCATCAGCCACTCTACCAACACCTCCGGAAGACGATCGCATATCGCTGCCGTCGGAAACGGAGGATCACGTCCTGTTCCCTAATGTTGTGTACTTGGGCGCAGCCAGCATGCGATCCCCTCGAGCAGAGGCGGAAATCATGAAGTACCTAGCCACGTTAAGCAGAGAGGAAAAGACTTCCGTGCTTGTGGATCTGCTAGTGCCAAGAATTCCTCAAGGTACTGTTGTGTTATACGAGCAGGGGACAGAGGACGAAGTGGCCAAGTATCCCGTATTCCGTATTATCTTCTGCGCCAAAGGAGGCAAGACTACTGACACAACTTCCAATTGCTTTGCTTTCACATTCGGACATGGAAGCAACGAAGAAGCGGTATTCCTGTGTCATGCATTCCGGTGCCAAAGTGCGGAACAGGTGACGAACATCATGATGTGCTTTGCCAGTGCATTCCGCAAACCCGTGACGAGTAGGTTATCGCAAGGCGAGTTAGCTTTCGTGTTCGATGTCAGCGTGGAAATTAAGGAAGAAGATTCCAAAGGAGCTGCGTATGCTGCTTGTCCGCGAGAAGGAAGAGACTGCTTCAAGGTAAGTCAGTCTGTTGACATATTAATAACCTGCATACGTCGTACCGGTACGCTTTGGCGATTTATGAGTATGCAGGTGGATGCAGGGTTCTGCAGTTTGAATAATCTTTCTCACCTGCATCCATCGTTCGGTGTTTTCGTACTAGGGCGTGAGTATGCAGGTGAATGATGTATCAGCCAGTTAGAATAACATTCCGCTCTCTCTTTAGTTACGCGCCAATCTGCCGAAGGAGATCGTCGTCCATGTTCTACAAGTCGGTCCAGAGAATCCCCATCTGTCGCTGGAGAAATGCTCGGGAGTCTGGCTGGCAGCGGGGAAGAACATCAGCAGGTCCGATCTACAGCGTCTTTCAGGGGAAAGTTGGTCGAACAACGGCAAGCAGTTCAACGTCTTCTGCCGATTTGATCCTCGAGAAGAAAAGTTCCTCCTGCTCAACACGGAAACGCCCGGAGAACACCGAAGCTACATGACGATCGTAGTGGACATTACAGTGGCAGGCTTCGAAGAAACGCTGACGTTTATTATTCGCTCGAAAGCAAGAATCTTCCCACCGTCGGAGAAGTTCTGGATGCCGGGACGCCGACAACTCCAAGAGACCTTCTTCCTTCGGTAAAAGAACCAGCTGTTTGCACATATACGCAATAAAGTAACAGGAAAAAAGTGCCCCAGTCAACTAAACGTACACCGGAAGTGTGGGCACGGCCTTGACCGTCGACCTGGACTGGGCCGTGCCGTAATTCGAAGAGTTCATTAACTGATGATAAACTCGTTTTTCTCGTTTTCGAACAGGCTGTTTTGGAAAGCGACGAAAGAGTCTAACAAAGGTTTCTACAAAGTCATCAACTTGGAAAGTCAGTCTCAGCGCGAAGGCAGGTTTCCTAGCGTCCTCCCCGCTCTTGACGCCTCTTCCTCAGAAGACGAAACCGCCGATTCCGATAGCGACGAACAGATGCTGAGTGGCTCTGGCCGAGTTAGCCGCGAGTGTGAGGAAGGAGAGCTCAAAGTGTGGTCTGAAATACTGACCAAGTGGCGAACGAACTTGGCTGTTCGACCGAAGTACCTGAACAGTATCATCAGACGCGACGGTATTCCCCAGTCGTTACGGTGTGAAGTGTGGCAGAACTTGGCGGGTTGTTTCAACTCGGACGAACTGTTAGAGAAGTACAAAAGTCTGAGCGTGCAAGATTCGCCCTGGGAAAGTGAGATAACGAAAGACATCAGTAGAACGTTTCCAGCTCATGAATTCTTTAAGGAAGCGGGCAGCGAAGGACAAGACCAGTTATTCCGTGTCATAAAGGCGTATTCCATATACGACCCGGAAACGGGATACTCGCAAAGCCTGTCGTTCATAGCTGCCACTATATTGCTCCAGATGCCGGAAGAGAACGCTTTCTGTCTTTTTGTACGGGTGATGGAAAATTACGGAGTGCGTGAAATGATGCGAAACGACTTTGAAGGTACGAGTAGATTGTTTCTAGATTAGTCGGTTATTTTGTGGATATTGGACTATGGTGCTTCTTGGTCTTTTGTAGGTTTGCGAGTGCGGTTTCATCAGCTGAATTGCTTGATAGAAGAGAAAATTCCGGACTTACATTTCCACTTGCAAGACACCGGCGTCGAGGTCCACATGTTTGCCACTCAATGGTACACAATGTCTTAACCCAGGGAATTTTTAATCTCGACACAATTGCAGACGTTCCTCACTGTTATGTTTCTTTAGGTTTTTGACTCTGTTCACCGCGAGGTTTCCGCTCTTCTGTGTCTTCCGCGTCTTCGACCTGTTTTTGTGCGACGGTCAAAACGTCCCGGTACTTTTTCAGGTAAGACCGGTCTGATAAGAGCTTTTGCTGTGTGGATGACTTTAACATCAGTGCGAAACGGCTTTGATCCTTTCTTAGGTAGCGATAGCGTTACTTCGACTTGCAAAGAACGACCTGCTCAGTCTAGATTTCGAGGGTATCCTGAGGTTCTTCCGCTTAACCTTGCCGAAACGGTACAAGAATGAAGACTTCGTTTCCGTGCTGCTACAGCAAGCAGTCACCGAGAAGATTAGCCGGAAGAAGATGGCGCAGTACGAAGCCGCGCAAGTGCAAGAAAGAAACGCGGAAGACCCACTCGAAAGAGCCAAGAAAGACACAAGAGAGCTGATGGGTACAGTGATGAGGCTGGAACGTGAGAATGACCAGCTGGCCCACGAACTGATCAACGGGAAGATCCAGCTGAGAAGCGAACTGGACAACGCCGAAGACATGAACGAACTTCAACAAAAAGAAATAGCCAGGTTGAACTGTCTGGTGATCGACGCGGAAGACGAGACGAAGCGTCTGAGGGACGAAGCCAGTATGGTGAAAGAGCTGTGTAGGAACATGGAGAATGAGACAAGAAGGATAGAAGAATCGAAAAGTCAGTATAAGCAGATTAACCTACAGCTTGAGAAACGCCTTGAGATCATGACAGCTAAGCTCCATTCTGTACAGAACGGTCTTTGTAAAGCATGCAAGTTTCCTCCTGATGGTGACACTGCACAGTCCAACTGTCAAACGAACCCTGATGAGGAAAAGATCAAGATGTTGGAATTGGAGTTAGCTCGCACAAAGCTGGCGTTGGTTGAGAAGGAATGCTATACGCAGGAATTACTCCACCAGTTGAACTTAGCAAGTCAAGGCGATCAAGCGAGTAAGAATAGCTGGTTGTCGAAGACGACAAAGAGTTTGGGGACAATGGTGGGAGTTGGATCGAGTTTTGAGAGAAGGACCTCAGGCTCCGCGAGTAGTGTGGCGAGAAACAGTTTCAGCAATAGTAAAGATACCGGTGTTGAACGAGAACCTTCTAATAGTTCTCACGATCTTTCATAATGCTTTTGTGTAGTATTTGTTTGAGTAAAATCACCCTGCTGTATACTCATCCCATAATCTTTCTTGTACTGTATAGTGTGTTCTGAATTACGGTGAAGCTTTTATTTATTTTTTAGTACGAGGTAAACGATATAAGTCGGGCATATCGATTTTCGCACCATAATTCGGGCAACGCGAAAAGTTTGAACATGAACGTCGACGCTTGATTCATCTCTCATTGTACGCCTGTTGATACACCACTGGGCTCTTTAACATTGGACAGACCCATCTCTCTCCCAGGCCAAATTCCTCTGATTCACAACGCTTTGTCGTTCTCACTCCTATTGAAATCTCGAGAAAAGGGATCAGTCTACCTCACGAAACAAAAAGCAGTTCATTACGCGCAGCAGGAGGTGAGAAAAAAATATGCCCAAATTACGAGTGAAAAATCACTATGCCCGAATTATGTCGTTTACCTCGTAGGTAATTGCCCTGTTTTAAGACATTAAGTCTTATGGACGGTTACCTTATTGGACCATGACTGAAAGGATGATTGAGTTCTGTAGAATTTGCTGCCCGGAAGTTGAAATTCTTTTCGCGTCATGAGTGTTATACTTACTGCTATAGAAGCGTGCTCCGTTCTTTGCGGGAAAGTATAAACCCCTTTTCGCACGGTAAGGTCGTTGCTGGGTCGGCGAGGTCGCGAAAATCGCGACATTATCGGTCTTAGTCCTCAATCTCTGTTTTTCTCATGTCTCAGTCTCTCAATCAAATGTTTGGCCGTATTCATGAAGAATAAAAGATTTGGGCGCGAGAAGAAAAAGCATGGACACAAGCCGGTGGAGAAGGAAGTCCGACATGCCGCGCTTGACCAAACTGCCGATCTTCCCAGTGGGCGTATTTCGGATGGACTCCTTTACCCAAACGACATAGAGATTATCTATAAAAGGAACGCAAATGGCTCTCTGGTGCCCTACGAGATCAAATCCCCGATCGTTCCTGAGGAAACGCAGAATCTAATCTATAGGCTAAAACAACCGAAGAAACCACTGGTCCTTGACGAGATCCCTGTTTTCGTGCCGGACCCGGAAGCCGATCACGATCTCAGGTATGCTCAGCAAGCCGCCGTCCAAGGCAAGATCAGCCATATCTTCGAAGGGAACAAGAAAGTCCGAGAAGCCGACATGTAAGTCACCACTACCGGTTCAGTAAAACCATACATACAGTGTGCGATGCATAATTCGATGTCTTTCCTTCCAGTCCATTTTCCTGTTTATCCCCATTCACGCAGTCTTACCTACGTGGAAATGAAATCAGGCGCGAAGAGCAGACGGTCAAACGCGCAAGCGAAGTAGGAGACTAAACATTCGCTGAACTCTTGATTGACGAACTTTTTACGAATTGTTCGTTAGGCTGCTCAATTCGAGCTCAGCGCATCGATCGAGAAACGGAATGTTTTGGAAGAGAAACGGCTGATGGTTCGCGATTACGTGAAGTGGATCAACCGACAGATTCACGTAAGAAAACATATTGTCATATTTTATAGAAGCCAAAAATTCCACCTATGGTCTTCGATGGCAGGTCAGCATGGCGGTCCGTGACCAGACGGCTCAACGAGCTGAGAAGGATCGCCTTCGATGCGAGGACCTAACTCAACAGCGTATGGAGTACATAGTTCGTTGCTATTCTGTTGGAACCTTTGATTTTGATTAACATCTCTCGATTGTGATTGTCATTAATATTTACCGGTTACAGGCTATTTGAAGAGCAGAAGAAGCTGATGGAAGACCGGTTCCGACTTCGCAAGATGCATCGTGCCCGCAAGAGGTGGCGGGCCTTCATGAGTGAATTTCAGCAGCATCTGGGAAAAGTTAGCATGACTATTCACGAAGACGAAACGAATTTTTAAGCAAGGCTTACGTGGCTTTGCTCCCCACAGAGTTTCTACGATATCGCAGACTTTTGCGGCTTTTACGAGATGTCTCAGGCAGTCCTAGAACTGTGTACAGAGAACAAAGACAAGGAAAAGGTTCAGCTGGATCGAGCTCTACGAGAGGCGGAAGTTCGTCCGGAGGTATTGATACTTCGAACGCCTCTTCAGTATATTAGCTAACGTCTTGACAGGTTCTGAATTATGCAGGAATGGACTGCTGAGAAAACTGCTTTGGAGAAACTAGTCGTCCAGTCCTTCGGCGAGCGCGATCATCTATCCAATATGCTCATCGAGCTACAAAACTTGAACAGATTCCACAAGAACAACCATGAAAGCGACAAGCAAGAGTGGCAACGTCTCACCGAACGGATAGACGACATGACATACAGCATCCAATCCTCCATGGGGTGCTCGAATGCTTACTTGCCAACGGACCATGTCCAGCGCCTCCAGATTGTAAGTCTGTAGTACTAACTTAACACGGCACACACTGTTGTTTAAATTTTCGTAATTTTTATCGTTTCTAGTTTGAACGATACCTCATATTGAGCGAAATTGTCGAGGAGAAGCTGAAGAAGATCTATGGACCACAGCTCATCGAACATCATGCAAAACCGCTGCGTGGACGACCCAAAAACTATCCTTTGGAGAAGCTGACCATCTGAGCGCCTCTCAAAATTATAAATAACAAAATAGCGAACAGCTTTGCTGATATTGGAGGTTTCTCAAATGCAATTAGAAGAGATCTTCAGACTGTTTTCTGACGCGAAGGCAGAACGTACTCTTGGTGGTTCATAAATTTGAAGGGATTTCTTCCAAAGGATAAGCTTTCAGGATCTTAACATCATGAGCTGGCTTGTCATCTTTTCCAGTTTCGACTTTGGACAACCGTTCGACAACTTTCATACCTCTAGTGATGCGCCCAAATATAGCGTGTTTACCATCGAGATGGGCAGTGGGAGCGAGGGTGATAAAAAACTGGCTTCCGTTTGAGTTCGGTCCAGCGTTGGCCATTGAAAGGATGCCTGCTCCTGCATGCTTCAGAGAAGGGTGAATTTCATCCTCGAAAGTCTTGCCGTAGATGGATGTACCTCCGCGACCTGTAAACCGTGCGAAGTTAGAAGCCTGTTTGGAATGAGAGCTATGTCGTGTCATGTCATATTTGATCACACCCAGCACAAAATCATCAACGGCAATTCCAGCTTACCTGTTCCGGTGGGATCACCTCCTTGTATTACCTACATAAACGAGAGAAAAACAAGAGAGTGGTGAACCTTCGTATGATTCACAATTAACACATGAGAAGAAAAGAACAGCTACTTACGAAATCTCGAATGATACGATGAAATAATACTCCGTCATAGTAGCCTCGGCCGGCTAACTCGGAGAAGTTCCTGCAAGTCCTGGGTGCATGATCCCAGTACAGCTCCACAACTATCTTCCCGAAGGAGGTATCCAACATAACAAACGGCAACTGCTCAGATGTAGAATCCATTGGAATTTGGAAAGCGTATTCGCTGGAC
Organism: Ramazzottius varieornatus; assembly: GCA_001949185.1. Taxonomy (NCBI): domain Eukaryota; kingdom Metazoa; phylum Tardigrada; class Eutardigrada; order Parachela; family Ramazzottiidae; genus Ramazzottius; species Ramazzottius varieornatus. Next base: position 7,309,531 of record BDGG01000002.1, on the reverse strand, counting down.
AATGGCGCGTTTGTCAGACTCAACAAATCAACCTAAAATTCAAGAAACTTCCTTACTGCAATGATACCGCTACTGTTGTGGAGCACCCGGTGATGTGCCGCTTGTGATAGGTACGATAATCAGCAAAAGCGGCGATCTGAGAATGGGATCTTTCGGAACCGAAAACTGAAGATCGAGAAACTAAAAACCAACTGCAGTTGCAAATGTGAACATTATATGACATCACTTGCTGTCATCACTTAACGATCACAAAAAGAGTTATATTTGGTGATGTCATATGAGAAGTCTGGCTACTGGACTCCACTCCTGCAATTTCTTAAAAATTTAATTTGCATTTGCTGGGATTTCTTCCCGATTTCCAACGCCTTCCGGCTTTCGCTCGCTCGCGATAGAACCCAACTTAATCTAGTGTCAAGATTCTCTTTTTTTCCGGTGCACACCCAACAATGTCACTGAGACAGGAACCATCATCGGACGATGACAGCTCGGCAAAGCGACTGAAAACGACACGTGTGAGGAATCCATTGCGGAGAGCGTGCTTACAACTCAAGAGGTGTTCCCTTTGATCCAACGTCACCTTCGAGACGAGCTTTTCAACCATCTGAATCTTCGTCAGGCTTCACGACTGAGCAGGTACTTTCTGTGCTGTACAGTACGCCGTTTCTGATAATTCTCATCCTATCTTTTATATCCGGGTTTGCTTACAGAGTATCGACCTCGTGAGCTTCCGAGCTGAGACAGATTCAGAAGCGTGCCGAGAGTGTCGCTGTTGTGGAAGACTTCATTAGAAAGAGTCCACCGAAGGAGCTTGACAGGTTACATTGTGCCAACTACGGCGATGTACAATCCCTCAAATGGGCGGCCATCTTCCTTGCAATACCAGCGTCTGACGGTGTCACGCGCCTTATCCTGGTAAACCATGCGACTCCCCGATCGATCTGGGCGCCTGCTTGAGGACATCAAAGATGGAAAAACTACGGACGGTCAAATATTTGGATAGAAGTGGGCTAGTGGCGCAAAAGATACTGACTTTGCTATAGCAATGTTTACGCTACCGAGTTCCACGGTCTTTGTTTCGCAGTCGGTTCGCGTTGGAAAAACTTGATTCGTGATGGCGACGTCGTCGAGAATTATGTTGAAGTCCATGTGGAGCCACGTGCGACCAACGGAAACGGTGTTCCCTGGACCCTGCGTTTCCTGGAAGACTTGTGGTCACACTTGAAAAGTATGAGAAGATCTCAGATCAAGAACCGCCGCCCTATGCTTTTCCGAACGAATTTTAATTCCTCAGTCGAATTACCGCGACCCTGAAACTAATCGTCCCAGTCTAGCACTATTAGTTTCATCTGTGATTTCTAACAATTTTTCCGGTAACTATATGAGAAAGCTGCGAGATTCATTCACTACCACAGTGTATTTGATAGTTGTGCACGTGAAGGTAAGAACTGGTAGCGTGAACTGGCTTCGAAAAGTATGAGCCAGTAAAAAGTATGAGATCAACACCTACAGTATATGTAAAGAACGAAGATAACAAACTATCTCGGAGAGAGGTGCCAACTCGAGACGAAGTCGAATTTTATTTTACAGCATCCTTTCTAAAAAGACAGATGAATCACTCGCAGACGAATGAAACACTACCTTCGTGGATTATCGCCTCTTGGTGCAGCAGGTTGTTGTTTTGAATCTTTGCCATCTCCCTCTCTTGCGCTCGACCGGATCCTCTTCCGGTCATTCTCTTCCACTTCCAGCTTTCTGGTATTCGTCGACGAACTCCTAGACGACCCTTCCTTCGGATCATCTTCTCTTCTTCCGCTACTTACGTCCTTGTTCCGCGGACTTGCTGGCCGAGAGTTCTTCGGCGAATCCCTCGAAGGCTGTGCCGGAAGTTGAGGCTTGGCCGTCTCCCGGATCCCCGAACGCACTGGCGAGGCCGTGACTGCTGCACCAAGCCTCGTTGCCACTTTCACCTACAAGCAACCAAGAAAACTTACCACTTCCTCCTTTTCGAGCTCAGAAAAACTCACCGGTAATCTCGCAGCCGCAGCAGCCGCTCTAGCTTGCGCCATCTGCGCAGCTTTGGCATCCCTGGCTTCCTTCGCTGCTTTCCTTTCTTCCAGTCCCGCTAGCTGCTCTGCCGTAGGTTTCAGAAACGAAAACTTTGACTCGAATCTTACTTTCTCTTTATCTTTCCCATCTTTATCCTTCTCGACTTTGACCGGAAGTGGCTTTTTGACGGCCTTGGTCTCTCGTTCCCTCGATCGACCTCGCGAATCTCTTCCATCCTTCTTCTTGTCATCATATGGACCAGTTCCACCAAAGAGTCTCACGAACGATCCGTCTTTGTGGCTTTTCTTGTGGTCGTAAGCACAAGCGAGGTACAGTTGGGTAGGATGGAAGGCGATGCAGCAGAGTGAGGTATGCTCTTCGTCGTCACGCTCTTCGTTCTGGAAACTCCATACTTTCTCGCCGGTCTCGACCAGCGCTACGTCGATGTAGTTTTCATGCTCGGCCACACAGGCTATGAAACGGTTATCGTGACTGAAGGATATACCGCGTATGCCTTGCTTCTGCCGAGAGACTTCTTGCATGGGAAACATTCCATTCATGTCCCATAGTGTCACGTTACCGTCCATCCCTCCAACAGCTAGCGCACTTCCGGTGTAATTCAGCTTGGCCACTGTGCTGGTTACACCGGAAACTGGAATGCTGTTTCTGCAGCACATAGTCAAACGTCAGCTCAAAAGCAAAGCTATGTTCCACCTGTTGCTTACATTGGGCGCAGTTCGGGAAAGGCGTATTCGAAGTACTCCAGCCTGCCGCCATGTCCCGCGGTGGTTCCGGTGGTCAGGAACAGGTAGATACTGCCGTTGCTTTCGCGGAACACGAACTCGTTGATTTCGTACCCGAACTGTCGATCCACTTTCTGTCCTTTCTCGACCTCGTAAAACGTGAGGACGTCATCTTTGTCTCCGACGGCGAACGTCTTTCCGTCAGGAGCCCACGCTACGCAAAGAGCATCAGCCTTGATGGAATACGACTGAAGAGCTTTACGCTGCTTGACGTTCCATAGTCGAACTACCCTGTCCGCGGAGTAGGTGAGGAGGATATCAGGCTTTATGGGATGCCAGGCCAGCTGGTCGATACTACGAGGAAAAAAGCAATGGAAGATACTATGTACAAAAATTATGACGAAAATTTGGTTAAAATTCATGGACCGATACTTTCGCTGATGTTCTCCTGCTTACCTATGGTTATGTTCCTTTAAGGAATAATCTCGAAATAGCTTGCCGTCCTTGTACGCGAACAAGATGACGCTCTTATCGTATGATCCCGTTGCCTTGAAGTATGAGTATGAGTAAAGTACGATCGAGCGTTAAGCGAACTATCGGGAAGTCTTAATTGAAATCCAGGCGAGCTTTCAAACCTACTAGTAAAGAGCCATCCACGTTCCATGACATGCAGTGTACTTTATCCGGATGTGCCGTGTAGTCCTTATATCTGTAAGTACGTTTGAAGAAGGCTATCTGGCACTCTAGCTGTTCTCTCCTGTCTGCAGATCGACCGACGACGATGTAGGGGAACTGTAACGGATCCTTCAGACCTGTCGACGCTGGTCCCTTGCCGTCCACTTTCACCGCCATCCCCGCCATCCCCGCCATCCCCGCCATCCCCACCATCCCCGCCATCCCCGCCATTCCCGCCATCCGTCACTTGGGAATTGGGATGTCGGCCGCGAGGGACCGTCCGATGTCAATTTGACGATTTTCGCGAGAAAACTCAGTTACGGACTTCAGATAACAATCTGGGCTTTGCCATAATTCGACTGCTGTGCCAGTTTGTGTCTAAGACTTGAACGCTCGGTCACGTTCCTGCTAAACCGAAGGATTGATTGTTTGAATTTTGTTCCACCGCAAGCTGATCGGTCGATCAATTCCAGCGGCCAGTGTAAACGCTTCGTTATCGCAATGTTAGAAATGAAAATGCTTGATCCAAAATTCTTTGTTAACGATTTTGTGACTAAAATCCTTCGGAGAGTCTTCGTCGTCCCTTCTCAGGCAGTGCTCGAGCGTCTAGAAGCAAGAATTATCATGGGATAATTCTGGATTTTCTGAAATTTTCTGGATCTTTTTGGAGTTTTTATAGCTTTACCAAGTTTTTGCTGTATCATGAATTGGTGCCCCATCAATCAATTCGGTACAAATCAACTGGAGTAAACGGCCAGTTGATTAAAACACAATTGATCCGTCTCAGCACCCTGCTGATCGGACAAATGGATAGTGGCACGAACCTTACCGCACTATCGACAGGGCTTTATGTCCGTGCGACAGGGTATGATGTACGATCGAATGCGGGCAGGGTGTGATGTACGACCGACAGGGTATGACGTAACTCGTGCTGCCCAGTAGGTAGATAGGTAGGTTGACCACTGGGGCTGACCACCGACACCTCTTGCTAGGCTGACCACCGACACCTAGCCACTGGCAATGGTAGGCTGGGTGCCCAATCGCAGCTGGTTCAATGGCCCTTCCTTGCTGTCTATTGGTCAGCGGGCGTAGCAAGCGGTCTGGGCGGAGTCCACAGTTTACTTGAGTTGATTATTTGAGTGAAAGACGCTCTCTATTACGTCAGATGTGAATGAACCCGCAGTCCCATTCTTTGATCTTTCCGCGGTAGGCTCAGGCTTGCTATAGTTTGAGCGGAGTTAAGGGCTATTGAATACTGAACAGATTTCTACCGCTGACTCAACCGGTCTATGATTCATTCAACAGCGTCACCGGAAGCCAGAAAGACGCGTGACGCTCTCGCAATTTGTCTACTTCTTCGTTCTTCCGCCTGGTAGGACCGATTGTTCGTCCTTCCAGGTCTCGGACGGATCTCTCAATGGATTCGGACAGCGAAACTGTACAATGTGAACAGTGCGGTGAGGACATTGACGTGTCGGAAGTACCGCGTAAGCGACGAGGAGGATTTCCCCCGTGGGTACGATGCACCTTCTGTTCGGACGTCTGTGAGTAATCGCTCTGATCCCTCATTCATCTCGACAGGTCTTGCCACAGTACCACAGCAAATCTGAAAGAGCGATGCTTATTTTACAGATCACTCTAGTTGTGCAGAAATTCCTCCGAAATGTAGCCGGATCACGAACTACAATTGGGAGTGCTCGTCATGTCGCCGATGTCTTATCTGCCGCAAAGCAGACGCCGTATGTTGACTTCCGCCGCGGACTATATTGTACTGCTTTACCCACCCTCTCACTATTTGTAGACTGGCATGATGTTTTGCGATGGGTGTGATCGTGGATGCCATGGTCGATGCCTAGACCCGCCTTTGCTCGATGTCAACCTTGACGGTAAGACGCTAAACTCTGTATCGTTATCCTGTATATTGCATACTGCATATACAGTGAACGCGGAATGATAAGTTTTTCCACTCTTGTTTAGATGAGACTCCATTTTTGTGCAAGGACTGCATCGACGCAAAACACACCACACGAGGTTTCCGGCGGACAAAGATTCTCGGTGGTCAGAACAAAAAACTTCTCGTCAAGAGCCCTGTCAAACCCAAACGGAAACCTAACCCACGCCAACGCCATTCGCGCAGTCTGGAAGCGGAACGAGACTCATCTTCTGCCGAAGACACAGACGCGCATACCCTTCCTTTTCCGCATTGCTGCGCCGCCACGAACTGCGATGGCTCTGGTAACTATAACGATTTCACTTAGTTTGTTTCCGGACATCACCAACCAGATACTATATGAACGATAACGATAAACGAGTGGCCGTTTTTATGGAACTGTATTTGTGTAGGACATCTGAACGGACGAAGTGAGAAACATTTCTCATTGGATACCTGTCCAAAATACAACCGGATATCGGCAGAAACATCTGCAACCTATACAGCTCTCCAAGCTAAACTCGCTGAAACTAATCCTAGAAAGACGTACCCGAAGAAGCTGAGAGAAGCAGTATGCCACGCACGCTGATAACTTTCGGATACTATTGTTTACTGGAAACCTCGTTATTTGTAGGCGGAGATGTTAAGTGGACTGGCGGACGAACGAATGAACATCCAGGACAAACCCGTGAAGCCAGTAAAGCCGACTGACGTCTTCGTGGCCCCTGAGATAAAAGGCATCTCGGTCTTCGCCAAAATGATGTTCGAAATGGGGAAAGTCAGCAACGCTATTCAGAATGTAGGTTCATGATGAAAAAAAAGACACGTGCAACATTCGTAACTTCGCGAGGTTAACCCACCTTTTCGTTTGTTGTAGTCTCAGTTGGATCCGACGGACAGGAAGAAAAGCTTTATAGAGAAGATTCAGATTGGGAAATACTTAATCGAAGTGAAGTGAGTAAATCTGTCATTGGTGTTACCAAAGTGTTCCGAGTATCAACACAGTGTTTGCTTTCTTGTCTAGCGAGATGTCGGCGACTGGCCGAGACGAGCCGCTTCATAAGCAAGTCTTCTTCTGCGATGTCTGTCTGGAAATGTTGTACGACAAGACTCAGTTCCTCCGTCATGTTACTGGCTGCTCAAAGATTTGCCCGCCCGGAAGTAACATCTACACCAAGAACGACATCGCCATCTACGAAATAGATGGGAAAATCCACAGGGTATGAAGCGGTTGGAATCTCGCAGTTGAGTCTGTACCGAAGTTTGACGAGAATAAACTTTGTTGTATTCTTTCCATTTCAGGAGTTCTGCCAGAACCTGTCGATCTTGTCCCGTTTCTTCCTGTCGACCAAAGCGGTCACCTACGACGTTATCTACATGATGTACTATGTACTCTCCCAGCGAGGCGAAGACGGTCTTTATCGACCTGTCGGCTACTTCTCCAAGGACAAAGACCTGGAAAAGAACACGCTGGCCTGTATTCTTGTTCTTCCGCAGTTCGAAAAACGCGGCTTTGGGAAAATCCTAATTGACCTCAGTAAGCTATGTGAAACCTCCGCAAACTAGATCGACAAGACCGTCTTTCCAGGTGGCGCACGCTTTCAGCCAATAACACTGACAGCGTGCGCCACTTGGAGGAACGATCTCTTCAGCTGTGTTGGCCGATCTCCCATGTGATGTTAGATTTGGATGACTGCTGTATGCTGTACTGTGATGGAAATCGTCCACTTTGCGTAAACTGCTTTGGCGATCGCAAAATTTTTGCATTGTATCGGTCGGGTTTTTTTGCAGGTTATATCATAGCGAGAACGACGCATAAGCCGGGTACACCAGAGCGCCCTCTGTCGCGACCTGGTCTCTTGGCGTTCGCGTCGTACTGGAAGTGCGTGGTTTCGAGAGCCCTGCTGAAGAAATGGGAGAACACCAACCAGTTCAGCGAGCTGATGGACGCCATGATTAGCGAACTGGGAATGACGAAGGAAGATATCGAAGACACGTTTGTCCGACTGGACCTCATCAAGACGGATCCGAAGACGAAAAAGATAATGCTGTTGAAGGCACCCGCAAAGGTAAGCGCTCTCTTCTTCCGCCATTGTTTTTTTGTTATTTCCACCCCACCATTAGATGGACTGGTCAAACTTTTCGCTTTTCAGAGTCAGTTGGAAGAAAACTCCAAAAGACTGGACGAATTCGCACGGAAAGGAATCCTCATCGACATGCACGGTTTGAGCAAGACATGGATGAAGGCCCTACCCAACAGGAAGCGTATCGACTGACCCGACGAAGATACCTGAAAGGTAGCTGTTGCAATTTGTAAATACTCTCATTCTATTTCAGCTGACTGAAATTTTCTGCTTGTCTTAATCCGAAAAGCTGTTCTTGAATTCTTCCTCGTATGTGAGTGTGTAAAGTCCAACCACTCTATCGAGCTCGAATAACCATTTTGTGGATAGGTGTGTGTTGGTACGACTAAAATAGTTCGAATAATGCTTGCGGAGAGACTACAGTAGGTCAAGATCGGGTTCGTTGAAGAAGGGATTCTCTAGCGAGAAAATTTCTAATGTTCGTCGGACAGTTCGTCGATCCGTTGCCCTTGCCCAGCAAAGACAACAGAGAACAAAACAGCGTGAGCAGTTTTGCTTTTGCTACATATCGGTACTTTTCCAGTTTTTGGAATTTAGAAACCCAATGCAATATTATTTCTGTCGAATCTTGAAAAAAGAGTCGACGTTCGTGAAGGATGAGATTCGAACTCATACGGGAGAACACATTCGATTAGCACCCAAACGCCTTCACCACTTTGCAACCTCCACCGGCTCCACGGCCCTCCACCCATTACATAACGGTATAAAACTTTTAAATCAAGAGGTGACACAGATTGACCTGTTGTACGCCTTTGGGAATAAACCGGTTTGATGGAAAAATTCGCTTAGCATCGTATCTAAGTTTCTTTTATGGGCTGGATGGGATGGATCACGTTTGGCCTTATGGAAAATAGCAGCTACAATGGCTGGGGAAATCGCTTGGTGGCTTGAAGGGGACGTTCTGAAAACAGTTCAGGATGCAGCTCGAGAGGGCCACGCTCAGCGATTGGAATGTGCGGCGACTTGGAGGACCCAGTTAGGAAAGTACGTTTAGTTGCTGGGAGGACGGCAATATCCTTGGTTTGGACCGTAGCGCTTTCTGCTTCAGGTACCGGGCTGTGAAGCCCAGAGAGGTTTTAGAAGGACACCTCTCATTCGCGTGCCAGGAATTACTCGGAAGGCGTGACCGTATCTGACACGTTGGACTGCGCCTTCTATGCTTAAGTCTTAGTTGCTCACGGTCGTGCGCGGTCATCCGCACACAAAGAAACAGTTGGAGCATTTGGAGCCTGCGTGTATAGTAATCAAATTTCGTACATGTTCCGAATTTACCTTAAAACACAGAATTCTTTCCACATAAACAACTAAATTAAACTTACTTGGAACCCGGTCCGCAACCCTTTCCGGCAGGTTTCTAGCTACAGCTGCTTCAAAGATGGAGACTTCCTGGTTTGACCATCAGCCTTCGGAGATGCAGCCATATTGAGACTTTCCACTCTGTCCTTTATAGTGCTATTCGCCTTTTATTCGTATTCTTATCTAGCGTTTCACGTCACAGCAAGTGAAAGGGATCCCTATACTGTAGCTGCCTATCTCCACTTGACTTTTGACCACCAGATAGGCATCAGTTGTCTAACGCGATAGTGTCTCTCGTACTCCATGCTAAACCAACGAGATGCACTCAATTTCAATTTCAGACGACAGTGTATATGATTCCGCTTTCAGAATTACAAATTTGTGCATTTAAGCCATAGATTCAGCTTCTGGACAGCAGGTAGGAAACCATGGAGTACCATGAGATCTTATTATGGACCGGAAGCTTCGTCCTAGTAGGTGAGATCAAGTCGCTTTCTATATTGTACCGCGGTCGAATGTATACATGGATCGAACTTACTATCTCTGCAGTTGCCTCCGTTTTCGCGGCGGAACCGGGTACCATTCCGTCCATCATCATGGGGGATTTTGAAAGTTTGCCAGGTATTCTGAGATTTTTCCTGTTCATCTGAATATGTAACTGTGCGAAACTGTAATCACGAGTGCAAAATGAGGGTTGGTTTTACAGGTGGTCGGGGCAATATTGCAGAGTTCGGAAAGGCCCTTCGTAAGTCTTGTGTTTGTGAGTGCTGTTAAAGCCATTTTGCAAATGCAATTACAGTTTCGTAAATTTTGATTGCCGTTTTGTAGGTTTGCCGACAGGCCTCTCCGACAGAAATGTCGTCCGCTTCTTCAAGAACAATGGGTCTTACTACCATCAGTTCGTCTTTGAAAACACCACCTTTGTTTTGACCTTCCCGTTCGGGTTCGGCGAACTACGAACTTTACACGCACAGGACAAGATCATTGATGTATGAACTACTGCATTCCCATTCACGAAAAATTCAGTTCTTGCAGTACACGTGTACTCCATCTTTTTTCTTAATTAACGAGCCAGGCTTTTCCTCTTTAGTACACCTACTATCTGGAAATTACGCCGAACGATCCCAACAAGGCCACGATCTTTGCGCGGTATGCAGAACGGGATGGGTGGATGTCCTTTACGGTCGAGGCAGTATTCTCAAAAGGCGGAATGACTGTAGTACGTACAGCATATTTCATTATTATTGTCCGGTTAGTTCACCCTTCATTCTGTTCATTTCAGACCTATACGCATAGTGACGTGCTGGATAACATCATGGCTCGCCGATCTTACAGACGCCTGATCCCGAAGACTGCGTTAGGATACTATGAAAATGAGCAATCCAAGCAGTCCAGCAACTTCAAGCAGATTGGCTTAAAACTTCGTAAGTTAACTGTTTTTAATTATCGAGTTCTTACCCCTGTCGTGCAGTTTTCTGGAAAAAAATCCAAATATTTGCAGTCACTCCGATAGGCGGAAGTTCCTCCGGCAATAACAAGGTGTACCTGGGCCAGTCAGGAAAATATTACATTTTGAAATACCTTCTGGATCCCGAGACTGTCCAGATTGAGTATCCTTTCATTGTTGGTGAAGTGCAGCGCCGGACCATTAACAGCCAGCAAGTGGAGGTAATTTTTCCGCCGCAACCACTTGTCATTTTTCCGACGACAATGGCCCTTGTCCTTTCAGTATGTGGTCGATGTGGAAAAGGGAGAAAGTATCAACACCACCATCGTACGAGGACAGTTTTCCCCTGCAACTGGAGACAGATGGTTGTGGACTGCTGTGATCGACCGACAGGGGATAAACGCGGTAAGACTACCTCCGCCCATTCTTCTGGCATTGCAGCTTATGGATTTTTTTTGTAGACTTATCGAATAGGAAGTGTGGAAGCAACTCGAAAGTATCGTCGAGCTCTTCCTCTGCATTTTTTCGGGACCTTCGTTGCATCGTCGCAGGAAGACCAAAATTTTGGCGCATTCAACTCCGTCTATCGTAAGCTCATTGTCGCTTCGATGTTCTTTGCCAAATGAGTTCCACCAAAAAGATGTATGCTCCATGTCCTAGACGGACCCGGTGTCAAAATGGACGCTTCTACCGCTCTAACTTTCCGCAAGAACCCTCAAAACAGCAGCTACGAACTGCAGGTGAAGAACGCCTTCGGATCGGACGAGTCCATGGTCGTTCCGTTCCAGCTTGCCGATTTCGGTGACGCCTCAACTGAAATGACTATAGCATCACAACCTTACAAGGTAGGCGGTCGCAATTTCACATCTGCAAAGCTCTGTGATCTGCAGTCTTCCTTTCAGATATCTTTCTATTACGAGGGAGGCGAGAAGCCTGTCTTGTTTGGTGAATACCAGAATCTGGCCAACGAGAATTCGTTCACCTCAAACTACACCTTTGATGGAAGAGGCGTAATGGTGGTAAGTTCCTCACACGGGGCCCACCAAAACTGTACTTGTCCGTTGAATATATTATGTGAGACTGGACGAAACACCTTTTTCGCAGGGTTACCGGCGAGAGACCACAACGGGTCCGATGACCGCCAAACGATTCTTCCGGCGACAGCTTCCCCTGATCATCTACGGCAAATATGAGAGTGTCATGAATTCGAAGGACTTTTCGAATTTCGCGCTCGGGATATGTATGGCCTTTTTTGTGTTTTTTTCCAGCTTAATAATTATCTCCTTACAATATTGTTGCATTCTCCTTTGTTAGATTTCCCCGAGCTGCTGACCAAGACCATCATGGAGTACTACGAGAACAACGGCACTTATTTCCAAAAGTTCTCTTATCCAGCCAACGTTAACACTACCTTTCACGAAGTTCCTTTCACCCTCGGTGAACGATATCAGCAACAAGTCAAAGGCAGATGGGTGATGGAATATACTTACCTGGCGTACGAGGGTGATCGTACACAGTTGCGCACAGTGTTCGTGGAGAAACGCACGGCGGCCACACTCAAGAGTACGCCATCGTGGGGTGAGTTCGCTGTCACACGAGACTTCACTCAAGAGGGATATACATCGGTAAGTCACTTCCTGGCGACCACTGGCTCCAAAGCTAAGGCTGAACAGGGAAAATACCAACATTTTCCCTTTGTTTCAGACGTACACATACGGAAACGTCACTGCACAGAGAACCTATCGACGGCTCGTGTAGGAGGGTTATCTTGTCAACGAGAAGGTGATGTATCGTGTAAAGCTAACTTATGTTATTCTTGCCTTTTGTAATCTCCTTTTCGTGCTTGCTCAGGCGGAAGTAGATTCCATTATTCCGCCTAATTCTTTGAATAGTAAAACTCTGCGAGACACTTATGATGATCTACTGCGGTTACTGATGGAATCGAGCGACAAGCAGCAGGTTCTTTAGTTGCTGCGTGTGGCAGACTGTTAGGATATACCACATAATATTCTCATCTCGCTCCAGGCTACCACCGAAGACCGTGAAATCTCAAAGCTCGGCAAACGTCACTTTGGCGAGAAGTTGAGGGTTGTCCGATTTGCAAGAATGGGGGGTTTAAACAGCTAGCCGGTTTTTCTAGCTGGCTAGTGACATTGACACTGAGACGAGCAGCTTCCTGATCGTCGGCCGCCTAGTTGTGTGAGTTTGGATTGCCAGACGAGCAAAGTTATCGCGCTTTGGGCAGTCATAGTATATTCTGATTACTTACAAATTCTCGCGCGTGCTTACCAGACAGTTAGGGTACTATTGATACATTTTTGCCTTTTATGCAACCGCGAAGATCATGGTCGCAAGATACAGTTTATTTGTTCTCGAGTTGTTATCTTCCTTTCTGTGGTCCGATGGAACCTACCGGTATTATGGATCTTACTGGCCATATGGCTCGGTCAGTGTCTTCTCAAATAGAGTTCTATTGCCTGATTTATACTTGCATTTCATGGATATATTGATGGATTTATATTGACAGGGAGAGACATATGTGGAGGTTTATCAGCGTCACGGAGGACCCAACCTGGTGAGTTCACTGAAATACTGTAGATTTACGAGTTCATTCGGGGGTCGAAAAGTGGCGTACAATTTCAATACTGTTGGCTGGAAGCGTGCGCCGCTTGTGATAGAGATATTTTATGTTTCCTTTACCCGTCTCACAATCATTGGTTCCGGTGGTCTACTTTATGGGAAATTTTCGGGTTGGTTCTAGCCACACCGCAAGTGGAATGTGGAATGCCTCGATGGTGAAGCGATGACCGGTCTCCAGTAAGATCTTAAATTTGGCTAACCTTCAAGAAGGTAAACATTTGCATTATCTTTATAACCCCCATATTTTGCAGGGACTTTATTCAGAACTACGAGGTATACATCTGATTTCAACTGACGTCGGTGAAGTCCTGAGGTGAGATTCCGTATTTCCTGTAGCGTCTTGAAGCTGTGAAATGCAGCTTTAGCTTTCCCAATAAACCACCTGCTCAAGGGCGGTACCCGTACTACCCCAGGTAATTATAGTTATAATTCTGCTCAGACTCACTGTGTATGTATGTTCGACTTGTGAATAAGGAATTAACGATCAAGTTTGTACAGCTGTCATGTAAGGAACTACACCAACCAATATCACTGTTTCGATCCTCAAAATGCGGACAGGACCTTGAACAGCTTTATCACAGGTAGACACTAGACAGTTCTTCCATTTCCAGCTATAGGGTATGGGCGGCGGATGTAGTCACCGTTCTGAGTAGCCATCAAAACATGTAACTACATGCTTTGATTGGTTTTGAAACAACAACCCATGTATCAGTTTGTGTAGCTATCAGAACTACATTACTACAACCTACATGTGTTTGCACCTACTTGTGCAACTGTGAATACGAAGTCTCAAATTTCGTTTGCATCGAAATGGTCTGTTTTCATTTTCCCCCGAACAGAGAAGAACAGAAAACCGGAGAGCGTGGTCATCTCGTTCAGGTAGACTCGCCTTTCCCACCTCGCAGGATGAAATCGACTGTTTCGATGTGGGCGAAACTCCTACAGCTCCAAAGCTGCACAAGTAGGTGCAAAGACATGTAGGTTGTAGTTTTGTTTCCTGGCGTCAGTCTGTAAGACATGGTTAGTATAGAAATTGCGAGCGAAAGCGCACTAGCACCATTTCCTTCGCACAAAAACATGGTGGCATCATAGGAACAAGTTCGTCCCGTAGGCCCTGTGTTAAGAGAGTCGCACAATGTTTACATATGATGCCACGATGTTCCTATGCGTATCGAATTGTGCTAGTGCGCTTTCGCTCGCAATCTGCATAGTGTCAAAATATATGCTAAGCATTTTATCTTTGGACTGGAACCAAAATACACTACCGCAGAAGTCAATTAACGCTGACGTCAGCATGTACGTACGGTTCAGCTGTTCTTTTCCGGTTGAAACCCGTAACTAAGTTCCATCACCCGCCGTTAAATTCCGCACATGGGCAGAAATTCCGAGCCAAATAATGGGCACTTCAAAGTGATTGGTTGTTTTGATACCTGTCAAAATATGTAACCACATTCTTTGATAGCTACACTGGCTCTCATAAGTATTCGGGCACCCCCATCTTTGCTGAAAAATTCATCTCCATTCCTTCCCAACTGAATGTCATGTTTTAAGTTGTTTAACCAAGATAAGTGATTCTTCTTTCGTGTCACGTGACTACCGTTTGGGTTTATCAACAAATCAACTGGCAATCATGAGACATATACCCTTAAAAACTACCTTGTCTTTGGTGTTCCGCTACCGAAGCATCCTGACAGAGCAGACAAAACTGTCATCATCAGAAAATCTGGCAAACATCTAGCTCTCGAACGAGCACGCGTGGGAATTTTTTGGACATTTTTACGAAAAGCTTCGTGAAAAATCGAGGTTGGGTCTTTCACCGCGGAAATCA
>BDGG01000002.1:7173983-7294732 GCA_001949185.1 Ramazzottius varieornatus | reverse complement strand
GCGGAATCACTAAAGACAAGGTAGGTTTTAAGGGTATTTGTCTGATAATTGCCGGTTGATCTGTTAATGAACCCAAACGATAGTCACGTGATACGAAAGAAGAATCACTTATCTTGGTTACACAACTCAAAACATGACAATCAGTTGGGAAGGAATGGAGATGAATTTTTCAGCAAAGATGGGGGTGCCCGAATACTTATGGGAGTCAGTGTACTTAGAACGGTGACCGCATTCGCCGCCCATAATGGGGATTACGGTAAAAATCCATGTACATGTGATCCATGTACATGTGAATCCATGTACATGTGGATTTACTCTTTAGGACTGTGGGACAATGACTTTCAATTCTTGACTTACCGAGTACCAAACGACGAACCTACTCAGCTTTACAAATGCTGCAAAACTCCGGCAGGTTAGGGTGACTGCATGATCTCAGTGGTTTAAGTAACTACTCATCCTCTTCATGGTTTTATAGGATATTACATCGATTATGTCTCCTGTTACTACATGCCGACTCACGATGTCTATTGGGAGTACTACGACTCGCGGAACCATTTTGTAACTTTGTGTTCCACCGGATACATAGCCACCGGAATCGCCAAGAAAATCAGCCCGTGGACCGGATGGTACAACGTTGATTGGATTCAGTGCTGTAGACTAGGGTAAGTTTTACTCGAAATTGTTTTTGAATTTTCCAGCCGGGTCCATGACCTTAAAATAACGCCCACCGACCATAAATCAAGCCTTCTCACACGGTGTGTCTCTTTACTTACTCGTAAAGAGATTTCAGTCATTAATCATAAAATAATCAACATTTGCCACATTCAGGTTTGGCCCGCCGGTCGCACTTCCGCCACCAGTAACTTACATCGGCAAGGACCAGACACCGGTTTATCGTGCTCAGAATGGTATCGCCACTCGGCCGGAAATACCTCCTGGATATCGAGGACAATATCGAGTCGATCCTCCCATAAGAATCGAATTCAATACCTCTACACCACTGATAAAAAATCATACGGTAGCGAAGGCGGAAGAAGAGCCTCTACATCCGTGGAGTGCGCGATACAAACGGGCAAAGCCACGAGACTCGGCCACCCCCAAATTCAAAGCCGATTTGAGACTCCATAAGCTAGAGCTCTAGACCGCACAAGAATTGAAGTTATTTTTGATCTCGCCGTTGGCTCGAAAAACAAATGAGACGTCAACAAATGAGTTGAACTTTAACGACCGTTACCTCAAGTAACGCACGGTTGCATTATTGCTGGCTGGTGAGGTGCGCCACTTGGGAAATAATCCTGTTCAAGTCATTTGCCGACGTCCCAAATACTGTACGTACATGTGGAAAAACCAGACAAGTGAATGGAAACAGTCTAAACAGAGGTGGAACAGAGGTCTAACAGAGGTAAAACGCTGTACAAGAAACTGTGAAGTATTAATACTCTATTGGACTGTATAAACACAAAACGTGACCGAACGGGGAACGACAGAAAGGTTTTGGTTCGATATCCTGTCAAATGATTGTCTCGGTAGCTAGTACTTCCAGCGGGACTTCCGCTTGGTCATACATCCAACCGTTCCACAGGTCGTATTCTTCTTCTGGCACCGCACTCAACGACCTTTTGTTCTGTTGGTCGTAGTCGGGTGATGGTGAGTAGTCTATATCGCCAACAGTACCGTTAATTTTCAAAATTTGACGCCTTTTCCTCTGCAAGAACTCTGTTTCGGCTCTCGCGCGTTTTAGCTCTTCGGCGTTACGGTACAGTTCGGCCACGGTGGCAATGTCCATAGGCTTACGACTGCCGGCTCTCTTCTTTCTGGTGGCAGCTCGCATAGCCATGTAGCGTGTGATGTTGACGCTCATCAGGCGGAGTACCTTGGACTTGCCGGTGAATAGGCCGAAGCGGATACAGTAGTAACATATCCATTCCACCATGAGACAGACGATACCGACGGCCAGACCCAGGCCTAGAAAGATGAAGGCTGACATGAAGTTCTTTATGCCCAAGGCGTGGGACTGTCTGCCTTGGTTCGCCCCTTTCTTCTTACAAGCACCGGTCAACCAGAACTGTTGAATCTGCTCTAGATATCCTACGAACACACGAATATGTCACTTAGCAAACAAAAGTAAATACGACCAAATATCGAAAGTCGACAAAAGATCTCATCCAGATCGCTTTTTTAAGTGGCGCACGTCGTCAGTATTATCGGCAGACAGCGTGCGCCACTTATGAAAACAATTCGGGAGAATTTAATAGCCACCGTTCAGTATCCCTTCCTGTTACCATCGCGTTGGTAGGACATCAGTAAGTCGTCAAAGGAGGCAGCAAGATGGGAGCCTTGTGGGAAGGCAACAGCGTATCCGGTTGTGGCGAACCAGGAACCCACAGTCAAAATTTTACAGTCCTGATCTGACCCGACTCTGTAATCGAGTACGGCGGCATCATACAGGAAGGCATCGAGCTGGCTAAAATAAAACCTCCACTGAAATTTCGGAAAGTAAGCAGCGTAAGAAGAGAAAATTGTGATGTACCCGCTTTTGACCGCTTCGATTCCGTCGGCCACACTTTTCTTATTGAACTGCTGCATATAATTGTAAATCTGCGGATAAGCTATCCGGATAGTTTCCGAAGTCGATCCGAAAGGCATGGTTCCGTAGCGGAAAGGCGGGCTGTTGGAATAAGGATTTAGGATCCTCCGATCTTCAATGCCTTTGATGTCGAAGACCTCGTCCCGCGTTATCATGAATGTCGCCAGGTTCGCGGTGTATACAGCAACGAAGGCCAGCGAACATATCGCTGTCGGTATGAAAAATATGCCAGTTAGACAGCAATTTTTTGGTCTTCTGTCCGTCCCCTCTAGTAGTCGATTCACTCTTTTTATTTGCGATAAGAAATGATCGAGGCTTCGTTTTCTACAGTACAGTGAAAGTCCAGTTACCCCAGATAGTGGTAAGGTATTTTGACGTCAGCGACCTCGGAAGTGTGACCGGACAGGTGGCGCCAAAGAATATGGCAAACACCAGCCAGTAGACCCTGAATAGGCTGAAATGGTGGTCACCTAATGAGGAAGAACCATTTTACAAGCTGTGGCACAAAGAAATCTTCGAGGGGAACTTCTGCCTCTCCAGCGTACCTTTGACTGGAGTTGGTTGCATGTCAAGTCCGTCGGGGCTCATCCATTCGAACTATCGAACAATATCAAGGTACAGTACGCGTACACACAAACAGATCATATGATCTTGGAACTTGAAATTTATTAGACCGTACAATGAAGATGAACACGCTGACACACTGAATGCAAACTCCGGCGATAATTATCCATGTCAAATAATCGAAGGGCTCTGAAAGTAAAGGAACAAACTGATTTAGATTTAGAGCTAGCCTCACGTGGAGCATATCCCTCAAGTACCGTATACGCACCCAAAAAGGCGGTCGGTGAAATCACTCCTTCTCGTTTGGCAACCACAATTGCGATCCCAGTTTCTAGAAAGTAAAGGTTGCTCAACTTGGTGCGCAGTACATGGTCTGAATTATCGTCGACGGTATCGTTTTACCTAAATACGGTATGGAGAACGTGAGAAACTTCTGCCGTTCTTGGGTGATCTTGATGGAGGAGAGAGCCAAATCGGCCTTCTTGGTCACCAAGTCGGCGATCAAACCATTCCATCCATTTTCCTAAAAGGCCGTTCAAATTTTCTTTTCTCTTCTGTATGGTGATTTTGAAATTCATGCTTCTCAACACTTACTGTCTTCGCGCCCCATTTACCGTCCTCAACCCGGTAGAGGTCGAACGTGAAACCCATATCGGACCCCAGCTTCTGCAGTAGGTCGATACACAGTCCACTACAGCATCTCTCTTCCCAAATATCCTCATCGGTCCTAGTCCTGTAATTTTCAGCAAACAGATTCCGCCCATTACCAGTTCTACAACGCCCTGCCCTGAGCGATCAGGCTCTCGATCACACTCCTTACCAGTTTGCAGGGCGTCTCCGACATTTAGCCGACCGCGATTCACACACCCCTTTTTGCTCTTCTGTAAAGAGAGAAGACGGTTTCAGTTGTAACAATCCCGCTTGACCTTGATGATGACTGTGGGAAGGAAGGTGAGACGCGCAACAAAAGAGCCGTGGTGCTAAATGATGGGACTGACCTGGGTTTTTCATGATCACATAGGGTTCTTCCTCCAATGTGACAATGTTCAAATGGTACTTTTCCGGTCTCCCAAGAGGCGGCACTGGGCTGTTTCCTGGCCAGACAATGTCTCGCAGTTGCAGTCCGTCCTCTGTGTTCCAGCTACCAACCTGAATAAGAAAGACATCCGGAAATGAAATTTCGAGCTCTTGAAAACTCCGCACCAATAAAGCTAAGAACCCTGTGGGAGGCCAGCAAAGAAACTCACAAGTTCGTCCTGCTAATTAAGTGGCGTGTGCTTTCAGCCAATAAAAAAATAATTGAAATGTGCGCCAGATGAAGATCTTATAGTTATTGTCTGTAGACTCCCCATATTGTAGTCAAAATAATGTACTATCGCATTGCAAAGTAATCAACCTCTCGCCAAAGGTTCATGCTGTTATTGAGCGAAGTGTTTACTGGAACGATAAGATCAGAATGGAGTCTCTTGTCGCCTATTCCAGAAGTACTGAAGACTGTGACTGGACATGATTTACATTTTGGCCTGTTCATGATAGAGGAATTAAGTTTACCGTGGTCCAAAAGCGTGTGCCTTTTTTTGGATCGAGGAACAAATTGGTGATGTTGAACTCTGCGAACTTGACGGTCCCATCATGAGAGAACTGGATCCTTTGGTGGTTGGAAGTCCCTAAAGGGACGTCGACTTTTCGCATGGCACTAGAGCAAACACACCAGGGAATCAACTTGACGAGCTCATCCGTATCTTTGACACTCATCAGTAAGAAAGCTGTAAACTTCACTATATATAAGTAGTTATATAAGTAGTGTATAAGTATATAAGTATACGTTATATAAGTATTGCTCACTTATGGAATTTGCGGCCCAAGCTCCAGACATCTTCTCTTTCACAGCTGACGTTGGGAGATAAATCGCCAATCGAGTAATTACTCTGCCGCATCAGACCATCCAGCGCATGGCCATAAATCCGCATCGCATTTCCCACAGTGCGGATTATCGAGGACTCTGTCATCTCGATGTCGATTCCTGCAAAAAACATTCTCTGAATGACACATCAAGCAAAAACGCGGCTGCGGGGACCCACAACGCCATTGGGTCCAAATTGACACATTAATTCCGCCCGACTGACTGCACGCTGCTTTAGCAGCTGAATCAACTTACCCAGTATACCCGGTGGCAGCTGCGGCGGCCAGTTCTTCTCCGAGATGTCTCCGATACACTGCCAACCATGAAACTTTTCTAGATTGGCTTATTGAAACTACATGTATGCGGATGCCATCGCAAGAATTCGGCATAACTTATCACCGATCTGCATACATTAGCATGCGTATTCGTTTAAAGTCCGTGTATGCAGGTATGTGATACTTGCCACTACGGCGAATATTTAATAAATTTGTCGACTTCGGAATTTTAATCTGTGCTCATCAAAATGAGAGACTTTATCGTCAAAAACCTTTTGCATGCATATCCACATGTAATCGGGTCCCGTTAAGCCCAGATTACTGGCAGCTTCCAGGATGATCGTGGACGATTTCTGCGAAAGGAAGCAGCTTTGAGCAAGTAATATCGTGGGGACACACCCAAATTACGTGGGAAAGCAAAGTGATCGATCATTAGTACAAACAATTTGCATTTTTATTACCCTGGTCGCATATAGCAAAATCACTCTCGTGGAAGTATTCTCCAGGACTTTGAGGCGTTTGGTGACGTTGACTTTATCGGAAGCCAGATCCAGCTTGATTAAATGCAAAATTTTAAAAACCCTGAAAAAGAAACAAAAGCACCGTAAATCAGAACGGAAGGACGCGTCAATCAGATGCGTCTCTTCCACTAACCGGAAGTCTCTCCTAATAGAATTTTTCGATCGAAGAAACTGAGTGCTTCAAATTTGTCATGCGTGAGATTCGGCAAGGCTTTACGGCCAACAAGGAAGATTTTATATTACTCCATCTATAACTCAAAGATCTCAACTAGTTCACGACTTACTTGTATTTGACACGCTGTCGACGGATGCCGTTCAAGAAGAGGTCCATGCCGTTCGTGTTTTCCGTAATAACGGAAAACTGATTCCAATTGTATCGCTCCAGAACACTGTAATGGAAGTCGATGTACCGTACAAAGCGGGCAGGAAGAGGGATAGTGTGATCAGCGAACCTGAATACTGCGCTTGTCTGATGCCACAGGGTGGATGAAATCTCAATGACCAGAAGATCGTCTGAGACCTTGACAAAAAGCAATGCACCATCAATATTCCGCATTGGATCAGACAAGCAACAAGAAGTCTTTCCGGTAGTCATTTCCATCACGCTTATATCAAGCCCACCCATACTACTTCCTGATGCCGAAGTTTTGTACTATGGGCGTGTCCTGGTCTTTTCGGGAAGGGGGATAGTTTTCTGAAACGTATCAAGGCATTGACGTACCTGCGTCTACAAATGTAAACCGGAAGAATTATTTTCTGGAAACTTTCTGTTTAGCAAGAGTAACCTCACTGAACTTACTCTTTCCGAACTTTGAGGGCGCCATGTGATGGCCGGAAGTTGCAAGAAGGAAAC
Organism: Ramazzottius varieornatus; assembly: GCA_001949185.1. Lineage (NCBI taxonomy): Eukaryota > Metazoa > Tardigrada > Eutardigrada > Parachela > Ramazzottiidae > Ramazzottius > Ramazzottius varieornatus. Next base: position 7,288,029 of record BDGG01000002.1, on the reverse strand, counting down.
GAGCTGCAACAAAGTTGAGCGCGATTAGTTGCAAATCCGGATACTGTAGATCAGCTCTTCCTGGATGTAGTTTCGATGTTCAGAACGATGTCCGTTTAGACGGCGAAGTGGTCTTCCGCAGCGATAAAAGACCACTCACTTGAAACAGATATTGCATAGCGTTTCCTTCATCTGGCTGCGATTCATCCTCAAAGGTTACGAAGAGCAGCGCGTTTACGCGTTTCGGCAGGAGATTTTCACAGAGGACGCTCAGGATATTGGACGGACTGAAAATCCCCTATAAAGCAATCAAGATTATTTTCCAACAGAAACAATCATCTTCGTGTTGAGCTATCATGAGCCTGCTTACATCTAGAGAGACAATCACTGGCTCCAAAATTGTCACGTTCTCCATAAAGCCCAGTCGGCTCCTCGAGAATGATGACATAGCATCCCGGAAGATACGCCTTGATTCACGGCTAAAATTGATAAATTTTTGTCACCGTACTCCGAAAATGTTTTCAGTACTCGACAGAATAAGGCCAGAGCGACAACCCGGAAGGTTAATTACCCATTACAGTGCTCTTTCATATTTTCGATTGAAAATTAAAAGAAATTGTTATTGTCACCCAGTGAAAAACACTGAGGTTATTGTCCAAACAAAATTACTTACAATAATCTCATCCAAGATGAAAAGCCATATTGATGCAGAGAGGAAGTTGGAAGAATTGCTTACTTGAGCAACATCGCTTGCTTGGGGTTCGTAACGATAACTCCGAAGCGCACTTCAACAGTTCCATCGCGCCGTCCACGGCAGTCCCCCAGCTGCGCACCGTAGAACAACAGAATATTTATCGTAATCAGGAATCGTGGTATTCCAGGTGGGTCCATGCTTCATACACCCAATCTTGCCCGTGGTGTCTCCACTCTAAAAGGTTCACAAAAAACTCTAACAAGAGAACGAGTAAGATTATGCAGATTTTGAAAACATAGAACGGTGAAGCACGGGTAACTGTAAGCCTTGGTTCATTACGTACCCAGATATTTACAAGGGTTCCGTGTCAGCGATCTTTATCCCTTTAGATTTCGATAGCCTGGAGGAGTGAAGCGAAGGTCGAAAGTTCGTGGTGATGCGATTCGTTCGCGATGGGCCTTATGAGGGAGGCCGAATATGTGCAAAATGGCACATAGCTGCAGATGACTTCCCATCCCGGGAGCGAACAATGAGCTGCGGATCCAGCACCGTACTCGTACAACCCTCGTCGTGCTGCAGACGGTTTTATACAAGAGAATCCAGGAAAGCTTGAATACCGTCTCGTCTTACACAAGAAACTGCCGCCGGTTCACTTTTCGCCCTAGAGATGGAGCTCGTTGGCGAAGCTTGAGAGTCGGTTACTGGTAAACCACACGCAGATGCAAAGTTGGAGGCTCTGGAATCTAAGTCGAAATATGGCTATAAAATAGGATAAAGTCGATTTGAGCAGAAGACTCCTGGGTAAAACTAAACTTATTCTTGTAGAAAGAAGGCAAAACTCAACACTAATCGGACCGCTCTGATAACATCGAGAGTAAAACACATTTGACAAAATCCACTGGTACTTTTTACCGGTACGTGGCAAGCTTAAAGAATCTGAGTGAACGAGACAAAAGACTCGAGCGCCGTCAGCTTGTAGTTTCGACCTATGAAGACAGTTACGAGCATACCTTTTCCACAAAGCATAGTACAGTAAAGCTAACACAGTACTGCTTACCTCTTTGAATTGGTAGAAGATATAATATTCTCGGGCAGGGACTACTTTCATCATATCCCGACTGCAGAAGTCGTAATTGGCCGGCGGAGGAACCGGAGCGATCTTACGTCCTAGACCGACCGAAGAAACCAGCAACTGGAGTACTGGACCAGCTTCAGCTGTGAACTGCTGCTGATGCCAACTTGCAGCAGTGTGGCCTCATCTTTCAGCAGCTTTCCACAGAACACGAGTTCTATACCATCCGCCACGAACTTTGGAGCATCACTTTGGACCATCTTCTTCGGATCTTTGATGGTCTGGCACACTGGTTCGACGTTCAGCACAATGGCTTGTCCATCGGGCAGGACGACTTTGATCTTGCCGTAAAGTGTTGTGATGTTTTACGGGTTTCGACAGACATAGTCTAGAACTCTGCCAGTGAATTCTCGCATAGGATGATGAACCAAGTGCAGGACGCTGTCCGTCATCAGATTGTACTCCCACAGTTCTTCATCATCGTCCTGCATCTCTGTTCCGTTGACTACCACTCTTGGCTGGTCCCGCGGAATGTCTTACCGAGCTTTGGTTTCTCCTTTGAGGCTCCCGATAGTGTCATCAGCATTGATGTTTTTTAATGCCGGGAGAGCTGCAACGCAAATATTCGGGAGATCGTTATATAGGCGGTTGAATGCGAAGGTCCAAAGTTCGCGAACCTTCTCCTTGATTTCCGACATCGTGGTCATCGGGCCCACCTACGATGAGAACTGCTATAGTATGGCCAGTGATAGCGGTAAGATGGTCTCACCTTGCCTCTGAGGGATCAATTTCACTCCGGATTTCGCTTTACAAGACGCGTGCGTGATTCGTGAACATCGGAATTCAGAAGCGACCAGAGCCCAGTACTGTAATGCTTCTTGAACTTCGCGAATCACGTGATCGTGCGCGTACAGTTGAACCCCTGTCCGAAAATTTCATCCTAGCAGCCCCCTAAGGGATGTTTCCCGGATATGATGACATACTTCGCGAAGTTCAAGAAGCATTATAGTATTCATGTTGACATGTCATAACGCTTTGACGAGTTGATTCGATTATGGTTGATCAAACGAAAACAATTTAATTTTTCCATCAATTAGTTAATTTAATTAATTTGGTTTCCTCCCGAGTTCCGACGCTCCACGACTTTTCTCGACTCGTTTAGCTTAGGTTTTAGCGGAGTGGATCGCAGCGTTTTTCAGAAGGAACACGAAAAAGACGAGCGCATGTTAGGGTTCGCACATCCGTTTGGGTACGACTGGACTGCTGGGGCTACATCGTCATCCAGACTTCCATTTCCTCAAAGAGTGAGTGGGCTTTTGGGAACATGAGCTGTTGCAACCATTCAGTGCGGTATGCTTCCTTACAGTGGAGGACAACGAAAGGACATCTCTCAGTTCTCCTGGGAGGGAAAACCGTGAGAGCAGAGCCATGGTTGGGAAGTTTGACGGTGCTACGCTGGATCAGCCAAAGTTTGCCAGTAGACGATATACCTCACCGTGGGACACGTGGGGAACCCCTGGGTTTTCAGAACTGGTCCGATTCTTCTGGTTGGCAGTCACAAAAATGAAACGACTTGCTGCTGTACCAACGAACCTTGCCGTAAGATCTCAAAAGTCACCCCGAAACAATATACAGAGCTTCGGTTGCACTCTATGTCATCTGTATTCTTATGTTGTAGGAACTAGAGCGAACATTACCCGTGATCACTCCGGATTTCACCGTCAGGACAAAGCACGGTGCACCGGAGTCAAAGATGACGTGGATAGGTAGGGAAGGTTTGGTAAAGAGAGGACAAGCTAATTTTGCCGTGCTTCTCCGAAGTTTTAACGCTAACCGTTTTTGTGCTAACCAGGACATGCAACCGTCGTCGTGCAGGTACGTGTTTTGATTTTCTTTGAGTTTTGAATGAATCTCGCAGCATTTCTTTCTTCGATCGGTAGATGGATGGAGTAGGCATCATCTGCGATCCCATATTCAGCAATCGGTAGTCATTACGCACTGTTATGGCTGACAATAACGACCAGTCATTTCGATCCACAGCTAAGACTGCTGATACAAGACGTTTCTCATCGTTGCAGGTGCTCGCCTTTTGATAGCTGGTTTGGTGCAAAGAGGTGCGCTAAAGTGTTGAGATTTTTCTATGAATAAAAGTCCCATGATGTATTTTGTGTTGTCTGTCTTTGTCCTTTGCGACAACCTCGAAATCGAAAAGTATTTACGGTTCTTTGAGTTGGGTTCTTTCAGGTTCCGGCCGCCTCCCTGTTCGATCGACGAGCTGCCCCACATCGACGCCTGTGTGATTAGTCATAATCACTACGATCACCTGGATGTCCAGTCCGTCGTGAAGCTGAACCAGCGTTTTGGCAAAGCGCTGCGATGGTATGTTCCAGCTAATACGGGTTCCTGGATGCGCGCTCGAGGTTGTGAGAATGTGGTCGAGATGAAATGGTGGGAAGAAGACAAGATACCTGGAACGGACATCGTCGTCGCGTTCACGCCCACACAGCACTGGTATTTTTTTCGTCGAGGACGATTTACCATATTCAGAGTGAAAGTTCTGTGATTTTGCCTTCCAGGTGTCGACGAGGGATATTTGACACAAATAAGCAGCTTTGGGGAAGCTGGTGCGTCATTGGACCGAGGCATCGATTTTTCTTTCCTGGTGACACCGGATACTGCACAGCTTTTCGCGAAATCGGGAAAGTTTACGGTCCGTTTGATGGCGCTGCTATCCCAATTGGAGCGTATGGTAATTAGTTCTTGACACGCGTGCTCTCCAATTAGGGCCGCGGTACTGTGACTGCAGTGTCCCCTTTTTTACAGAGCCTCGTGCGTTCATGAAGTTCGCGCATGTAATGCCGGAAGAATCCGTGCAGATACATCAGGACGTGCGGTGCAAGAAGTCTCTTGCGATCCACTGGGGAACATTTACGCTGACGTCGGAGGTATGTTTGAGTCAAAAACGAATTCACTCCGCTACATTGGTCTTCACTCTTTACTCTTTTACTTTGTAGCCATATTTGGAGCCCCCGATTCGGCTGGCGCAAAGCCTGAAGGATGCGAACGTCCGGGCGGAAGACTTCATGGCAGTTCGCCATGGCGAATCGTTATCGTTTTAGTCATAGACATGTTTTCGATATTGCTTTTCAGTTTAGGTTCGGTCCTTAGTGGTTTCTAGCCACGTCTGGCAAATGGGCAGCTATGTGAGACTTACTCCGGCACTAGTTTGCATGGAACATGTACTGTGGCAGCTGCCGTAGACCCGTTGCGGGGATGGAAAGGAGCTCCCGACAGCCCACTCGTATAGATATTGTTTTATGTTTGTGTGTCTACTTGCTTCGGAATGCTTTCCTTACAAAAATCATGGCGCACGCGACAACTGCGTGGCCTTTCTCGGTAAAGCTTTCGCTTTCCGTTCACATCGAAAAATTCCAGCGCTTCGGTTCGGAGAGTGCATAAAGCAACACTGTGATTATCAGAAGTTATAAAATGCCGGTCTTTTATCTCAAGGTCTTCTGCCTGGTGTCCTGAGCTTCTCACGTTTTTGCAGAAACCCGGTGCGCCGCCTGCTATCTTGCTGTCGTGTCCGCGTGTATATACTGTCATCGGCGTCGGTACGCAGTGACGTCCATTGCATCGCTGACATAACACAACATAACAGCTGAGTCTCCCAGTCCGAGTGTCAGCCTCTCGCACCTCAGTCTCGTCCCTCATCTTTTCTTCCAGATCAGCGCCAGTCCATCATCGCGCGATTCATCGGGTACTCCTCCAGGATCGATTTGCGTATTGTTGGATCCGACCTGCCTTGATTCGAAGCGTTATTGCAGGAGAAGGACGTTAGGATGACCACACTAGAGGACAAGATTCTCGGAGAGAAGAAGCAATGTTATTGCAGTAGCAGCGAGGACGAGGACGACAAGAAGGATGAAGGAGATGGAGACGAACCACAGGATGGATCTGCCACATCTGCCAGAAGTAATAAACTGAAATTTATACCTGAAAAGGTTGTGCGTGAATGGGAAGGATACAGCACCAACGTAAGCGATCTTTCTTATTTTCCGTTTCCGGTGGCCCGGTGCAAACAAACCACATATACTAGAATTCGTCCTGTTTACTAACTAAATCTGTCATGAGACTTTGTTTGCAGACCGGCCCTAAAGGAGTCATACGAGATTGGCAACGTTTCAAGCAGCTGGAAACTGAGAAGAAGCAGCAACAAGACCAAGAACGGATAACCCTGGCCAATAAACTCTCCACGACTTGCCGATCACACGTAAGTTCTCCTGACTTCCGGTCCGCTTTCTGTCAGTTACTGCATTAGCGACTGTTACCTAATGGAACAGTTAGCCATGGAACTTAGATGGATGCTACGCAGTGAACCATGTTTCTGGGATAGTGTGATTGATGATGACTGATGTGGTTTTTCTTACAGCTTGACGATGAGAAGGAGAAAAAGAAGCAGGCGGAAAAAGATGAGGCTCTCGCGACGGAACCTGAATCAGAGGATGAGATACTAAAGGAGTACCTCGAGAAGCGAATGCAGGAGCTAATGTCTTCCAAAATACGGTCGGTGTCCGTATTTGGCGCCGTCCACGAGCTTGACTCGGTAGACGCCTTCCTGGAGAACACGGAGAAAGGTCCGAAAGGATCGTTAGTCGTAGTGCTACTCTACGAAGACAAGGCTGCAGGCTGTTCCAGTATGAAAAACTGCATGAAATATCTCGCGTCGGAATACTCCAATGTCAAATTTTGCCAGATCAAATCTTCATTGGTAACAGAGAAGAAAAACATGGATTAACTTCCGTCGTGATTGAGCTTCGCTCGCAGATTAATCTGATGGGGTGCTTTTTGCCTTGTAGCTAAATGTGAGCAGCAGATTCAGGAGTGTCGGCCTGCCTGCCCTACAAGCCTACAAGAATGGGGAGTTAATTGGGAATTACGTCCAGCTTGTCAAGGAATTTGGCGACGAGATCTATGGATCCGATGTCGAGAGCTTTCTCATTGAGTACGTGCCTCCAAGTCATTTTCAGTCAATCATCGGATCATAATGACGTCTTTTGCTCTATCAGCTAACTTAGCGTGCGGCGTGCACACATTCCGATAGCCTATGAAATTTTTGACTCATTATTGATCAGAATTTAGGAGCTCGGCAGACAAAGTCCACAAGGTTGTTCTCGCAAGTGGCGCTTTCTTTCCAGGCATGGAATACTGCAAGATAAGTCTCTTGTTCCGTCCATCCTTCGTTCCAAGACGCAGTTGGCTAGTCATGAAGACGACAGCGACTGACGTGGAAGCCAACTAGGGTAGCAGGTTCCGATAGCTCCAGATCGGATGAAGTACGTCCCTTGCCCATGTAGCTCTCCTACTCCTAGTCCCATTCAAAGTCAACCAATCATGCCGTAATCACATCCTGTCCTCACAATGGCACTGAAGTATTGATGGGAAGCGTGATCTCTATGGGTTCCGGCATCACGGCTCAGCGATGATTACTGACTCGGAATCAGCCGAGGGGAGACGTGCTGCGCCTTTTTCTGTAATCGGAGAATGGTGCGAACGCGTCCGTCTCCTGGACGGATGGGCGGACATGCCCCTATTGACTTTTTTTTCAATTATCGCTGTAATTACGTTTCAGATACTTGTTGTCTTCCGCAGTTTCAAGCCATTGCCATTGTATTCTAATAGTCTTTTCCAGCGGCACGTCGTATGATTTTATAGTTGTCGCGTGAACGCTCTATTGTCCGACTTTCCGTTTTATCGTTTTAAGTTTTAACAAGCCGACGTGGATAAACCTGTTAAAGAATCGGAGCAGTTCTGAAACAAGAATTCAGAGTTCAGTTTTAGCATTCTCGTTTTCGGAAGACTTTCTCGTTGCATGTTTTCCTGGATAAGACTTGTTTTCAATCGAGACTTCTTCACAGCGGTTTTGGTCAACTAGAAAGTCCTTAGCTTCCCAAGCTTTAGATCCATCCTTGAACATGAATATGGCTCGCTTCTCGTCTATAAGAAACCTACACAGAAGAATAAATGAGACATCGCATATCAAGTCAAATGATAGCCAATTATTTTAGCACGAGCGAACCTTTGTGTTTCCAGATGCATATTAAAGAGTGCGCCGTGCCATAAAGAGGTTATGCTTTCCAGTTCGTCCTTTGTTGGGTTCCCGTTTACGGTCACGAACATCATCAAGGACTTGCTCTTTTTCGACAACTTTAGGATATTCTCGGGATTACTGATGTCTAGCTTGCTGAAATCCATCTGAGGCGGTGGTCGTAAATGTTCTGGTAGCTCATCTTCCGCCAGAGGCTCTTCGTCCTTCTGCAAGTGCACAACGATAAAGCTGATTAACACTGAGAGTCGCGCAGTACGTCATCGCGAATCAGCGTTGTTTCATCAAGTGGTGCGTGATGTAACGGTCCGGAACACAGCAACTAATTTTCATTCACCAACCTCCCATTCGTCGTAAATGCGTTCCATGTCTGCGTCATTGTAGTCTAACAAGGATTTCTTCTTCTTAGGGGAGGCGGAAGACGGTTTATCTGTATCGTTTGCGTAAACATCACGGAATATGAGAATAGTCAACAAGGAAAGACAACACATGGCTGGACACTGGAGTTTCATGATGTTTCCGCAGGGCCACAGATCTGTCCTAGTGCGAGTCCGGATCGGTTGAATCCGAAAATACAGACAACCAGATAGCACAACGAGATTTGTGAGTACGAGGTACGAACCACAAAGCAGGGAATCAGAAGAAGGATCGCGGAAAAAGAGTTGGGATATTAAAATAGCAGTTTCAAATTCAAAACTCTGGAACATGGTCAATCAAGTATCAAGCGAAAACTACGAGCTCCGCCTGCGCAAAATCGCAGATCACGCTATGGCGGTACCAGTATGACCTACCAAACGCCTCATACGTCATGTGTTTTGGTACACGGTCTGGGATTCTTATTGGTGGAGCATCTCCTCCTGATTGAGTCGCGGGGGATGATTCACTTTACTTTCGTTTTTGCAAAGTACTGGCATCCCCCTCTGGTACTGGTCTGAGTTACCTCACTGCAACTCCATCTTGCCAAGACTTGTTGCTTCGAATTATTGCACGGGAGAAACCTGGGGTAGGCTTCAGGATGTCGGAGCTGGCCAAGGGAGTGAGATGGACCACATCGCACTTGCGCTTGTTGCTGGACCAAGCCACGCGGTATGCCGGACCAAGCAGGACTTCATGGGTGAGATTAATAACATTCTGCAACTAGTGTATTTGCCTCCGACAGTCCGCCTTCGACTGTACGTTGTTCCTCTTGGTAGAAAGGATATCGTGGTGTAAGCTCGGTATCAGGCAGTCCGAGGATGTCTTCGAACTCGCCGAGCGACGCAAACGCGCCACGGAAACTGTCAGGTGCAGCGGTTTCGGAATTCGTCAAAAATGCCCATCTGAACGAAGCAGGTACAGCTGACCAGGCTTCCCTGCGAAGTCTCCCGTCGATCGATTCAAATTATGGGATGTGGGATGGAGCCTTAAGACTATATTTTGCAGATCCCAAAGTGAAAGTCAACAGGGCTATGCGATCGTATCTGGAAAGAGCGCAAGCGCATAGTGAGTGACCGGAAGCGAGATCCATTTCACCTTGTGGAGAGTTTCAGAAAATTCAGACAGATTGCACATACATGCTTTCGTTTCTCTTAGATATGTTCATGAAGCAGCAGCAGCAGGATTTCGAGATTTGTCGTCGACATCTAGCGAATATGATGGGCGAAGACGTGGAGACCTTCTCACAAGAAGATATTGATGTAAGCTCTGTATTTCCGATAGCTCCTTATGAGGAGACTCGCATACGCCTTAGCTTAGCTATTTATTGCTCTGCCGAGCAAATATGTAAAATGTGGCTCTGTTTGGTTCCCATAGGATTCTATCCGATACTTGCTTCCGTCGAACCTGTTTTCAAGAAGATCTCGTCCTTTAATGAAGGTGAGCCCATTCGTTCCAGCAAGCTCGTTCTTGAACTCGTCACGATGTTTTCAATTTGTTACAGCCACCGCAGGAAGTCTTCCCTCAAGAAAAAGGTACATATCTTAGACTTTGAACATCATATCAAGGAATCCATGGTCCGAGACTGTCTTTTGTCATTGCAGAGGCTCAGTTTGGCATCGACGGAAGACCGTTTCGCTCGTTATTTTATACCGGTCTCCCGAACTACTATCAAGTGTTATACGTACGCCGACGGTGTTCGCAAAGCTATGTTGTCTTCACAGAGTTCAATGTTGCTTTTTGCGCTTTAGGATGCAGCGAACTGGACAAGGCAACTGGACGATCTGGAAGATGAACGTGTTAGAAAAGGGAAGGTGCCACCAGAGAAGCAGATGTAAGTTTAGCCGCTCTTAACGTGTTCATTTCCAGCCTGCTGCTTGGTACACCGTAAAACTTTCGCGATCTCCACATACAGAGACCTAACGGGGACTGCTTGGAAATCGAAAGACGAGATGAGCAAGATGCTGCTGGAGAAGATAAGCGATCACGATGTATGTGGCCATTATAATGGTTCAGCACACACATGTTTGACATAATTATGATCGTGTTGCTTTAGTATCGACGATTCGTGTTGACGATGGAGAGGCTGCTACGGCACCCCTATGCCTACAGAGTCGAAGAATTTATCAAGAAGTATCGACAGGTTCTTATTGCGGAAACTAAAGACCTTGCACCTCCTGTGGTAAGTAGGAGCAAACGAGATTCGCTGTTTGGGTACTTCACGCCTCACTTTCTTTATTCGTAGCCCAAGAAAGATGACAGCGGCAAATCTTACGCAGAATCCCACGGTAATGAGATACTTCTTCCTTCGACAAAAGCTGTGCGCGCCGTAGCTTACAGTCGTTATCTTTTTAGCAACGAAAAAGTCGTGTCACGCTTGGGTTACTCTCAAACAAGGAACTGGGAAGTACGACATTAACGGGCAGGATTTGTTATTCTTTCCCCGAGTGCAAGACAGGTTAGTATCTGGCAGCGGGAACAGTAGCAACAGTCGGCCTTTACGCTAAGATCATCTTAGCTGCAGACTATCTCTCTCGTACTTGGAATGAATCCCGTGCTTGTATTGCAGAACGCAAGTCATGTTTCCACTTCAGTTTTTGAACAAACTGTATGACTTTGATGTAATCGCCCGAGCGGAGTTTGGCGGCAATTCTTCCAAAGCGCAAGCAATCCGGGAGGGCATTTCGAGGTGCCTTACTGCATTCGTCACCAGCGAAGAACTCGAGCTGATGCGGCAAGGTAATGTCGGCTGATGGCTTTTGTACAGTACTATGTGAATCTTCGAAGTTCTACCTTTTCTGTGAATTTTGCAGCTGGTTTGCTCACTCACGACAAGCGAGTAAAGGAAAGGAAAAAATATGCTTATACTGGAGCTCGCTCGAAACCCCAATGGTTCGTTCAACTACTACAACCCGTTCTCGAAACTGAACATTGCGCAACACTGTAATTCTAATCATTCCCTCTTTCAGGAGAAAACGGTAGTACTCACAACGCGGTATTCTTTTCCTGTGGCTGTGGGACGTCTGCAGGTTTGGCCAGAATGGTTGCGCCGACCGGTAGTGTGTCTGATACGTAGTGATGTTAGCGTTTACGAGAGAACTCCCATTTGTACACAGCTGGTGCGTCTTTGGATGCGTCTTTCAGCCTTATCGGTTTAGTTTTACCCTATAATGAAAAGGCGAGGGTTTTTCGTACTGTGAACAAGATCGGTTTTTGAGACAGATACGAATAAAAGGAGTCCGTTGGAAGCCTACAGTCTGTAACACAACAATTTATCATACCAGTAAGAGCTTGCGGACTTGAAGTTTCTGCTCCGTTATCCTCAGCTGCTTTTCCCTTGCCATACGCTGCTCCAGCTCCTTCACGGATTTCCGCCGTTGCTTCGCCAGGGTCTAGAATACGAGCAGCACCAAGTGGCAATCCACTAGATAGAGATTGTTTCTGAGAGCAAGTCGCACACATATCCGGTAATACAGTACCATACCTTCTCGCTATCTGTAAGCGTTTCCCAGCTTTCGTCTTGAGGTTGCGTTCCCGTCGAACTGACCATTTGCTGTAGCAGTTTCTGGGACAAGTCCTGTTTCTCTTTACCATCTTCCGCAAAGAACTTATGCTTCGATCCAGCTTTTCCCGTGAATGTCATGGACAGCGATGATTTCAGTCGGTCAATTTTCTGACAAGAGAAGCAGAGGGAATAGGTTGGGCACATAACACAGAGCATTCACGACCGGAAGAGGTTACACGGGTACTCGCTTCAGTACGTACCTTTTGTTCCGCGACACATTTAGACCTGATATAAGCAAGATTCTGGCTTTGCAGAAGCATCATCTGTTCATCCGTATCATCATCCTTCTTTTTCTTCTCCATATGTTTCCCATTCTGGAAGCAAGATTATGCATATGTATTTAGAGCGGCATTCGAAAATCGAAAGACGTTACGGAATATTCATACGTGCAAAATTCGCTGTAAAACTTACCTCGACTTTGGAATTATGCATATGGAAATAAAACTCATCAGGATTGCGATCTAGTGCCTTCTGCCGTAGTGCTTTGATAGTGGTTTTCTTCCGTTCATGATCCCTGCATATCAAAACAAAATGGTTCCCACTTAGCCCGTACCCGAAACAGAACGGTTCAAAATGCATACGCTGCCCGGAGTTTATAGTCTTTCTTCTTCTCGAGGAATCCAAGCTTCTGCCGACTTTCCGGCTGCAACAGATAATATCTTGATTTCCTCAAAGTGTTTCCACTAACTCAAATGTATTCATAATTATAGGCAAGTCGAAAGTCCAGACAGTTGTTATGCGAGCGCCGCCGAGCTGGCCAGAGCAATCGTACCTGGGATCTTTCTTTGTGGATCCTTTGCTGTGCTTTGCTTGTCCTGGTCCACGTCGACATGGTTAGCTCGATCGATCAGCTACAAGTGGGACGGGGGTTTACTGTGGAGGATCAGATTCAGACAGTCCACATATGGTCGAACTTCCGGTGGAGATGGTGTGGCTGAATGAGTCGATGATATTTCGCGCTGTCTCGTTTTCCGCCTTTTGTCTCCACCCGTACGAAAACCGGTTCACATACGAAAAGTTTCTGAATGTTAGAAGGACAAGGTCCTTGAGATATTGAAGAGCGAAGCTACCCTGCCTTGATTGCCCAACGGAAGAAAGTGAAGGAACCGAGATGAAACTTGGTGAAAATTTTCGAGTATACAGATTGCGAGCGTAAGCGCACTAAGCTCTGTTTCATCTACCGATGGGTGGTACAGATTTGCGCCTTGAGCACATAATCAGGTAATCAATGACACGCTGGGCTAACCGTGTGTGGTAGTGCACATTCACGCTCGACTGATTGACAGCTGTCCCTTGATTGGCCGGTCTGCCGCGTGCTCAGTACTCGGGACGGATTCACTTGTACGACTGTGTGGAGGATGGTACATACTGAGGATCAGAGATCCTGTCAGTTGATTTTCCCCCGTAGCGGGATGATCAAAAGCTAATCTTAACTTTCTAAAACGGCCGAGTTGATCCGCCTCGCGAACCAAGAACTACCGTAAAAGAATCCATAAAAAATGTTGGATGGGTTAGCCAGGAGGCTAAAAGTACCACCCACCCGTAGGTGAAACAGAACTTAGCACCAGAGGGATTAGAGGAGGTATACCCAAAGGACTCTGAATCGCAAACCCATCAGACGAAGCTCGAGCTCCAGACAGCACGATCCTCTACTGTGTGCTCTCCCGAAATTCACGCACGTCACTGATTCAGACTGTTATGGTCGCCGTATGAGAACTCTTTCTCTTGTTTTACACTCTGAATGGAGTGACGTACGAGAATTTCGGGAGAGTATACAGTACTTAGGATGATTCCTTGATTTGTTCTGATTTTTCTAATTTTTTAGACGAATTTTTTCACGTTTTTGATGAGTCATGAGTCGTCATTTCATATTTGATCAATCAATTCTGTACTAATCATTCGAAGATGTTGGCGTATTTGGGTGCCTGCCGGACCTACGCCACAAACGCAGGCTCTTTGTGTTCCTCACGAGAAGATTATGCCTGTCCCCACCTCTTTTTGGTCAAATTGTCCTGGCGGAACGAGAGAGGAGAGCCTCTTCTAGGATCTGAGCCAGCTAGCTAAATCCCGCGTGGATCCTGGAACAAACTACAGGGACTCGGACGTGAAGTCAGAAATTTATGCTAATAACGTAGAAACGTGATGTCTTGTAGGTCCACGTTAGACCTAACAAACAAGCCCTGAAACCCATCAGTAAACAAACTTATTACGGTAAATAGATAGTACAGAAATGATGAGCGTTATAAAAGTGATGGAAGCAAAGACGGGCCTTGCACCACCCGCAAACCAGAAGAACAATGTCTCTGCAGTTCTGGTGAAGACAACTGCCTTTCAGCTTATCAAACATAAACTTGGCTGGATTAACATACATGAAACATTCGTCGGTATATCCCGACTTATGCCAAGCTTCAGCTATCAAATGTTTGAACCGGGGCGACTGAAACTGTTGATACAGCAAAGAGTGCAATTTCAAAATCACATCGCGATGATGCACTTGAACGGGTAGATCGTGCAAAAAGACGGAGTCGGATATCTTCTTGAAGCAGCCTTTGTACATCCTAAAGCATAACACATCCAGCGGTTGAATTTGACCGGTAACTTTCGGAGGGATGGTCAGCATTTCTTACTCCAGCTCTTCCGGTTTCAGTTCAATCACAGAATGTTGATCGGTGAAGGTCTTCCACAAGTCGGCCAAGAAAATGCACCGCTCTTCCATATGAGGGAAAAGAACTGTTTCTGACCACTCTAATTAAAGCTTCTTGGTCATCTTCCCGGATGTCGAAGCAGTGACATACAGATTATTAGCCTTGAACATCGTTCTCGACACGACTGGACCAAACACTCCTTTCTCTCCCTTCAGCGTTAGGAAAAGAACAGGAAGAAACTTACGCTTGCCCGGGGAGACCGCCATCATCTTAGTGTGGCCATGTGTCATGGAATTCTCCGACTGGATGATCGCTTCCACGTGTTTTACTCCAGCAGTTTCCAAAGTTCTTCCTGGTCTCATGTCATATTCAAAGCCTGACTGATCCGCATTCCACAGACAGTCTAACCCGTACTCTGCGATCCTTGATCTGACAAGCTCAACGCAGACTTACGCACTTTCCTTGACGTGAGGCACTTTTTGTATGGATTTTTTGGTGACGAACTTGGTTATTTTCCGGTCAACGATCCCATAATATCTAGAAAATACTAATTTCGTTTTTGAAGGAAATCGAAGCACAAAAAACTGTTGGTACCGTCCGAGTTTTCCGATCCAGTCTGGGGGAGCAGTGAAACCGGCCAAATTCACCGTTTCGTTCGCAGTGAGAGCCCATCGACGTAAGTCCAAATCCTTGACCACTTGCTTTTTTCTTTTAGCGAGGAAGAACTGCTTACCGACATCCAAACGTAGAGCCTTCAACTTATCGAGCCTGGAACCGCCTTCCACTTTCTGCTTTTTCCACTCGTACAGCTGCCGTATGCTGGTTACTTTACCAAAACTTCTCTGAACAGTGGCCAACGTGAGGCGCGTCTTCTTCACGGCGTTTCTCTAGTATGTAACCGCACGTTTCTTGTACTCCAAGTTGACTAACTGATCCACTGGAAGCTTGGGGTTAGGAAGTCGTGGGATGCATAGCTCATGGGAAGAAGGTTCAGTTCCGCTGGAAACAGGCTCAAGCAGTCTATCAGGTTCCGTAACGTCGAAGTCAGCTTCACTCCGGCCATTCAGCAGGTTGCACTGGACAGCAGATGCTTCGTAATCTTCAAATGACTCGACGCGGATCTGCAGATCATACTGGAGGTCTTCTTCAACGGCATACACAGGAGTAACACTTTGGGTGATCTTCGAGTCGATGAAATCCAGGAAAGATTACGAATCAAATTAGTATCTTTTTTGTTTTTGAGCTCCAGTGCAGAGCAAGATTGCCTTTAACTATGTCCTTGAACTGCCTGTCAGCTTCGCTTGGAAAATCGTCGATACGGTAGTGCAGTTTGTAGTCCCATTCCAGCAGCTTGATAAAATTCAGCAAGTTGATGGATACCATTTCAGAGAAGCGCAGGAATGAATGAGCAAATGAGAGAAGGTTGAAAAACAACCGGAAACTTGATGAGCGGAAGCACAGGCTCAAGCAACAACCGAATCAACCATCGAACAATCAAGTCTTGATTGTTCATTACTCTGCTTATAGAACGCCGTACTTTTGACGTCACTCCCGAGTCCCTGTAGTTTGTTCCAGGATCGACGCGGGATTTATCTCGCTGGCTCAGATCCTAGAAGAGACTCTCCTCTCTCGTTCCGCCAGGACAGTGTGACCAAAAAGAGGTGGGGACAGGCATAATCCCCTCGTCAGTACCTGCATACGTAGTTAATGGGGAACGACTCGATCTGTCAGGTAAGGCCGAACTTTCGGTTTGTCCAAGCAGCTAATGGTCATCCCTTTGACCTCGACCGTTAATGGTCGCTGGTCTGCCAGTGACTTTGTCATTGGAAGACTGGCGTGACGTACGTGCGCGTTCCTCCGCCCCCTCTAGTCTCTCTGCTAGAACAATCCGATACGCACAGAAACATCGTGACATCAAATTAACAAGTTCGTCTCGTAGGCTCTGTGTTAAAAGAGTCGCACAATGTTTACATATACATGTACGTCACAATGTGCCGGTATGTATCGAATTGTGCTAGTGCGCTTTCGCTCGCAATCTCTATAGTGACTTTCAAGTTTCAACACTTCAGAGAATGGCCTAATCAACGCTGGACAATCAAGTCAGCACAGTGGCCAAATCTTACCTAACATAAGTTTACTCTTTACATTACTCATTAAGCTTAGATACGCATTGACAAACACTGGCTCCCTGACACGCGACATATCACACAACATAACAAAACCCACCTCCGGTCACTGACTGGGCAGCAAACGATAACAAACGCGTTTTCTTGCCTCCGTCTTCCGAGTTCCGACAGCTTTTCCTCTTCCCAAAACAATCTGTAGCTCATTTCCAAAGCGGTAGATGAGTATAAAGCTAGTACTGTGATTCAAAACAGAGTTTTTACTTGACCGTAGACGCTGCGTTCTTACTTCTATTTTTTTCCATCATTTGAATTTGATCGAAATCTTTCCTACGCTTATTCATCGGGGTTTCGTTTTACCACAGTGATGTATCTCGTACCGGGAAATTCATGACATTTCCTAAAATTAATCCGCAATTCCGCATTCATGAAGAATTTTCCAAGTTTCCCATTCCGTGTACCGTTGTCTGAATCAGAATCAGAAATCAAATCAGTCCAAATCAAGTCCATACAAGGCGCCTCTGTTTTCATTGGTTGGCTCTTCCCGCTGGCAGCGAATGAAAATAAAGTAGGGCGGGCTATGGGTGTTTTGGTTTAAACGCTGCACCCCGCCTTCCGCGCCATTCAGTTGTCCATCCATTCGGTCCATTCCGTCTATTAGACTTTTCCGATGCACTTCACGCACTTTGGATCTCTCGAAAAGTCTTCCCTTTTATGCATTGGTTTAAAGACAATATGAAAAGTAGGGAAGAGTAACTTGTGTTCCGTAAACTCTTGTGTCTGCAGGACCAGAATCCCATCGCGCTTCAACTCTAACGAGTACCTAACCGACAGAAATCGGAGCCTGGCGGCTGCATGTCTGAGCTATCTGTCCCTTGCGTGTCAGTGGAATATCGGCGTTGATCCTAATGAGAGCTGACCACACGAATCGGTGCGGAAGTGTGCTTGTGACGGTTTCGAGTAGCATCTACCATCCCGCATTCCTCGTTCCCACCGTGTCTGTCCGTCCACGTATCGCATTACGCCTTTTGATTCGATCCCGAATCATGGATGAATGTCCAGTGCCGTCGACTGTCCAAACAAACATGGTCATCTTCCTTTGCTGATGGACAGCGCCTAGTCGGTAAACATCGTTCCCCTCATTTACTTCACGAGTGTCAAAGAGTAACGCCATGGAAGCCCAGAAGACTCTTCGTCGGACCACCACTCGAAAACTCATGGGAGGATTAATTCCCGCAAAAGCGATACAAGTCCAGATGCCGCTCCTTCTTCAATTCCTCCTCCTAACTTTCCTCACAGGTAAGACGAAACCTTCACGTCTGCGATACTTTCAAGTAGCACCGATCAGGAAGCAGTTGCCGCGCTAGTCAAGTGGGGCAGATATGATGTCGGCGCCAGGTATACTTCATTATATATGCCCACTTTGCCGTATACTTTTATGGCCTTATAATTACCCAATCGACTTCACTTCATATTTTACTTTTTTCCGGCATGATCAAGAGGCTTCAACAAAGCACTTTGTACGGCATAATGAATTTTGCATGTTACTCTGTTGTTGAAGTGCGCGTATGTGGGAAATGGATCGAGGTTCGCTTCAGCTCGATGGTGGACGGAAATTGGTCGAAGGCGGTGTGTGAAAATTGTGTAGACCGAATTTCGAGTGTGTCGAGCGGCAGTTTGATGATGGTTTAATGAGGCTGATTTTGACAGTTGTCTTGTGCGCATGTAATGGCGGACAGATGAAGAGAAAGAAAGACCCACCAAAGTTTGTGTTGTTATTTTTATCTTCGCAGGTATATTACACGCGTGGAGGTCTTTAAGCAAGGTTGTTTACACCGGTATGATGATGAGAACCCGTCAGCGATCAACGAGGAAAACCTTTAGCAACAATCTGGTCCTTAGATCGGAGATTGACAAAGGGTTTATCGAACAGAAATGATGGAAGACTTGTTTAGATATATAGCTTGTTGCTTGTAGGCTTATCATTATCAATGAAACCGAGACTTTGTGTGGCCTGCTAGCATTCCTGAAAAGTCCTTCTCTGCATAATAATGAGGCAATGGTCGGTCTTTCGACTCTCTCCACTGTCAGCTGCTCATCCGTCAATGTCGAGTTCTCCGTTGGAGCACTTTGTTAGGGAGGATCGACTGAGACTTGAAAGGTATGGAAAAGGGGACGGCAAAGGCTAAACCTGTCTTTGAAGTCATTACATTACGCCATAGTTAAAGAGAGGAGAAAGGAAGCCACCCAAAAGTCGGTCTTCCGGTGAAAACTTGTTGAGGCTTTTCCTATAAACATTCTTTTTCAAACTCATACCGATGATATCTTCTTATTTATGCGGCGATTGTGACAATGTCTGCGGGCGGAAACGCGGAACACCCGCTGCGCTTTAGGTATGAGGCTATATCACCACTATAGGATATGACCAGGCAAACAGCGGAAAGACATGTTCGCAACGTCGCTTCTTTCAAATTTGTATCTTCCGTCTCGTGCAGCTAGTTAAATGGATATATCTCCAGGATATCAATTCCGCAGTCAACACACATGGTCGGGTATCAAAGAGGTTCCTCGCACATTCCCAGCCGGTTAACAAGGGTGGTATTTTTAACAGATAATTGATAAATGTCTGGCAAACCTCCATTTGACAATTCCATACAGAAACGTCATTATTTACGACTTCAAGGTCAAGGGAAAATAGAAACTTTGGAGAATCGTCCTTTCGTCGTTTCGTGTGTCAACCACGGGACTTAATATTGTAATCCTCGTCGTATTGTCCCACAGCTTTGGATGGGGCCAATATGCTGCATCGTGTGATAATCTGCAGGTCAGCTTAATGCACAAAATGGCCCTTCAAACGGATCATCTTTCCCTTGGCATACACACTTTTCCACGATGCTTGGTGGTTTGTGGGCTATTGTCCAGCAGTGGAAATGCTGGTGGTATTTTTGGTAAGATGAGCCTTAAAACTCGTCAAGTAAATGCTGGTTGTCATCTTACGCCTGACGGTTGCGGTTCAGCGCGTCAAGAAATTACACATGAAGCATGTACTCTTCCCTGTCTTGCTTCGCCTCGTTGCTCGGTTAATGAATGCATCACCCAATATTATTGACCATCTTCTCGTTGTAGCGAGGATGGACAAGCGAGTGGTCTGTTTTGGACTGTCGAAAATCGATCTGGCTACCAAGGAAGACGAAAGGACGGCAGGTGTTTAAAATCAGCACATGGCGAGCTCTTCCCGTTTTTGACCTCTTTCGTTGAACAAATACAGGGTCCAACCTTTTGTCCTCTTATAGGCTAACCTGTAATTACGGGCACGGCAGGGGGGAAGCCAGTCATTAGGGCGGAAGGATCTTCTGGTTACTTTTACGACTGTTTGCTTTTCTATCGACCGCTGTCTTCGTCCTTCCCAGTTCGACCAAGTCTTCGTTTGACCGGCGCACATACGCAGATGCGTCCGAACTTTGGCGGGGAAGATAATTATGGCGACTTGTCGAGAGCATGTGATTTGGCCGGATAACTTTATGAGCCTTGTCTTCAGTAGTCGTAAAAGAAGCGATAATATTTAGGCAGGAGAAAGGCTGGCGTTTACCGAGTTTACCTTTACGATTGTCCGTGTAAGAGCGCGCCTGATTATTTGCCCAGATAATTAAGCGGCCATAAAGCAGCCTCTTATCGTGGCATTAGCGCCACTGTCTTTTCCACTCTTTTGTACTTTGCCTGCCGTATGAATCCTATTAGGGGAACGAAAGGTGAAACCGACAAGACAAAGCGGGGATTTGGATTTCAGGCTGGCAATTGGCAAAAGACCCGGCAGATGCGCGGGCTTTAGCTCTCTGTACTAAGCCAACATATTCAACCTCCCTGATTCAAGTCTAATCGCTGTGAAAATTTCATTTAACTCGCGCGCTTTGTCGGGAGCTAAATGCGCGAAAGCATTAATGCTTTCGATGAAAGAATGATCTTCCCTTCGAAGCGTCAACTGCATATAGGTAAAAGGAGTGGCAGATAATAGCAAGGTAGGTACGTGCTGTTGGCTCGGGAGGATGAAATCTCATCAATGGCGGATTAATGCGCCGAACAATCGCCCATACAGACAATGGGATGCTCACATTCCGACTCTTGGACAACGTCGACAGCGGAGCAATCGCAGCGTATGTGACTTTTTTTCCTTTTCCATGGTTCGATCGCTTGACTACGATGTCGACAAGACCACAAGAGTCATAAAGGTGTGCGAAGACGAGACGGAACTAATTAGCGTACTTTGCTTGCGTCGCTTGTCGAGCAAGTGGTACTATGCGCCAGTTGAGTGGGCAGAAACTGGTCCGCCGACGACGTTGGCTTTTTTGCTCAAGTGGAGCACGGCGAAGGGCCTTTTTTCTGTCATACATAGTACCCTGACTACCTGTTGGCCAAAATTACAAAGCGTTCCGGTATAAGGTAGTTTAATGATGAACTCGACAACAGATGCGCTTTGCCGAACGACGCTGAGGGCATTTATGCACGTGCAAGTCTGGAAATGAGCGGTGTAATGCAATCACATAATTTTAGTGTCCCGATGAGCAGACTTCCGGTCGGTCTTTTTCCCTCTTAGCGGGAGTAGCTCAACTACGTCAATGTTGCAATTTAATTTAGAGGCGGAACTTTGACGAGTACTTGGGGACTTCCTCTTGTGCACAAGATGATTCTCAAATGGGACATTAAGAAATTATAAAGAACCCGCCAAAGACGTTAGAGACGGCTTTTCTGGCTCGTGTTGCATAACAGTTCACAAAGAAGGCATGTTTTACATTCCTTTCTCCGAACGTCGTTCACTTGCATGCTTCACACAAAAAGTCGTGCTGACTTCGAAAATATTTGTCTGTCAATAAGCTGTCAATACAGGCCGGAAAAGATAGAATTTAGGAGTTCATTGGACCGTTATTGCTTCCATAGTTTTGGCTTCTTCGGCTGACATTAAATGGTACCATCAAACCATTCATTCTCGTTTAGAGAGAAAGAACATTCCCAGGAGGAAATCAGAGACGCGCGGTTCGTTGTTTTCTTTGTCGGTGAAAGCAAAATATAGATCAGCACGCGAGAGAAGACTCGAAGAGGATGGTACGGTAATCAATCAAATTGCCGGCCGGTGTGTTCTGTGTTCAAAGAAAACGTACCAAAGGTGAAACTCATTAAAGTCTCATTTACTCCTGTCACAACGTCAACGTGTAGCAGACCTTTTGTACGGAGGGTGATATAATTAATGGCATAATACACCGGTGATGCTCTGTCATTAGCCAAAAAACATCGTGTAACAGAAGCCCTATTTTTTGCCGCTGATTGATTGAGTTCAAAAGGGCATGGCAGGTGTATGCTTGATGATCCCTCTAAATAGAAACCGCAGTTCTTGTTACAGTGGGCTAGTGTAAGGATACCTCGGTTTCTGTTTGGGTGGCCCATGGTTTGTCCCAGAGTAACTGGTAGTTAACCTGGTCGGTGTTAATGAACAAGGCCGATAATTGCGGACAGTGTAATGAGCTTTTAGTGGTATTTTTCGCAGGTTGTGCGGCTTCGCCTGCTTCCTGGTCAGAGCGTCATGGGCAGTTTCGGAGACGGAATCGCGGAACAGCCGGCGACAGTAACGCGCCATGCCGACTTCCCACCGCGTGGGATGGCCAATGGTTCCAGTCAGGCATCCCCGGCGTCATTTCCATCAATGAAACCTCCATGACCAGCAAAGGCGACTGTCTACAGCACAAGGCGGAAAAGTACAGCGACAAGTATCTCTTTCTTGACAGGTAAAGCTCCAAGAGTTTCTTCTTCTAGGGCGCAAAAAAGCTTTACATGGAGCTTTGTGCGCACTTTACGGATTGACACAAATCTGTCCAAGAGCTACATACACAGAGACACAACACAGAAAATGCATGTTGTCACGACACGTTCCTTGTAATGAAAGAAAAGTCCAGCCCAATGATCCAAGAACTCTATCAACGTTGTCGCGGCGTGAAAAGCCCAAGTGACAACACCACAAAAGACAACCCCGGTTACTGGCAGTGAAAACTTTCGGCTTTCAGCTTTAGCGGAGAACCATTCGAGTTTTTGAAATTTCTGTTGTTGCTGGCATCTGTATGGAAAAGCAGTAAGGCCAGCAGGAACAATTACGAAAAACACTCCACTTCACAACTTTGACAAAAATATTCGACTCGTGATACAGAGGAGTCTACTGGGAGAATGCTTTATGGTGGTCAATATTAACGAGCGATGTTTTATTGTGATGAGGTCCGGAAATGAGGCTGTTGTTGTGACAAGTGCGGTGTTTGATCCCAATACCTTATCGAGGTATTATAGGGTTTAGTAATCATCGACACGAAATCCGGTAAATGATGAGATGTATTGTTCTGGGAGCCAGCCAATTTTCTGTTTGGCGGCCTCGTTGTGGTGGTGCGCATTCGGTAGCGATCACGCTTTATATTACTCGATAAATTCTCATTACGTCAAGTTTTTTTGTGACACGAAGAGCTTCGCGTACAGTTTTGTATAAAGATATGATAGTCTTGTTATTTCCCGGGGGGAATCAACTGTCAGATCGACCGCATGTCAAGACATGACAAGGTTCGCTCTCCGCAAAGCCGCGCCACTCTAACCCGATTTAATCTTACGCATAAAAAACTTTTATTCAGACTCTGGCTCGTTGAAGAAGAATTTACAAGGGCTTATTTTCCAATTAGGCTCGATTGTATACTGGCGTATGAACACGCGCGTGTCGCCCCTAGCACTTTCGAATCCATTATGGGTTTCTATGCGCGATCGGCATCCTACTGATCGAAAGACTATAGTGTCGGTCGATCAACATCGCGCACCTACATACGGCGGCCCAGTCTTAATACCCGGCTTTGGTGTATGCAGGTAGCAGAAGGGTTTCCGCTGAGTGTCCTGTGATGAGGGCCCCGAACTAACCCTGATTGCCGGTGTCGTATTTTAGCTTCCGATTGAGTCTTACTTCGTCCCCTTATTGACTCGGGATGAAATCGGGTTAGTAGAGTGCTTGAACGATTTGCTAGTAGAGCATCGAATTACTCTTCACCGTATTTACTTCTAATCAAAAATCTCAAAGTCAACCCTGTACGTAATTTTCCACCGGATACACCTAAGAGAACGGCGTCCGGACTAGCATGTTAAATATTACAAAATCTATGGGTATCGAAAGGCTCGATCTTGTAAGGCTCGATTATCAAAATATGACCTAATAAAAAGTTTACCGTCGTTTTTATGAGACTGTAGATCAAAATGGAAAATTCGTCCTATTTTCAGACAGAAGGAACGAATCAGGAATCAGTATTTGTACAATGGATTTGGCAGATTGAACAATGTTTGCGGTGGAATTCAGAGTAGCTACTTGAGCGAATGAAATCCGACGATGAAGGATGCAGAGTCGATGACTGAGTTTGGTAACATGTTACTCAGAAGGTGGCGACTTCCGCCTGCTGTGCCGCAGATATTTGATATTGGAGTGACTCCGTTTAAAGTTTCAAAATTTTCAGTTTCCGTTACCCATATGGCACAGCATCAGGCCCACGTGAAATCACCAAGCGTTACAAGTTGAGAATATTAAGAAATATTTCATGTTGAGCGGGCTTCCAGGAGACAAAAGAAATTCAGGAAGAAAGGTGGCGTGCGCCGTCGAAGCATAAGGGCATAAATTTATGCGTTAACCTTTGTTGTCAAGTTCGGATAACGGTTGGATATGCTCTTTGAAGTGGCTGCTGAACAAATATTGTGGTCATTCGCTGGGCGCAAATCTCTATAGTTCTATTGACCGATGTCCAGGCAGCATATTTGCCCTCCACGGATCGAAGCTACCACTTTTCCAGCACTCTTGAAACCCGTCGATATTCGTGAATATTCCATTCGATCATACTCTAGTCGGTGACTGTTGGCACAGGCCAGTATTTTTTTATTTTGCAAGTAGGGCTCATTTCACTCTCAGGAAGGGGGCTGATGATGCGGAGCGAAGTGCAGAATGATATTCTGCAAGTCATAATCGCTATGGAATGGCTCCAGCTGAAAATGGCGTTTGGCATGCAATGGTGGATCTACGCCACAAAAGACAAGGAGGCCATTCCGATAATGGACTTATCACACGCAGGCCTCGACAAAAATTGTTTATTGGCAATATTTGCGTCTATGGGATGAAATGGGCAAGGGTGCTAATCTAATCGATGACAAGCCTCGATATACCCAAATCAAAAATAATGAGCAGTGCATGACTGCATGAATCAGATTGAGATATACCAGTAGAGAATACCAACATGCCCGAACGAACGTGCTTAAAATCGCCAACACCTTCCTCGTTCTCGATGCCAGTGACTTTTTTCCCCGTTGAAAGCGTAGAAATCTAGCAGCGGATCTACTTCATCCACCTGCATACCACGTATCAAAGCGTACACCTCGTATGTAGGTGGGTGAAAGATCGGAACATCCTATCGACAATCAACAGAGAATTTCGATGCATTATTTCGGCATTGAATATTCTTACCAGCGGTTCAATAACGTTTGGAGCTTAAAAGTCAAATTAGCCTAGTAAGCTCAAAGCTTTGCCGCTTGCGTGATTTGGATCGGAACGGTTGGGGGGAGGGGGGGGAAATTGGAAGAATCACAGAATTATAAGTGACAAGATTGCGCCAGAGATATGCAGCTGGTCTGACAGGCCAGACCAAGCATGATTCCCCGGTCAGTTCTGTCCATAAATCCATATCTCTCCCCAAGCAGGACGGGACGTAAAGCGATGGGACAGCTTTAACTAGTAAGCCTGTCGTCCTTTCATTTCGTTGCGGATCAGCGCATGCGCTTGACTGGACATTAAGCCCTGGAGGTTGTTACACAAAGCAAGCAAATCCGGACCCGCCGCTCGGGCTTCAGCAGAAAATATTACGTCCAAAAGGACAAAATGATCCCTGACTGTAGGCCAAATCGTCTGAGCTTGAGCCATTAAGTTCGTTTTCATCCCTAACACGTTACACATGACTAGTGATGCGTATGCGCGTGCGCCATCTCCTGGGAATCTCACCATAAACGATCTTGGATCATGTCGTAAATTTCTAGAAAAAATGTCGCACTATCCCACTGGTACTACTTTCGAAAATGAGACAAGGAAATCTCGCCGTAAGTTTCGCTGCAAAGAGAACCAAAGTCCGACGGTGGTTTTCTTGATAAGAGCGGACAGAAGGAATAAGTTAAGTGTTGGAAGAAATCACTGCCACCTCACTGAGCAAATAATCCATACATTATATGATAAATCATTTGCATACTTAACGAAGGCATATTCAGCCTTGATAAATGGGGTACGGGACAAGTTTGGTCATTTTCATTAGCGGCGTAACGCCACGGGAGGCGACGCGCGAGTGAAGTGGTTGGAGGGACCAAGAGGGACTCTCGTGATGGCCGGCGCATTCAGAGCGAAACCAGCGTGCGGAAATATTCGCCACTTGAACAAAAGACACATTGGCAAATCTGGCCAACACTCTTGATTAGTGGGCCTTTCCCTCCTACTGCTTCCTCCCGAAGCAGCGCAAGTCAAAAGGTCTCACTGCACTTTGATTGTCCCTTTTCAACGCTGTCAAATGACACTTTCCACAAAATTACTTCGCAGTTTGAGTCACGGTCGGCCATTGTCTGGCCAAGCCAACACTTTGATTGGCATATGCAAATTCATAGTCAGACATTATTATTCAGAATATTCCACCCAACGTCCTTGACGAGTTCCACTCGGTGCGGGATGACCGCGGCTTGTCCACTCAATTATACAGTTCTCAGCTGGGTCAAATGCTCCTGTGCTCCTTCCTTGTTTACTTTTCGGTCGCTAGTTTCCGGTAGTCCCCATTCCCCAAGGAACACCAAGCCTTGACCCAAACGAATATCAAAGAAGCAAGCAATCCATCTTTAGCCAGAAACACTGTACTGTATTTTGTATTACATTTCACACATTCAGCATGAGAATATGCACAACAGATTTTGACATCTGCCTCAAATTGTTTTGTAACTTGATCTCTTTTCAGGAAGGAAAACTGTTACACATGTGTTGCCGCTTCACTTCCCCATCCAAATGTACTGCAGTACAAAGAAAGTAGGTATCCAGAATCTACCATTACACTGTTTCATGCTCCACAAATTTCGCCCAACAGCTGGCGGTACATTTTACACTTTCGTAGGTCTCTGTATGCCCATGGACGAAGTCCCAGCCGAAGGTCTTTCGATCGACGGATTGTGCAATGATATCCGAGGCGATGCCCCGCTTTACTCCATGTTTCGCTGTAAGTCTTTGGAAGTACCGACGAGTTCCCCAGCTAGTGTAGGTTAGAGCCCTGCACGGTCCTGCAAGCAATTGGGACGTCGGAAAACAACTTTGAACGTGATCGTTTAAAGTGGCGCACATTCTGAGCTAATAATAATGTACTAGTACGCCACTTTACAGTACAGATCATGGTCAGTTTATCAGCCGACGTCGCAATGTTTTAGGAAAAAGGGCAGGTTCAACTAGTGAGGTGCTCTGTTCGAAGTTTATAGCTTCTTACGGAGATTTGTTTTCGTCTCATTACCCAATTATCTCTGACACTTCTCCAATTATTTACAGTAAACACATCGCCGGAGACGTGTCCCTTTCGGGGCCGCTTCTCTTTCACATACGCTCTGGGCCCTCAAGGCTACCGGACTTGTCAATATCCCAGGTCAGAAGCCCAATCCTGCGTCAAGGAGTCAGAAATCATGCTCCATTACAAGTCCTGTCCGGACTTGACGGAAGAGCGAAGTGAGTGCTTGTCTAGACAACACGACATAAAATTGTTCATAAACCACGACGCACTCTTGCTTGCAGAAGTCAAATTGGAATGCTACGGGACATGGCGAAGTGGCGAGAATCGCTACCTGCTCGGCAGAATAACCCATCATATGGCCAGCAGCAATGAGGAGACGTTCCGCTGCTTTGTAAGTATTCTAACCTCTTCCTCGAAATCGACGCAGGTGACCATCGGGGACCAGCGGCTGTCTAATTGACATTCTTGTCTACTGAGACAAGGAGCATAGGCTAGGCAAATTATCGCCTCAAAGATAACAATGCCACAATTGAATATAGATGGCTGTCCTTACAGCAGATTGACAGACTTCTGCTAAATGCTCTGGAAGATTGTAACGCCGTTAAAGGAACGGCCTTTTCACACAAATATTACCCTTCTTCGACGAAATTCCAATATGACCTCCCAGAAACTCTTTCAAAATCATGCATACACATTCTTCTACTTCTTATCCATTAATCGGTAGTCTCTTATCGATACAGACCTCCTTTGCTTGTCAAGATGGTTATTAGTCAAATTCGCATAAATGTCAGTAACTTCCTCGTCCGTTTCGTGCAGAGTAGCGAAACGAAGCGAAAGTTGTTACAGTTTTATTTGGGACAGCGGCAAATGAACTGAGCATGATCGTTCATCCTAGTGGCGGACGGTTTTATTCTTGAAGTCTGAAAACGGTCATGTTCAAGTCATTTGCCGATGTTCCATTTAGTTTACGTTGTCATTACTTTATTTTATAATCGTGAATGAATATTTCAATTTTTTATTTTTAGATCTACAAACAAACGAAAAATGGCGTCCAGATTTCTCAGTCGGCAGATGCCACATGCAATGCCATCGAGACTGCCACCGAAGGACCGCTGACGTTGACGATGGTGCAAGGTACGTGTCACTTGACTTCATCTCCTTCCCACTCATCGAGGATTTCCGCGAGAAATATCCACTCTTTCTTTCTTTTACAGAGCCCGATCCCGTTCCCCAGTGTAACTTCCCCACTTGGTTGACACAAGCCAAAGAATGGCACGATATGACATCGAGTACTCAGTTCGTCTTCAGCTCCCCCGAAGCGCGAGCCCTACGACAATACAGTTTCAATGGCACTTCGGCGGTAAGAGAGCTGACACTGAACACCACCTGTCTCCGTCAAGACAACTCGACAGAAGGACCGGCAGATTCCTTCTTCCGTGCCGTGACTTTTGTTGTCCGTGGATGGTAAGCGTTGTTCGCACACGCATTGTCTTGGGGAAGACAAAGGAGAAGAATGCTGTTGCATAACCAACCGCATTGTCTTTCTCCTTACAGTGGCAGCGGATTCACATGCCTGAACTGGCGACGGAGAAGCGATCAAGTGGTGCAGTTGCAGCAAGGTTTGTCTAGGAGGTTTCTTCTTTTCTTGTTAAGGTCTGTTTGAAGAAGCCATTCATCTTCATCATTTTTATCCCCGTATGTTTTCCAGGACGGTTTTCTCCGTACGCTGATCAGGCCTGTTCGGATGGCAACTTCAGTAACGCGACTGAATGGATAACTCTAGTCGCTCACGCTTCTCGCGAGGTTCCTTGTCCCTTTCCGGGACATTACCTCATACCAACAGCCCAACCTAGTCGCTACGCTTCACGGTGTGGAGAGATGACCAAAGTGACCATCGGATGCAACCGTAATACGGTGGTACAGTTTCAAACACATTCGGATACCACGGACTGTCCGGCTGCCGAGCCGGGCGAGATCATCGAATCGACATCAAGTAAGAACCACGCCAGTTATTGATATAAGGTACAGTATCTCTTTCATGAGTTCCTCTCTGCATTACAGTGGAGTTTACTTGCCACGGTCATTGGATGGACAAGAAAGTGGGCTACTTCGTGGCCAGTGAGAGACGGAATCTGACCAAACACTGCTTCGTAAGTCTCTCTGTCTTTTTCAGCTGAAAATTCTGTCATCTGGTTTCATGGTTCTTCCTCCTTACAGATCTATCAAGAAGACAATGGAGTACTGAGGTTGACCAGTATTCCCAATCGTTGTCCAGTCTCGTTGAACTCCGGCGAGCAGTTTAACGTGACGCAGTTCAGCGAGTGCAGCCGGCACCACTCTGCGGCGCCTCCCAGAACCGCACTCACATGGCTAACGGTTCTGACGGCCCTGTTGGCCTTATTTGTGATGTCGAGATGACCAGGAGTTGCGTCACAAGAGCTTTCTCACCAAAACAGAGACCAAAGATATGGGAGGTATGCGCCGAACTCGCAGCGCCACCTATTTGCTCAGCGACTGCGTTCGTGAAACCGAAGAGGATCTGCTCGAGTCTCGAAGACGTTTTCTGACATTTGTTAACCGGTTTTGTATTTAAGCGCCTCGCTACTTCGTTTGTTGACGCTTTTCTGTAGCGAAGATCCCACACCTAAAGTTCTACGTTTAGCGGACCAAAGACTCTTCTTTTACGTTGTTAGTACAATCATGTCTGAAGCTTTTTTGTTTTATCCAGTTCCAGCTGTGATTATACCCAGTGCTTTCAAGTCAATAAACCGTTTTATCCATTCGGCGTAATATTCATCGCAATAATTACCTCGAACCCTTACGGAAATGATAACGAAGACCCACATGAAGTCATGAACTGCATGATCAAGGATTTACAAATTACCACAGTCTAGTACACATGGCACAGGTTTGAAACACTACTCATCCATTATTCAATATTTAATTGGTGTAGAATGTTGGTCGGAAAAATTAAAGAATCTGACACTACTTGAACAGAATCTTCGAAGGCCGCGTTTACATCAGGACGCGACGTTCGAGCCGGCGCGCTGTTCTAACTTAGTCGGAGAATGGTACGCAAGGCTGGAAACGTCACTTACTGTTGCACTATTCATGCAACAGGTAGTTTCCATTTGCGCTTCCTGCCGAGAAGAGACTCTTTCGCGTCCTGCAGTCGTTGCTTGATGGACCTGGAACCCGATGAGGATTCCACTTTGATGACTTGTCCCTGACTTCCGGGTAGTTTCTGCGAGGGCTTCGCCATGGATTCCATCGGAACATCGAAGCTGGACGAAGGCATTGTGCAAAATAATCTTCGAAGAAATTTTCTCGCGAAATGCCCAGCTCTTACGGATCAAGATCGACAGTAACTTGGTCAGAGACCGAACACTGAATGCTTGAACTAAGATAAGAATTGCGTTGACGAGAAGCTTGAAACATCTGGCTTTCAGGCGCGCTCAGATACAGTCCAAGACATCGTCGTCGTGTTTTTATGAGCAGCCTTCGAAGGTCGGCATTGTGATCTATAGCCACGAGGCGCTCCTCGCTCTTTCGACGCTCGCGCAGAACTAGCCGAGACCGACAAAGAGCTTTGCGGGTATTCCGTGGGCTAGTTTTGCACTTCTTTCGGTCTTTATGGATTTACTTGTCCGAAGTCCGCGACGTAACGGCAAGACGGCCGAATGAAAAGCCTTCACCTCCATTTTACTATGCGTGGTATCATACTGCACTATGACTTTGATGCGTGGAACGTAAATTAACTGGACACCGGTCAAATTTGCAAGGACCAGCTTTTGTTGGAACCCGGACACTTCATATGCTTCTAACCAATTAATTTTCAGAAATTAGCGTCAGCTCGCTTTCAAGGCAATCTCATAATGGGAGTGATGATTTCTATACTGTTTTGACACCCTGAGAATAACAGTGACTGAAGTGCAGAATTCGGATGGGTGAGACGAGGCAGCCAAGACGGCTGTTTATTGAATATCCTAATGCATCTATCAAAGAGAGCAGGCAGCATCGAGTTAATTGTGGTAGCTGGTGACCCATGGACAGCTGCGGCAAGCGACATACGTAGGTCGCCCCTGCTGCCCGTTGGAGAACCCTGCCAGCAAATATCTCATTACGCTTCGTAATGAACACGACCTTGATGGATGACCCGTGAGTGTCATTCTCGGCTGTAAAGTAAAGCCTCAAAAACTTCCTGTTGAAGGAACCCCGGCCCTGACCGGACCACCACGAATCAAGACAGTCAGTCATCAGCGCACAAGAAGCAGAAACCTATCGGCACGGTGAAAGGTAAAAACAGAAAGCCTGAAATTCAGCCCAGCCTCTCACAGACCTGCAGTATTGCTTCTTCTTCGCTCGGATCATGCTTTCAGTTCTGCAGACGTCGTATTCAACGGTGTGCGGCTTTTAGGCCTCTTCTTGTGTACAGCCAAGATAAAAATTTCGCATGAAACCAAGTCTGTTCTGTCCTACCACGCACTGAGCGGTTCCGGCATGAATTTGTACGGAACAAACACAGATAAGGAGAGTCGAACGTACTTTACGCCTATAAATGACGAGGTCTGACTTATGATCGTTAAGCAAATATCAGGAAACTCATGTGCAGATATGGGTAGAAACGAACGCCAGCCGATATCTTTTTTACTGATTTTACTGATACCTTGCACTCCATCATATCCCAAAGTCTACCAGGGTAAATCGAGTAAACTGAGAGAAGTTGGCAGTCCTGAAAACAGTCATCGCGGAAGACAAGTTTACAGAACAAAACCGGACGGAAAGTTGCGCAACGTTGGCTCAACTTTGTCACTTGTGTCATTGAGTTCTTCCTACAGTCTCCTTTCAGTTTCCGAGGGTTTTTGTCCGACAATCTGAAGCCAGGAAGTCCTACAATTCTCACCATGTACCGCCACGGAATATTGTTATCCTGCTCCGTACTTCTCCTGGTTGCATTTTCGTTGGCTGCCGAAAATTTAACAGGTATGTCTCTGGCCGCAAATTAAAATATCGATCCTCGAGATCCCCTGTTACAAAAATGATCATGGGATGCCGGCACACCAATCGTACAAGATCGGTATTTCAAGTGGTGCAACCTACCAGTCAAAAAGATCGAAACCGTGCGCCACTTGGAAAATAGTCCTCGTCGGGTCGTCTGTCGACCTCCGAAATATTGTAAAACATGGACAGCGGCTGTTTTCTGAGCCAAAAATATCTATTGCACACAGATGTGGCACCGGCAGTAGCGGCAATACCCGTCGCCGTCGTCAACGTTTCCACGCCGATAAATCAATCCGGTGTCGCCTCTGCCGACGCCCCAAAGCCCGCTTCAGGTTCACCGGCGTCTGATCCTTCCGCACCAGAAGCACCACATAACAGTTCCTGGATGGCCGAGAATACAAGGATGGCCGGACCTCCTTCTTCCATGGCACAACAGCCCAATTTGGCACTTCCGGTGGCTCCCGAATCCGCACGAGCCAGAGCTCCTCCCTCGGTCGTAAGGGACGATCCCCACTCATGCTACACGTGCAACTCTTTTCAGGACACCACCCACAAGTGCAAGAAGCCTGACCAAGTTCAGAAGGTTGTCTGTCCAGGCAATAACAGTGGTCGGCGAATATGTCACCATATTGTGGGGACCCATACCAATAACAAGAAAGTCGGTAAGTGGACCGGAAAGGTTTTAGTCTGACTTTATTATTGCGCCATTCGGTTTGGGGATCGGTGAACAATCTCGGGATGAACGTCATCTCAAGTGACGCAGGTTTCCTCCGTCATTGGCCAGAAAGACAAACGTGCGCCACTTGAGACAAACATTTTTCCGAGCTCCCCAAGTTGTCACCAACGATCTGCAGATATTTCCCACCGTATGGAATATGGCAATTTTTGTATATGAGAAAGAATATTCGCAGAAAGGAATGTCGTCATTGCCGGATGCGGATCAGCACCGCCTGTGACCCTACCGGAAATCGAGACGCCGATACATTCGACCTTCAACGGCCAGGAGATCAAATGTACACCATTCAATTATGAACACGACGATCAAGGCGACGCAAAAAGATCCAACCAAGCCATCAAGTTCATGGGCACCAGCTGCAACTGTGAGGGAACCCTGTGCAACTCTCACAGCGAATATTCGAGACACTTTACGAATTCTGGCATCGCGACAAAAGCTACATCCTTTTTCAGTGTGCTATCATCTGTCTTCGGCGTGGTCCTTTTTTCTCTCGCACTTCGAGCCTAACGTCATCCGATACCTTACCCTAATCTAATCCAATTACTGTTCGGATCTTCGGTCCCTAGTTTTACCATGCGTTTGAGATCAGCAACCGTTCGGTAGTGGCGAAATATTCTTATGCACAAACTGAAAAAAAATTAATAAAGATGTCGAGCAGGAAGTTACGTTTTCAGTCAGGGTATTTTGAATTCGGTATGCACATGATCGCAACAACACCGCCACATCCCCATAAGATATCCCAAAGCACTTCCGGCTATCATGGACCCAATGAGCCAGCCATTGAAAGAAGCAGCTACCAGCAATATTATAAAGCCGCAAAATATTTGGACAATATGGAGACCTGTGAGGAACATAAATAACATGCAGGAACATCCGTCGCAGCTTTCTTCATCCTCGCCAGTGTCGATGTCATTGGATATCCGCAGTCTTTGCACCCGAAGGTAGCGGTTGTACAAGCGCTCCTTGAAAGCCGCGAGGAGCTGATACAGGAACGCTGTTCCGGCCACCGCACCCAAAGCTCCGTAGAACTGCGCCATGGTATGTATCGTAAACTGCTGAAGAACCACCGTGGGGGTAAAGCCAAA
This sequence comes from Ramazzottius varieornatus, assembly GCA_001949185.1. Taxonomy (NCBI): domain Eukaryota; kingdom Metazoa; phylum Tardigrada; class Eutardigrada; order Parachela; family Ramazzottiidae; genus Ramazzottius; species Ramazzottius varieornatus. Next base: position 7,254,044 of record BDGG01000002.1, on the reverse strand, counting down.
CTCAAGGAAGGGAGCGTAGAAAATGTAGACGGTGGTTTCGGGCGGAGGACCGTTGGTGTTGATACTCAACCCCGCATCTGGTGGCGCCTCGGTACTCTCCATTGTGTAAGCAGAAAGATTGATAACGTTTGGGAAAGAACAAACAGAATGAGACGAGATCTATCTTCTGTCGTTGTCGGTAAATACGGAAGGACAGAGAATGATTTAAGCGACCGAGAAATGCTTGGTGCGCTGAAGAGCTCGTTATGCGACGAGGACTACCGTACAGTTTCAACTGACCGCAAACTCATCACGTAATAACACTCCATGCCTAGTCTGCGCATCAAATGACGGCCCGGTGTGCGATCGGATGGACCGAAGCTGCTAAGGAGCTTTGCTGGTATTGACACAAGGACGAACTTGATTCGTTTTTTTACCAGGTATATCTGCTTACACGTTTACAAATCAGGATCAAAAATTACGCAAGCGCGGGCCTGACCTTGGGCCCAACCAACGGTATAGGGACAGCCCGGTAAAAAACGCCAACAAGTCAATAAACCATCGCATTGTTCAGCTAGTCCGCGTCAACAGAGCCCATGTGCAAACAGGTGATCATTTATTCATGCTCGGAGAAACAATGAGAAAAAACACAGTGAAATAATTAACGGACAGTTTGATCAATCGGTGCGGAAACTTGTTCGAGTGCTCGACAGCTGCCGGACGTTAAAAAGCACGATCGAGACTCATCATTCATACACATATCAAGCTTGAGAACGGTTACGTAAAACACACAGTATAAGAGCAACTGAACAGATGATGAGCAACCTAGCCAATTTAGTTCTGGTCGTTGCCGATGACGGACCGAATCCAGTCCAGGAAGTAGATGACATCGGTGTAGCGAGCTAGTTGTCCAGCGGCGCAGCTTCGACCATTCCCGCCGAAGCCGTAACTTGTGGCTCCCGCCAAGTAAAATTTCTCCGTCGACTTTTCGTAGCACGACAGCGGTCCTTCAAAAACCAATAGTGTAAATTCTATCAGTTATAATCTTAAAGGGTAATTTTACCGCCGCTGTCGCCTTGACAAGCATCTTGGTCCGTGGTGCTTTCGATGCAGACGAGCGAGTCAGTGCTCAGCTGGGTAGAGCCATGTTGGCAGCGATCGTCATTCTTAGCCACGATGGGAACCTGAAGGGAGACTTGTAATGTGCTACCGAACAATACATATATGAGAAGTAGGCAATGAGAAGGCGGTAATCCAGATCATTTCCCCATGTTGCGCACCCCAACCTTCAACACCAACGACACAGTGCGCCACTTGAGAATAAACCTGGTTCATCAGCGTCGAACGTCCCATACTTTAAAAGAGTTGAAATGCCCGTACTTTCATCCAGGACAAGCTGTGTGGAGGAGGTGACTGGCACTCAGCATCTTGGCATCCGTATCCAGAAATGATACATTCTTCTCCAGCGGCCGGACGCTCATCGAGAAGGCAGATGGCGCAGATACAGCCCATGTCGAGGTCCAGCGGTTCTTCCAGCTCGATCAAGGCCAGATCGTTGGCGATACCCAGGAATTCTGGCGAGTCGCCCTTCGTGATGAAGGCAGCATCAGGGTTTATTATCACTCGCGAGACCTTCCTGAAGCTTCCGCAACCGGTGTTCGCTGAGCTGGGCTTAGGAAAGCTGGATGCACCGACCGAGACAAAGATATGATCCAACTGTGTTGGGTGGTTCACGTCGCTATTCCTACAAACAGTCCTCATCAAACACGCATCCAGCTCTTTAACTGGGTGACAAAATACCCCCGACCAATTCCAAGTAGCAAAAATGAATATCTTACTGAACAACGCAGTGCATGGCGGTCAATACAAAATTCTGCAAAGAAATATTTAATACCATTAGTGCCAATGTGGCGCTTGTTTAGTACGAGGCACGACAGAAACGAAAGACCTTCTCACCTCGTTAAGAATGCTTCCGCCGCAATATTCGTAGTTTTGGAGGTTGGGCATGAAAGAGATTACTCCCGCCTGTAACAGAGATAACCCAGGATACATTAGACCAATGCATACGGTACCAACAAGGGTCGAGGTTTTGTCCGCAGTATCTGGATCATTCTGACCTGCCAGCAAATTTCGTTCTCCTGGGCAGCTTGGCCTCCCACAATTTTTTTCATATCCTCCGAATCATGGCTGGGATACCTCACGCCAAACTGCCTACTAATTCCGGACTTCCTCGACTTTGCGGACTTCGGCACTCCGCAGTTGCGAGGATTCGTCATCGCCGGAGCAGTGGTAGCAGTCACCGGCGGTTTTTCAGTGGCGCCACTGTCGGTCGAGGTTTCCGTAGTTTCAGCCTCGGTACTGGGTCCATCGGTTGTATCGATGGTGGCGCCATCAGTGGTCGCAGTGGCGGTAGCTGTAGTGGTCTTGACAGGCTTTGCTGTCTTAGCGGTGGTGGTAGCTTTGGTTGTTTTTGATGGTTTGGTAGCTTTGGTCGTCGTCACAGGGTTCTCCGTGGTGGTGCGGATGTCGTCAGTGTCCACTCCGGGTTTTTCATCAGCAGGACCGTCAACGGACTCGCACGTGGTGTAGCTTGTTTGAACGTAACCAGGCTCACAATGGCATACGCCTTCGTAGAGCGAAAAGGGACTGTGCATGCAGATGGAGTTCTCGACGGCGCACGGGTAATTTAGCATGAAACATCGGCTCGTCAAGAACAGCTGATATTCATCGGTGAAAGGCGAAACAGCGACACCTACAGAAAACTAACCAATATTCGAGTACTGATTCTCGAAATGGTAAACTAAAAAAGAGCGAGATTACATACGGGACATGTTTCCAGCTGTCGCATTATTTTGACTCCTGATGGTGTCATCTGCAAAAAAACACAAAAGTGACAATGAGACAATAATTCATGTTTATGATACGAAAATTGAAACAGATCAAAATAGGAAAAAACCTTACTTTCGCATAACTTGGTCAAATTATTCACAGTGAAACCTTCTTTGCACGTGCATCGCTCAGTCTCATTATCGCAGTAGGTATTCTTGACGAACAGACTACAATCAGGATAGTCAGTCCCGGAAGCGCTGCAGTGGTTTCCAATAACATCTATCAATACAACAAAAACAAATATGCCCTGCTGCATCGGCAAAACAACCTTCCGTAATACAGTACGCAAGTCAGTACATCGACAGATACCTTCGCATGATGTTGACGGTTCCTCTGACGAACCAGGACTGTGGAAGCTATCGGCTATCGCTGTTCTTTGCGTTGCCCCCTTTGGTCGTAACCCATCGGCACAGACGCACCTCTTCTTGGTAGAGGTGCCGAAGACTGCGCACTTTGCGTTATCGACATTCGAGCAGAGCCCCTCGTTTCCCTCACACTCGGCGTTCAAGACAGCTAAGTTGAAAGCAAAGCAGTTGAATTCGATGGGCTCATTTTGGGAGATTCGGAGAGTATTTACCGGTACAAGTGTTATTTGCTATGACGTAAAGGTGACGGGAACTGGTGTTCGACTCGGTAGGCAGAGTAAGCTGGAGATTCCATGCGGCATACCCAGGTTTACACACGCAGATACCCGCACTGGCGGTTGAGAAGTCACAGATGGAGTTCGCCACATGTTGCTCGCATTGTCCCAGAGCGGAGCAATCGAGCCCCAAAATTCCTAAATAACACAATGGTATTTTTGGTATTTCTACCTTCAAACGGGTTGATCAAAGCGCAGAATCAGGAAAACATTGTCAGACTTACCGACGCATGTACCGCTGACTTTTAGGGATTTTGCTGGACAAACGCACAGGCCATTGTGGCACGACATGGCGCTATTGCAATCTAAGGTGGTATTGCAGTCTCTTCCAAAGGCTACAAAGACAAGTAGCTCATGAGGACTCGAAACTCGTGAAGCGACGCCCAAAACTCACTTGTATTTTCCGAAATGGCTGGGGCAAGGTCAACATCGGCGGTGTTCTGCAGGAATGTGATGCTGTTGTTAGTGAAGACTTCTACAGTTGTGGAGTTGTCACAAAATATTCCCGCAAACGCCTAAAGTAGCACATTGACAATTCATACCGCTTTCAATTTAGATTAACTGGGGACAAAACAGTCATTCGTGTAAAGTCGAAACGTGCATATACCAGGCAGAAAACAGTTGCTCCTATCCACAGACGGAATTCCATGGCGCAGCGAAATCGTACTCGAACAAGGAAGTATTCGCCTATTTTGAGACCCAACTTCCAAGCGCAACCAACAGCCGAAGAAACCCGAAGCAAACTTTGTCACAAAATGGACATTCTATGGAAATCGGTTGATGGCCACAGCTCCGAGCAAAGGGTAATCAGCGACGACCCGAGTGCCACGAAAGAGAAACGAAGATAAGCCTGTCATTATTCGAGGCTGCTCATTTCTTTTTCTGACGATTATCTCAAGGCGGTCTTGCTGGAATAAGGGATAGGCGAGGCTGAATGGGCTGAATAGCCGGCCGTGTCCATTCGAAGAAAATTGCATAAGGGAGCGGTCAGCCTCTCATTTCCATACATAATTACGGCTCATTTACGATCTGTTCATAACAAGAGAAAGAGTTAGTGCAGATGGCCTTGACGGAATGGTCAGCTGTCCATTCTAGTGCAACAAGCTTCCCGTGGATTCTCTCACGAGATCGATCGGCCATACTGATGTCATTCCATACCGCAAAGGCCAAATGAGCCATTACAATGTCTTGCTCGACCGAGCCAGCACATCCATCTTCCCACTGAAGCCTGAGCACATCGAAAAATACACCCGAGAGTCCTGCAGTTTATCATTGCCAGAAAGTCACATTCCAATACGACAAACAACGTGTTTACATTCATCAAGAATCAAGGATAAAAAGATGTACGTTTCTGTGCTACTTATCACTGAGAACCTTTTCTGGATATGGGGAATTCCCAAGGAGAAGAACCACCCGAAAGCTTCAGCAGAGATCATTATTAAGAAGACTCTTATAGTAACCAGGTATTAAATGGCCCAGGATTGATCGGTTTCAGAGGGGGAAGACGTAGTAGTGTTTGGTCCAATAGTGGTGGTCCGCTGACTTTGATCTCTGGCATACTGTTCCCCTGCCAGCAGCATCGCATACTGTACACTGCTCTTATCATCAACGGCTGTAGAAACTCTTGTGGGTCTTCGGTCATCGGTTCTATCTGGTCTTTCACTGGTGCTCCCTACGCTTGGTTTATTGCCGCCTAGAATGCGGGACCTCTTTGGAACGAGGACGGCGGCACGCGGTTCATGCAGGTATCGCGCATCGTTGTCCCACTCACGAAAACGAAGAGCCAGGTCGTCCAGGCCGCGAATACGTCCAGTTTTAGCACGTGAGCGAGGCTGTGTCCCATTCTCGCTTCTCCCATGCCGTAGGGGATGGAATGCCCAGCGAACAATGTCTGACGGTTGTGCTCGCGAAATGGCCTCCTTTCGAGAAAGCCTGTGCTCTTTTGAAATGGTATCTTGAGGACGGACTGTGTGGATGACTGCCTTTCGATGTTCCATCTCCGGAAATGAGCTTTTATAAGGTTTCTCTGCACTTTTTCGGAACACAGACCGACCCCGGCCCTCCTTCATTCGTGCTTCACCAATGTTCGCGGCTAAAATAAACAAACCAAATTGACATAATTATTATTGTACAACGGTAACATTCAACAATCGTATCACGACCCATACACCGCATATGAATATTTTGTCACTTTATACTGTATATCGAAAAAATAACACCATAATTCACCTCGTAGTGTCAGCAGGAATAGACCGATAAGGAGCTTCCGGGGACATCCACACTTTAACATCTTTTGAGAAACAAGCCGAGAACGGTGGTGGGAAACAAAGCCATAAGGAAGACACCCTGTGCTTACAAACAGATGGGAAGACTCCCTAGAATGAACATTTGACAAGTAGGTACGGTTATTAATCACAGTATCGGCGCATCACTTTCCCAAGGTCAGACGTCTACAGTAAGAGCAGACCGAGTAGGTCAAGTGTGCCTTAGGGAGGAATTGCATTGCATTGTCTGGCGAACCAACAGGTTTTGGGTCTCCGTGCCATTTCCGGGGACGAACAGGATTAGCAAAATTGTGTTGAAGAATAAAAGCACGAAACATACTGCTATGTCGGAGATAGATAATAGATTCTAGTTTTGTCTTACAATTACTATGCAAAAATTACCTGCGGGTCGGAATCCGTCCTTTGTGTGTCTGTTCTTCCTTCTGACATAGCTTTGGGCGATTCAGTTGATTGGTTGATACTGCAGTAACATCCCGCCAGTTTCTACGAGCCTAAAACGAAAACATCCTCGTCGTGCTTCTCATCAGCTGTTCCGCCACTCATAGCTCGGTACGACGGTACAAATCCTAAAATCCATATCTCAGAGGCAGCTTGATCGATATCCTTAGCGATCAGGTGATCCTATTCTGACAACCCTCCGCGGCGACTGCGTCGAATCCATCTGCAAACATGGTATCGATCACACAGATTTGTGTTGTCGAAGTTTACGTTGGTGCTCCCCTACTTCACCTGCGCCAGTCTTGCGCAAAGCGAAGCATCGAATACCCAGTTTCGGCCGAATTCCAGATCGAACCTCATCCCGCAGCTGATCCAGGCCAAGGATGGACGGGGAGAACAGAGCACCCGGATCAGCTGACAACCGAGGGGACAACATCAAGGTGGTAGTGCGCTGCCGTCCGCCGTCATCCGAAGAAGTCAAGGCTGGATATCCCATCGTCGTGGCCGTCAATAGCGTCCATCGGACTATCACCGTCAAAGATCCCTCTACGGACGCCAGCAAAGTGTACACCTTCGATCATGCTTTCGGCGCGGACTCCACCCAGCCCGACATATTCAACCAAGTGGCGCGTCCCATCATCGACAATGTCCTGGAAGGATACAACGGCACCATCTTTGCCTACGGCCAGACTGGCAGCGGTAAGGATATTTGAAACGTCGGCAAATGACTCGAGCACGACTGTTCTCGGATGTGGCGTACAGCTTCAGCCATTAACAATGGAACCGTGCGCCACTTGGGCTGACGATCATATCCAATTCATCTGCCGATGTTCCATTTGTGTGACACTTGAAGGATCACAAAGTAGCGAAGAAACTTGCAGAATACAGAATTTGAATTCGATACTGACAAAAGAAAAGCGTTCGTGCAGTTCGCACGCGCAGTCTTGTGGTCGTAGTACTGTGGTATTAAATTTTGTCACACTGCGGCTACACCGGTAATACCAGAGCAATTTACCACGATGTTTCTTTTTAGGTAAAACGTTTACGATGGAAGGAGTGAGCGACAAGCCGGAATTACGAGGAATAATCCCGAACTCATTCGTCCATATCTTCGGACACATCTCAAAAGCGGAAGATAACAAGAGGTTCCTGGTTCGCGTTTCTTACTTCGAAATCTACAAAGAACAGATCCGCGATTTGCTGGCGAAGAAAGGAGACCGCGACCGTGCAGGGAACGCTAACATCTTGGAGATCAAGGAGGACAAGCTCAAAGGTAGCATTCCGTCCTACTTTATTTCCATAATCTTAAGAAATCCTTTTCACAAAAATGTACTTTTGTAGGTGTGTACGTGAAGGACCTTAGTGAGCAAGTGGTTTATTCCGCAGACGACCTAGATCGCATCATGGCGGTCGGCAAGAAGAACCGTGTGACCGCCGCTACTAAGATGAATCTCCACAGTTCGCGATCTCACGCCATCTTCACCGTTATAGTCGAAAAGAGCGAGCGGCGCTCTGATGGATCAGTCCACCTTTGCGTAGGCAAGCTGAACCTTGTCGACCTCGCGGGTTCCGAACGTCAAACGTAAGCCTGTCTTTCGGTCTTCTACCAAAGTATTTCTGTAAAATGTCGCGTTGGGGTTTACAGGAAGACGGAAGCGACTGACGACCGACTGAAGGAAGCCGCAAAAATCAACCACGGTTTGAGCAACCTGGGTAACGTCATTGCCGCTCTGACCGATGGCAAAAGCACTCATGTACCTTACCGCAACTCAAAGCTGACCCGGATCCTGCAAGACTCGCTAGGGGGTAACTCGAAGACGGTGATGTGTGCCAACGTGGGACCAGCCGGCTACAACTATGATGAAACCGTCAACACACTTCGGTATGCTACCCGGGCCAAGTCCATCAAGAATGCAGCCAAGATCAACGAGGACCCGAAAGACGCCCTTTTGAGGAAGCTCGAAGACGAGATACAGGAACTCCGAAGACAGCTGAACGAAGACCCTGGTGGCGGCGAGAATGACGGACCGGGCAGCAAAAGAATGTCCGAAGAGATGATGTTAAGAAAGCGGCAACGAGAAGAAGAAAAAGCTAAGCTAAAGAAAATGCGGGTCCGTTTTTCTTTTGGATAATTTGAGGGAATATCCAAAGGTTTAGTGCACTTTAAATTTGTTTGCAGGATGAGCTCGCTGAAGAACGCGAAGAGCTGGAAAGGAATCGCTTTCTTGGTGAAAAGGAACGCCAGAAGCTGCAAGAAGATATTGCCGCAAAAGAGGAACAGCTGACGGCGGCGGACGCTGAACGAAATGCATTGACGGAAAAGCTGTCTCTGTTAGAGAAGACTATCATTGTCGGCGGAGAGAACCTGTTGGATAAGGCTGAAGAACAAGAGCGTCTGCTGGAAGCCAGCGCAAAGTACGGTACTCTCATCTTACATCACCCGCCTAATCTCGTCCTTTGTCTCGCCGAATCGCATCGCTTGCTTTCAGGGAACTCGAGCTTCGCCGGAAGCGAGAAGAAGATTTACGGAAAACTCTACTAAGTAAGAAAATTGAACGGTCCAAGATGGAGCAGAAACACCAGACGCTGCAGGAAATCGCTACCTCAAAGAAGTTCGAGGTTACCAGACTGGAAGAGGAAATCGTGACTTTGAGGGCAGACTTGAAAGACTTGAGACAGGTGAGACGAGCGTGTGAGTGATTGCCTGAAGTGGGTTTTCAATTACATTTATGATTTTGGTGATATAGGAAAACCAGGAAAGGCTAGAGGCAGCACAGCAGAGTAAGGCGGAAGTGGAGAAGAATATTCGCCTGTATGAGAAGGTGATCGATCAGCTCCTGCCCAAAAAGATGCAGGAGCTGATTGAAAGTAAGTGCACGTACAATAAGGATATCGGCGAGTGGGAAGTGAGTTGCTTAGCCTTCACGGGGGCCATGATGCGTCCGGACGGCAAGCATGGTGGACAAGTGAGATCACTCAGTCACGCGGAAGCGCTGGCCCAAGCTGAACAGCTCAAGTCCCAGCCCTTAACCGATCGCAACTGGGAGGGCGTATTCCCGAAACTATAGCGCCACAACGAGAACGAAACCCGTGACAAGTATTACCGCACCTAAGATTAAATTTCTTCAAGAGCTTTGCGAGGTTTCCCGTACAATCCCGTCATCAGCTTTCTACTGTGACTTCCATTTCCCCGTGGGATCAAGTTTTATGAGACCTTCAATCACGCTTCGTTAGAGCGCCATTGCCCGGAGATCTTTCCGATTTCTGTCCTGCTGTCCGAAATCCGTCCGCGCAATCTTCTGGATTTCCTTCTTAGCCCTGATTTCACACTATCGTTTCAGAGTGGATTTCCCTCTTGAAGGATGACCCTTGATCATCAAAGAGATTTGAATTCGATTACGTACGCAATTTCCATGTACAAGATATAAATTATGCTTTTGTTAACAGCTGAGAACGGGCAAACGACAGACTTGCCTCTTGAAGGTGACGTAATTCCTGATTAGGTTATGCAAAGTATAACAAGACAAGACTGGTAAGTAGCTCTTCGGGCAATGTCACTTGTCTCGGTTCTCGAACCCAAGTACAGAAAAATGTGACAGATTACCAAACCATAACTTGTGAGTCTTGTATGGTTTGCTACTTCCTGGTTCACCAGAACCAAAGTCGAAAAAATTGAATGAGAGTCCCGGTTCTGTTTTATTTGCTTCGATCAGAAGCTGGTCGTACTGATGATTTTGGGAACCTCATCCCGAGTTTTCTAAAACGGGTCTCGGAGAGGCTGTTTTCTGCCTGAATGGAAGCACCCGTAGACAAACGAACCTGTTGTAAACAACAAAAAGACCAACCCGTCGTCTTTTCGTCGGATAATCAATCTTGCTCTCGATTTTACATACCACTGACTTAAGCCTATTACCACATACGCTCAAGATCTGGTTTCGACTTCTAAAAGAGGACCCTTCTGCAGAATGACAGCGTTCACGGCTCGATAATGTGGGATACAGTCCAACCTTGCAATTACCGAGAAGTTAGTTGGGCGTGGAACAAACAAAATCAGGATCTACGAGCAACTGACTGCCTCGCACATTTATCCCATTTATCCTTGGGAGACGCACTCGATCAAAAGCCAGTGGGGATGAATCGACCCGTCTTCCGCTGAAACACATGGGCCGACTCAGCTTCCCGAAGGCCAACCATCCGACGCCATACTTACACTAAAAAGCCATAGGGCTGATTTTTTTAAGCGCAGCATTACAGTGATCTGAAGTCGCTCTCGAGCTCGTTATGGTCTTCCCTTGATCGAGACCTGAGAGCTTGAAACGTCGGCGCCCCTAAGGCGCCGCTTGGCGGAAGCTAAAGAGTACTTCTTGGGTTGCCAGTCTTTCACCAAAAAGGACACTCGCATTTAACAGCACGACACTTCCTCGCCAAGAGCCGTAATCACTGCAATCCGCATCCGGTGCGCCTCCAACTAAAGCAACACGCACAGATCGATTTTGGAACCGCGTCTGTGGATGTTCACCAACAACAAACCCGATTCGCATGAAAGCTTAAATAAGATCCTCAACACTGGCCTAACCGACCTTTCCAGCTGCCATCCAGAAACGGGCGCGATTATTCATTATTAAGACGTCTGTGAATTGATGAATGATAAGCCGTATCGAAGATTTTTGTATGTTGATCTGCAACCTTTGGGACTTCACTTGATAAACCGTCGATTTTCTCCTTTCGGCAACACATCGACTTCCTCATTTGTCATTACGTTTATCATTCCTGCGGAAATAACCTGGTTGAAAAAAATGACGGAGTCTTCGGCTGCGGATCTTCTTCAGCAGATGAAGGATTTTATGCAGAATGCGGGATCTCACGAACAGGAAGGACCCGCCCCGAACTCGAACCGATCTAGTGTCCGGAACTTCGCCGATCTTTTGAAGCTGCTTCCGAGCGATAATCAGTCCAAGACCTCGTTCCACGGAGCGGAGAGTGTGGATTTCTCCGAATGGCCATACCCTATCAGATTACAAAGTACCGCGATGGGCGTTGTCCTTGGTGCTTACACGCTAATCATCGTAGCCTCCTTGATGGGAAACTTACTTGTCCTGTTCGTGATCGGTACGTGCAGTACCCACCTCATCCGTGCATGGGACAACCAAACATGTTTCAGTATCTTTTGTGTTACAGTTTTCAAGTTTAACCAAAGCTTTTGCTTTCCTGTAGGAAAGATGCGACGGATGCACAGATCAGTTACCAACATCTTCCTCCTCAATGTTGCCGTTTCGGATATCCTCATAACTGGTAGGTCATGTCAAGAATCGAAGGCAACATTTTCTGAGAGGTTTGTCTGAGTACCCATAAAAGCCATGATTTGAAATGCATTACAGTACTCAACATACCTTTCAACCTTGTGCGGGTCCTGAGTGAAGAATGGCCTTTTGGTTCATTAATGTGTTCGGTGATTCCCTTCATCCAAGTAGCGGCGGTTTACTCGGCTTCCTGGACCATGGTCTGCATAGCTGTGGATCGCTTGATCGTCACGGTCTATCCACTCCGTCCGCGGATGCCCATTCACACCGGTATCGCGCTGGTCATTCTGGTGTGGACCTTCAGTATCCTCGGAGCTCTTCCTTACGCCCTCATCCATCAAACCGTCACAGCAATTTCCTTCACCACATCGATTAGGTTAGTAAGGTTCCGCCCACAGACCCACCTCAAGGACCCTTTCAAGGTCGCGGGCTCGCTGGGATTTACCGGATGAACTCACGCAGCTTAGACACTTTATCCTCTGATTTCTTACTTCATGTATAAAAGCTTCTTTTCCCAGTTCCGATCATACTGTTATTCCACAGGTGCATTGCCATCTTTCCACCACCGGAAGTCACCTATCGTCGTTACCTGTCCCTAATTACCTTTCTGTTCCAATTTTGCATACCACTCAGCATCACCGGCATTTGCTACGGGAAGATTTCGCAAAAGCTATGGTTTTCACACAACTTCTTTTCCGTGAAGTACGCAACATGAAACCATGCGATTAACTGTACTGTCTGTACAGTAACGTACCGTTAGTACTTCCGGACACATAAATATCACTTTTCCTGCAGCACGGGTTTGCTAAACGGAGGTTTCCTTTCGGTACAAAATGCCGGTCTCATAATCCGTAATCGTCAAAGATCGATCAAGATGCTGGTGAGAACCTTGGAAGACTTAAACTGTTAATGTTGTCTACAATTACCAGAAATAACCTGCTTGTTTCGCAGATACTCGTCGTGGTGGTTTTCGCCACGTGCTGGCTTCCCATATCCGTCTACCACCTGCGACGCGATTTCGAAGACTTAAACGGTCCGACCAGTCATAGCATATTCTTGTTCCTGCTGTTACACTGGACCGCGATGTCTAGCACGGTAATCGGCGACGGGTAATGATTTCATCCAGATCGCTTTCGGAAGTTACGCACGTTTTCCTGGTTTCCTGGCGGTGAGCGTGCGCCACTTGGAAAGACGATCTGGGTGAAATTATTCGCCGACGTCCCAATTATTGGAATACAGTACTCAGTTGTTCCTTCAAGTTTCCAGTCAATTCGTGGAAGCCTGTTGGTTATTTAAGACATCGCTTTCAATAATGGTTGTTTTCCTCCTCCACAGTGCTACAGCCCCTTCATTTATTGCTGTTGGAATTCGTGTTACCGGAGTCAAGCCAGGATAATTTATGGCTTCCTGTGTTTTTGCCTGCCCAAGACCTCGGCCAAGGAGCTCAGGCAGCAGGTTACCATCCGAGGGCTTGTTGTGCGCTTTAGAGGCAACACGCGCGACACAGCGGGGTCTGACGAACTGGGGAATCCCTCGCAAAACGGCATGAAGTCTTTCAACTGGGATAGTGTGGTTGGAACACGCGAAATGTTATCCTTCCACGAAGGACACCGTACTTACAGGACTGCATGATTTTCCCCTCACGCAAACTTTCCTAAATTAATCCGCCCGTTGTTTTTCCATACTATTTTTGTTAGGTATACATAACATTAAAACCTACCTTTCCGCAGTTTCGCGCCAGAAATTATGGCCAAAGGAGATTAGGGCTCATGGTAAAAAGCAACAGACTGAATCCGGAAAGAACATCTCTATTAAAGATCGAGGGATACTGTACAGGTGTCTGGGTAAACTAGTTGTGGAGAAGACTGTGGCAAAATTTAATCTTCGACAATCATGACATCGTCGTCGGCCTGACTGGGAACACGAGGCCGAACCCACTCAACGAACTCATCTATCAAAACGGGCCACGCACCCTCCCCGTCAAATCTTTTTAGGTCACCGTTTATGTTCACCGCAAAGTCAAATACAAGGTTCCAGGTGTCACGGGAGATGGAGCGGTTCTTGTTGAATTCCTGCCGACAGAAACCAAAAACCTTTCGGCCTCTGAACGTGCGTTATATTTTTCTGAGATTATCTTCCAACGAATTAGGTTAGTTCCATTCAAATAATGTTCGCGAAGCTCCTTATCATTTGCTTAACCCGGAATTCCATACGGACACAGTGACTTGATTTGAGGCTACTATAATCCCTGTTACTGTTATCCGTTAAAGTGGCGCACGTACCTTCAGAAACTCCAGCCATAGTTCCAGCAGAGAAAAGCGTCCGGTGAGTATTATCCTCCAATACGCTACAGCCACATCGAAGTCCAGGTTTTTCTGAGTGGAAAACTGCTGAGCGTCTGGAGAAATTAGAATGAACTCAACTGCATGAGCAATAATTCAGCGCTGAAAGGCCGTTAGGCGGCTAAGTTAGGCTGGACTTACAGTTATAAGTGAAGCTGTACAGATCACGGAACTTCTGGACATTCTGCAATTCCGATTCGGTACTTTGTAGCACCTTCCCGAGCTTTTCCAGAGAGTCAGATTGCAGTTCCAGAAGGCCTCTTGTAAACTCATCTCGACTGCAACCAGAAAAGTCTCGTGATATCTTCGTGTTTCCAAACCGGAAGTGAAAGTTTGGCTCACCTAAATTCGCACTGTGTCTTGGCCTCACATTTCCAAGCCAGGATTAGGACCCGGATACTATCGGGCGCAAGACGGAGATCTTCGAGTAGGCGAATCATACCATTCACCAAGATTCTTTCTTCGTTCCTTTCTCGATCGATTTCTTTATACTTCTGGAACAACTGCTCGATCTTCTTCCGGTCGACGGATGACTTTACTTCTGTCGTGGCGGCATATCGACGAGGATTAGTGAAGTAAGCATCGGCAGCTCGTTCTACGTGCCAGTTGAATTGTGTAAGGCAGTTGATAGCTGTAGTTTCTCCAGTTTCAGTCAGATCGATGAACCTGCAGAAAAGAAAATTATTCCCGGTTAATTACTGCGTCCAACGGAATCTTATATGGCGCCTCAAAGTTTCACTTACTGCCGCACTTTGCTCTTCTGATCCTTGTTGAGCTTACTCATTCCTGCTCACCTCTCACCTCCTTGGCTTCGCTCTTATCGACCTGAAACGGGATCATAAGTATGATACCTACGCTGCTCATAGCCTCATGCCCTCACTGAACCGAAAGAAACTTTGTGGTCTTACCGGATCCACCAGCATGAAGTTCTTCTCCGGCTGTTTTCAAGTAGACTCGCACTACGTGCCTAGCAGTAGTTGAAATCCGTGAAGATGCTCAGTTCCCAACTTCCCGTACCTTCCTTACGTCAGAACGTGGAAACTACGTCTACGACCAACAACATCAGTTACAAGAATATGATTAACTTTCTCGTTCAAAAAACGATTTGAGATAAACTCCTTAAGGCAACTTTGCGAAATACAAGGGTGATAAGGTGTTCCCCTTGAAGGCTGGTTTTGATCGGCTGCCTGTTCAGAGGGTACCGCTTGATCAGACAATCAAGGTGTCTTCAGACAAAGTCAGACACGCCTTTCAGACCATTCGGTCTTTTCGCAATCTTTCCCTGTCCGGAAAGTTTCTGTTGATACTTGATACTGCTTCTTCAGTCTTCCCCTTCGGTCTCGGCCCCACCCTGTATTCGCAGCTCGGTCTGGTCTCATCACTTTCGTTTCTGTGAAATTCTCCGACTTGTCTTGAACCTGTAACTTATTCATGTTGTGTTCTAGATCGGGAGCCTGCGCGGTTACTCCCCAGCTCGGAGTAGTGCGGGATGTCTTGTTGCAGCATGCCTTTACACCATTTCGAACAACTTCCGGTGCGCGGAGTGTCGTGCTGCTACGCGGCCCTGAAAGCTGGCGTCTCCACTTAACTACCTGCACAAGAAGCTACACGCAGCAGAGAAAGAGATTCTACAAGACGGTGAATATTTCTCAGGAAGATGGCGCGTTTCAGATTAGCCTGGACAGAAGACGGTTACGGACGCCGATGGGTAACATCGTCAAGCTCCCCAATGAACCACTTGCGCTATCTGTCGCGACCGAATGGGAAGCACAGAAGGATATCATCCGCACATCATCGATGTATATGAGCAGACTGTGCAACAAGGCTATCGACAATCCGCTGAATGAGACGGCCGAAGAAAGGATCGAACAAACCCTGCCTTTCCTCGATACGGACACCATCTGTTTCCGGGCTGAAGAGCCTCCTGTTCTCGCTGAACTGCAGCAGAAAGCGTGGGATCCTGTCATGAAGTGGGTGGAAAAACGATTTGACGTTGCATTCGGCTCGTCGACAAGCGTTATTGGTCCTGAAATACCTGACGGTACCAAAGAGAAACTAAGGAAACTCCTGCGGAGTTTTGATGCGTGGTCGTTAGTAGGTAAGCCCCAGTTGAATTGACGCATGACGCCATCGCAGGTCCGTTTCTGCTGGTAATTTTGAGTGATTTTCTGACGTCACTGCGCAAGTAATCGAAATACCGAAACTTTACCAACATTCGTCAGTCTTTCGTACAGGGTTCCAAGAAATTTCGGAAGCTTTGAAGTCGGTCATTTTGGCTTTGGCCTTGGTCGAGCGACACATCTCAGTGGAAACGGCAGTCGCTTTGTCACGGCTGGAAGAAGAATATCAGGTATAGTCATTCGGTAAACTTGCGCGAGAACGGCATTCTCTTTTTCTACCAACGGAGTTCTTTTTCCGTTGCTAGATTGGTCATTGGGGTAGAGTGGAATGGTCTCACGACGTGGAGGTGACGCATATCCAAGCTGCCGTAGCGGCTGCCCTGATGTTCGTGCAGTTCAACCAGGAGGTTCGTGTCGTTAGCCAGAAACTCCCGTCGGACACAAACAAGGAACAATCGGTCAAGTCCACTTCGGTTCAATGAGCTCTACCTTTTTCTTATGGTATGTTCGCTTTCAATATGCTTTTGAGGCTGTACTCGTACAGTCTGATTCAGCCAAGTTGACCCTGTTTTGTAGAACAGTTCTTACTACTCGAAACATCACAGACAAGGTCAAAACTGTTTTTAAACGATACTACATTCTATTTGGAACCGAACAAGCCCATTTTCAATCCTAGATAGCGCTTTTGAAATTTTAGCTTGGGCCAGAACGAAGCCTTGGCAGGCTGAAAAGGTGGTCGGACCCTAAATGTGCGCCCGGCTTCCCTGTAGCGAAAATTGATTGAAAATTTCTCCTCCACAATTCATATGAATGACAGGGTCATGACAGGAAAATATTGATAAAACATTGATCTGTCTAATCCTATATCTATCAGAGCTCTGAAAAATCGTGATAGGGACGTGTCATCGAGAAAGTTGCACTCGCCTGAATACTTCTGCGAAGACTCTTCGGGCGACGTTTTCTCAAGACAAAACATGTTTTATCAAGTGATCTTGATGTCGAAAAATAACCAAGTTTTTACACCATCGGTTTCCTGCGAGCGTTGCTCGAAAATTGGTGAACTAAAAATAGGGTCTATTTCAAATTTTGATCACCGCACAGCGCGACGACGGTTTTTATGCGTTTTTGCCCCTTCCCTTGACAAAGTCCTCCGCAATCCTGAGGCATTAGAATTGCTCAACGCTAAGGGATCAGATACTAAAACGATGGGTCTATCGTTGACAAAAACTGTACGCTTCTTCATCGACAAGAAGGTTCGCGTTGACACCTTTTTGAAACATAAGCAATAATTTGCCAAACTTGTTGGAAGAACAAACCAGCTGAATCAAAGAAACCGAAAATTTTCCAAGGAAAGAATACGGTCATGGGGTCAACTTGGCTGAATCGGACTGTACTATCGTACGGAGCCTGTTAACAGGTGCCACAGACAAAACTTTTTTTTCTGGGAATGAGAAACAGAGAGCTTGTTCGATCCGTGTTTCGATCGGTGCAGTATGATCCAAGTTTCTCAGCTGTGAAGGTTATAAGGCTGTTTCGAGTTCGAAACTAAACAGCGGAACTCTATGTGACAACGAAACGACTGGGATTTATCTTAGACAAGCCCAATTGCTGACAATAAATCCACATAGTGTCACAAAGACCTATCTTATCGGTTCCACTCAGAGGAAGAATACTTTGAAGCGAAGATTCCATATGTGTGGTCAAGGTCCACGAGCTCGTTTGCATTTCTACTGTAGTCGTGAGTGCGTCCGATTACTTCGGTAAAGCTTAAGCCTTTTTTTCGCTTAATGCGTTTTTCAAGTACTTCTGACTTCTTCGATATTCCAGTGGGGTCCTTGCTGTACTGAGAGAAGGAGGCGGAGCGCACACCTTACAGCAAAATGAGGTCGCTGGTGGTGTTCGTGCAAGAAGAGTTTGCATGGAAGAAACATGGACTTCACCACGGTGATCGGGAGAAGTTTACCGAAAGTCAGGTTGGATCGAGATGCAGCTGCCGGTTTATACCATTCTGGGCTGAATCCTGTGTATCTTTTTAGTGGCCTGAATTTTCCGGATGGAAATATCCGGCTTACCGGGTGGTGCTTGCTGCTTACTTTTTTGTCTGGTTCGTGATCAGCATAGTAGAGGGAGGCGGAATCATTCCGGGTGCCGGCGAAGATATTGATGACTTGGAACAACCTAACCATCCCACCACAACACCAGTATCTACGACGACCCGCAACGATACCTTCCCGATATCAGAGTACGTACCGACGTGGTGGTGGCTCGTGTTCCTCACCAACTGGACATTCGCCCTGTTCAATTTGTACTTGATCTACTCTGCCTTCAGCGTAACCTACTATTACCTTGCAGAAAGTGAGTGTTCGACCAGTCATTCCGGACAAATCAAGCTCTGAATTTTATTTATTTTTCTTTCAAGGAAAGAAAGCACCAACCGCAAACTATACCGATCAGATTTCTCCAGCGCAGCCCGGCAAGGGACTTCCTCTTTCACTGAAAATTCACTGGATATTCTTCAACCTCCAAGTCGGCTTGAACCCTTTAGTCTGCGTGGGTTTTTGGACACTGATTGTGCCTTTCGACGACAACGTTGAGAACCTCCTGAACGTGGTGAGCTACCATGCTCACCTGCTCAACGGCATCGTGACGATAATAGACCTCTTCGTGGTGGCCATTCCCGTGCATTTGGCGCACATTTACATGACGTACTTCGTTGGAGGAGCCTACATCACCGCTTCGGTCATATTCTGGCAAACGGAGCGAGGGCCTTTTCCCATATACGGGTTCCTCAACTACGAAAGTAAAAGGAGGCAAATGAGAGCTCAACAGACAAACTCGACGAGATCGATTTCCCAAGTGGCGCATGCTTCTATCTAGTTGCCCCAAAGACGTGCGCCACTTGGAGAAGCGATCTGGCGGAGTTTGTTGGCCGAGCTCCCAAACTGAGAAATGTTTGCATTTTGCGGTGAATAACCACGGTGTGTTTTTGTTCGCAGATACGCCCATTACCACGTCTTTGGTTCTCATTCTGGTTGCTGTCTTGGTACTACCTCTAATGCAACTGGGAATATATGGTCTGTACAGACTGAGACTGAGAATATGGCGGAAACGTTACGGTTCAGGCTGGCCGAAATCTTTGTTCGCGGATAAGCCGGTTCAGTCATCATTCAAGTCACTGAACAGTTTTTAATACGTTCTGTTCAAGTTGAGGAGGCCACAAGGCATTAATTTTTTCGATCACTGACGGGTGTCAATCACCCGTCAGTGGCAATATGGGACTGAGTTAACACTCGAATTCGCATCACTTTATCGTCGACCACACTGCGGCGTTGTTGCTCACCGAAGTACGCTTCGAGGGAGAGGAAGGTTGATTGGTAAAATGCCAACAGAAACTTCGAATATACTCTAGTTCTTGGTCACGTTAAGTAAGAGTGCGTATCTTTGTCGGTGAGTAAAGTCGAAAATGACCGTCGAGCAGCCGGTAGAGTTCAAGCAGCTAGATGAGATTCTGCAGCTCCTGGGCGATCCTGGACGATTCCAGATTATCCAGTTCATAGTGATATCCTTCACGTACATTCCGCTGGCTGTCAATGATTTTGTGGTCATCTTCTACGGACTTCCTCCTACATCAGTTCGGTGTCACGGTGACCCGTTGGAAAGTCTTCTGGAAGTTGTTAGGCGGAATACAACGGCGGGAAATGTCTCAAGTGCAGTGGTCAATTCCTCCGACCCTGCTTGTCACTGTCCACATGGTTTCGAATACTCATATCCGGGTCGGCAGTGGTCCATCATTGGTGACGTAAGAAACGCCGCCAGATTTACAGTACAGAGAAGGCATCCCTTCCGGTAGTCATGTCACATCAGGTCACTATTGACCCGTGTAATAAGAAGAGCACGTGACCACCGGAACGGGATGCATTCTCTGCACTGCATCATCTCGAGTGGTTTGTGAACGGTTTTGCACTTCCCGTGTATGATAGATGGATCTCATATGCGACAGGAGTTCACTGGTCAGTCTCGCCTCGGTTCTCTACTTCCTCGGTAAATGGGTCGCTGGAAGCCAAGCTTTCGAACCATTTCAGTTTCTTTGTTTTGTTCTGTTTAGGACAAGTGGTTGCCACACCGTTGGCTGGGTGGGCAGCGGATAAGTATGGTCGGCGACCCACTCTGCTGATCAGCTACGGAGTATACGCCGTCCTGGAAACCGCGTTGGTATTCTCCCGAGACTACATTTCATTCGTCCTGCTACGGTTTTTGGTGGGCGTGGCGCGACAGGTACGATCCTCACTGCACACGCTAATTCAGTGCCGAGTCAGATGCGACATTTTCCATTCAGGCGATGAACAGTGCGTTTTTCGTGCTCATGATGGAATGGATACCGCCCAGCCGAAGAGGGACTTGGGGCGCTATCGCAGAGGTCCAGTATACTACGGGCGTTCTGCTCATAACCTTGATCGCGTTCTTGGTACAAAACTGGACGCACATACAGGCTTTCATTGCCGCTCTGAGCGTCGTTGCCATTCCTCTTTATTGGTACGCTGCCTAAAGTCCTTGATGGTACGCCGTATGGACTCTCCACCATTACAGGTTTGCGCCCGAATCTTTAACCTGGCTCTGCCTGAAGCACCGCTTGGACGAGGTCATCAGCACCTGTCAATTTGTCGCTAGATTCAACGGCATCTCCTTACCGGCCGAAACCTTGTCACAAATCAGGACGTTCTCCCAGAAGCATTCGGCCCATAGCCAAGAAGATCAGCGAATGTACACATTCGCTGACTGTGAGTACATGCTTCTTCCAGTGTCCGAAATCAGGAAGGAAAACTGGTAAAGTTCCTCTTCGAAAATCTGCAAGGGATTTCTCCGTAGGTTTTCGAAGCCCCAATGTCCGAAAGACCACTCTTCTCTGCCTCACTTGCTGGTAAAAAGCATTCATAATCGTTTACCAGCCATCTTTGGGCTCGAATTGCACCCCTTCCGACTCGTAGGTTTGCCTGCTATTTCGGGTACCTTGGTGTATCGTACCTGAGCAGCGAGATCGCCACAGACGTCTACCTCAACCTGGCCATCAACGGTCTTTTGGAACTGATCCCGATTGCCCTTGCTGCCACCGTCGCTTCCAGGCACGACAGTTCCTACATACTCCATCATCATCTTCTCTAATTGTATCACCTGAAATTCTTTTACAGGCTGGGCAACCGTTTGCCTCTGGCAACGTACTTTCTCACGGGTGGGATCTTCGCCGTTATTGCTGGCGTGATTCCCGGTTCAAGTCACGCGGAAGTCATTGCACAAAACATCGTTGCCTTCCTCAGCAGACTGGCATTCGTGGGGACCTGCTGCGTCATCTTCGTCTACACAACCGAACTGTTCCCTACAGTCATTCGTAACAACGCATTCAGCCTCTGCTGCACCAACCTACGCATTGGCAGCATGATCGCCCCGTTGCTGCCGTTAATGGTAAGTTCGACCCTAATACACCCTGTTCAGATCAACCCCGACTTCCAAACACCGTACCTGTTTCTCCAAGGCTGCGAATACTTCGTTCAAAGGCAGCGGATTTATCTTCGTGGGGATAGCAGCCATAATTGCGGCCCTAGCTGCCTGGCTGTTGCGGGAAACCAAGGGCCAGCCTTTGGCGCGCACCATCGACGAGGTGGAGAAGCTGGCGTATGGAGGCATGATCGGCTTTCTGCAACTACCACTTCAGACTGTCAAATTCAACTTTCGAGTTCGACCACCTCATCATTCAGGATTACGGGCCAAAAGTGTGGTCGCGCTGGAACCCGACTCAACTATTGCCACACGAGTTTAGAAGGTTGCTTTCTTTCGTACCCCATGCAAAGCAACTTCATATTGTTGCCTGATAAAAAATTACTCATATCACAGTAAACAAAACTTTCAGTCGATCAGGTGAGCTACATTAAGTAGCCAGTGAGCATCACTTCACCACTCTTACTAGCGCTATCAGTAGATAAACCAGCGATCTTTCGGACGCTCCTCTCAAACTAGAACAAGAACCCATACATTAAGCGTAAATCACAATTTCACTACAACGATATAAGAGACCTACTTTGGTCTTCTCTTGCTTCGAGCTGGCATAGGCCCAGCAAAATGTTGGAGTAGTGTGGAGGACCTGGACGAAAGCGCGTCCAGTCTTCTGCCAATCTGACACCTGCAGCAGGAGTGCACCCATGTAGCGGGGTGAAGATACATCGGCTGAACCTGCAACGACAACGAACTCTTTCAGTACGAGTGTCTGCATAGTAGCAACTAACTTTTTATACCTCCTCGGAGAAAATTCTTCTGGACTGTGGAGGCTATCTCAAATGGCCCCTCCTGTATGAGACTTCTACAGAGTTGACGAGCCAAGTCCGTCTCGATCAGCTGCTCACCGGTACCGGAAGTGCAGCATGCATAGGTATCCCCATCGTCTGTTTCAGACCAAATTCCTGCCCCGTATATTGCTGCCTGTACCGCAAAACAGTCCATATGTTGCTGCTTTTCGAAGGTATGTAACGAAGATTTTACTAACCTGTCCAACTCGGCCAGAATGTTTGAACTGCAGTCCGCCACTTGACGAGGCAACAGCCACGTTCCCGAGAGTGTCAACAGCAATGGCACCAACGGTGTCCAGAGCCATGCTGTCGTTCTCCTCATCTTCCAAGTTATGATCTACCGCTTGGTCCGCATCGCTGGACGGAACAGCGACCTCTGAGGAAGCTTCGAGAGCGGTGAACCGCGCTGTAATCCTCTCGAACCGCCTTTGACTTGCAGGCGTGATGAGCGACTCGGGAGGGACGGTGTCAACTCCTTCCTTTAGCGCGAACTTCCAGGCTCCTTGTCCGACCAGCAACCTACGAATCAGTCAGATGCGGTTGCAGGTGTTTGATCGAATAAGTCTTCATCTAACGAACGGGGTATAGTAAAAATTAGTTCTTACCTAACTTACATCGGCGGAACAAGACCCAGCGCATTTTGTCTATGCGTTTGCTGGTAGTCAAAAACTGCTCTCGCCAGATATACAGGGTGTTCTATTCCTGCGAATGTGATTCGGTTAACGGCGATACGTCAAATCAGCAGCACCAGGTAGTGGAACAAAAGTACCGGAAACAGCTCCACAAGCTCCGAAACGACCACTGGTTCCGTCCATAACCGAAGCATCACACTCCACTTCGCCTTCCCGAGTCAGATTTGATCCTCTTCCTGCGTTGGTCAAAGGGCTATCCTGAAACAAAATTCAGTCTGCAATCTGCAGAGCGAAATCATCGGAGCGCTTAGCTGTTTTTCAACCGCTTCTATGATCACGTATGCTATGCAGCTTTACACTCTACTCAGTGCGACTAATTACCTCCAATAAGGCTATAGCCATGCAGACGGCTTCCATCGCATTGCTTCCATCGCTAAGCTTCTTCAGCGTCTGTCGGAGAAAGATTTTCAAACCGGAATGACCGGATGACTCAGACTCGAGGCTCCGACAAAATCGCAGTCATCCTCATTATCCAGTCTAGCTTACCTCGGAACAAATATCGGTACAGAGGCTGCGGATCGCTGGGACAGCTGCGTCTCGACAAAAGCCAGCACCTACAGAAACACGTCGCTACTGAAGCTCAGAAATATACATAAAACATCGCCAAGCTTAAAGAGTCAACACTCAACAGGTCCCGCAGCAATCTACAGTACGTGTACACTGTACAGACGGGCGCGTCGGGCGGTGTACCGGTACAATGAGGTTTACAACGCACATACCAGAATGCACGATAACGAGATGAGGTCCCATCTTCCGCGAATGCCTCTTGAAGCGAATTCTTTTCAACAGCTGTGGTCGGAGGTCTCACGAGACCACGCGACCCACTCTCATGCGATGTCCAACCTGTTGCGTCGTGGAAGGAACTGTGAAACCTGGAAGAAAACGACGACACAGAAGGTTCAGATAAGAAATCTAAACTTGGAAGTTGGAACTTTCCAACACTGACGAGCTGCTGAACATCGTGCTGCGCAAACTGATAGTAGTGCCCATCAACTGATCAACCGTATGTTCTGGCAGCGATCAAGCCAATCAACTTTGTGCAACACGATGTTCAGCAGCTCGTCAGTGCTTCCCAGTTTCCAAGTCTCCAATGTATACAAATCAACAATCAAGCACTGCCGGTATCCAGATGGCGACATGAGCCATCTGAATGGTAGGAGCGTTGTCAGCGGTCGCTTCCTCCAGCAACTCCCCGGTCTGCCGAGTGAGCATCTATGGTTTGAATAACCGCGAAATGTTGAATTTAACTGCAATTGTAAACGACTAGCACGATGGGCAGCCATCAACTTTACTTTCGCGACACAACTCTCCGAACACTTCAAACTTTATGATCACAAGGCACTGTCAATTAAAACAATGTAACAGTAGGATGAAACCACATAAAAGCATAAAAAAGGAACAGGAAACAATTACGGAGATGCGATTGGGAGCTACTGCGACTGGAAGTAAAAAGACAGCAAATATCATAGGAGAAAACTTGAAAGCAATAGAAATGGACGAAGGCAACATCAAGCTGCACAAAAATCTGGTCCGTCGATACAGTACTACAAGGCATCCTCCTCCATATCAATCTCAACGGCTTCATTGCTTCACTTCCACATAGTTTGCGGGGAACAGCCCAACCTTCCCGTTGCATTCGCCCCTCCACCAACCTTCATCTACTACAAAAACTGGTATAGTGTTATACCTGCTCCTATGACTTTGACACCAGCTGTTCAACTTACACTGCTCAACATGCCTGATCACATCCTCGGGTTCAAAGGTAAGTTCGTCCTCATCCGCTACAGATAAAACAACAGATTAACATGAGCTGTAGCCAGCTATACGCTGAAACGAGTTTATGTTACTGCGGTTCGTACCTGCTTGATAGTCGAAAAGAGCCACAGCAGTCATGCCTTCATCCTCCTCCACCGAGCTCTTCGTACTTTCCGTCGGCGAGGTCACCTTCTTCCTCGCCAAAGTCTGCGAGTCCTCAGCATGGTTCCTTGATCTCACTTCCACATCCGATGTTCTTGCTGGAGCCTTGAACGCGGACGTGTGAGAGGGCGATGTGGGTGTTGCAGTCATTTGTCCAGGTGGTGCGTCGTATCGGAATGCTTGTCGAGGAGCTGGTGCTCGTAGTTCCTTTTCTTCCTCGACCTCTTCTTGGTCGTCAGCTATGCCTAACCGCTTTCTTTCCGCCGCTCTTTCTTCCTCTTCTCTCGCATTACGCTGTTGACGTTCTTCTTCTAGTTTCTTGTCAGCCGCCTTCTGTTCGTCTTCCAGCTCTTTTCGACGTTGGCGCTCGGCTTCCGTCCGCTTGGCAGCTTCTTCCTTCTCGTCTACAGCCATTGATTCAAACCGGGCGCGGAGCGAACTTGCTTTCACCGCACCTAAAATATAGATTCATCAACCTTTTTCAGAGTCGAAATATCAGAAGACAAAGTTACCGTTCTCGATTTTCGGTTTCTCCGAAGATGTATAAGGTTTTTCCTTCTGCTCTTCGTCCCAACCAACCGCCGACTTATCTTGCCTGTCTTTCTGAATACCAAACTTTCCACCGAACCCCGTCTTATAATCTAGAAAAGCAACGCGCATTAAATTCACACTCATTTCTTCTTTTGTGTTGTGATACTAGACGCACCTTTTTGAGACTCATGCGCCTCCGTTTTCTCTCGATAATCCCAACCGACCGCCGCTGCGTCCTGTCTGTCCATTTGGACACCGAAATCCCCACCGAAACCCGTCTTGTAGTCTACAAAAGATACACCGATCGATCCCAAAACTTCAGTGTGTTAATTCTACATTCGAAAGTTCACCCACCTTTCTGCGAAGCATGTTGCTCCTTCGCCTCTTTATGGTCCCACCCAAGAGCTGCCTTGTCTTGAGGCCTACTTTCTACGCCGAACTCTCCACCGAAACCAGCTTTGTAGTCCTTCTGCGAGTCATGCTTCTCATTGCTGGCTTTATAGTCCCAACCGACAGCGGACTTGTCCTGCCGGTCCTTCTGCACCCCAAAGTCCCCACCGAAGCCCGTCTTGTAGTCCTTCTGTGAATCGTGCTTCTCCGTAGTCGCCTTGTAGTCCCAGCCCATTGCTGACTTATCTTGACGATCTTTCTGGACACCGAAGTCACCACCAAACCCTGTCTTGTAGTCGGTTTGAGATTCGTGCTTCTTCGAGTCCGCTTTGTACTGCCAGTCCACTGCCGACTTGTCCATACGTTCGTCCACGCCGAACTTCCCTCCAAAACCTTTCTGGTAATCGATCTGCGAAGTATGCTTCTCCTTAGGCGCGTGATAATCTGCTCCCATCGCACTCTAAATCAGACCAGATATTTACTGTGGTTTTCACGTTTCCCAACTGCGAGCTAACCGAGCGCTCTGTAGTACGTTGCAGATTTGCAGTATACTGTACAAGTACTGTACCTTGTCCATTCGGTCCTTCTCGACGCCGAACTTCCCTCCATACCCAAAGCCGATGTTCATTTCTTCAGATTGCTTCTGCTTAATTCTCGAATGGTCTGCTTGCACCTGTTCACGGAGTTTCTTCAGGCTGCAAGTACGAAAAATTGAATTACGGAAGACGAACAATAAAGTCACGCACTTGCACATCCGACGACAGCTCAGATGTGCGCGGGTGTGCCGGGGCAATAAGAAAATGGACTGTTCCAACATTACTTACTCGGTTGATTCTTGATGGCCTGAGCCAGCGACGGCTTTTGAGCCCCAGCGCTGCTCTTTCTCACTAACGTCATTCTGAAAAGAAGAACAGTCCAAAATACGCCATCACATAGCCTTCACATCTTCTCTTGCAAAGGTACAGCTGGAATCATTTGGAAAACATAAGGCTCTTCCTTACCACAAAATCGGGATCGGTGTCCCAGTCATCGCTAGCTTGGCTGGACTGAACTGCTACACTCGGCATCGTCTGGGACTTCCACATCTTCCGATAAAAATTCGCGACTGCTAGCTCCTTGTTCTTCCTCCTTGATCCAGATTATCCACGAGACAAGATTCACCTGTGACCTGTGACCTGTGACCTGTGACCTGTGACCTGTGACCTGACAGGTACGCGCAAGAATTTAAAACAACATGAATGAGCAGCGGTGGACGGGTGATTTATTCAGTAAGTTACAGTAGCCAAAACACGGAACGGCTTCGCAACCTCAAGCACAGCCCAACTTTGGAACGGCACTCAGTCCATCAATATCTTCCAAATAAAAAATACCGTTCTGAATGTCGTTCGAACACCAAGTCTCTTGTTCAGTAGAGATCGAATTCGCGCACTGATGATAAGATTGCCTGTTGTACCGGTTCTTGACGGGTCGTAGGTGGCAGTGTCGTGATTTTCGATATTAGGCTGAATAAATCACCCGTCCACCGCTGTGAATGAGACTATTCAGACGAAGGAGACCACGCTGAAACCGTGAGGTGACAAGAGCTCACCCAAACAAAAGCAGATGGCCACGTGGCACACATCGCCCACTCGGTCGTAGATTCTGGTCAGGTGATCCATGGGGTGCGTTGGGATGGGCCGACACGAAAATCAAAACAAACCGTGCGGCCCCGCATCGTAGATTCTGGTCAGGTGATCCATGGGGTGCGTTGGGATGGGCCGACACGAAAATCAAAACAAACCGTGCGGCCCCGCATCGTCATGACGTCATCCCACTAGACGTGACGTCGGCCTCTTTGCAGTTTTTCAGGAATTTTAAATTTTCCGTTGTGTTTTTCCGCGTGTTACAGCTGATGAGCACGTACTCTCCTGTCCTAATCTTTTAATCCTTCATTGCGTTGCTGGATACTCCACTGAATGCTGCGTATAGCACCTGAGTCTTGCAATAGAGAAGCAAGAATACTTCAACGGTATGTACATGGTTGTACTTGGTAGACTCTAAAGCAGATACCATGATGGACAAGGGCCCCAAGACGCGTGACTGTACGTATCTCTTATTTTAGGCGAGCAGCAGTATGAATCTGGAAGATAGGTAGTGTCTGTAGCCATCCTCTTCTCTGCAGCGTTCGCTTCGGACTGCCTTCATCATGTTGACGCTGAAAGAAGTCTCGTCGAAGCCGGTGCATTCACACTCAAAGTCCCAAAACACACACCATGTCGCTGACTGCCATTTCCCAAAGATCGACAAGCAGGACGATGAGTTTGTGTACTCGGGCTGCTCCATCTGTCGTGGTCAGCTGCGTACGTACGACGGCGAGTTCTGCAGAAGATGCGACCAGAGAACGGGCATCCAGCAGTTTTCCAAAGTCATGGTAAGTGAATACAGACAATAGAAAATGCCAGTTTATTCGCCAGCTGACGACGTATACCTGCACACAAAAACAGCGGCAGCTACACCTACCGCCGGTGTATGCAGGTGCATGATGTCTGACGGTCATTTCATATGATAGCAGGCAGGTGTACGTTGGCTGATCTTCTTCTGGTTGTCCAGGTTCAAGTAGCTGACAAGAGCGGAGTCAAGCTACTGGCCCAAGTAGGGCAAAAGATCTTTGGCGATATAAGTCCAAAGTCTCCGCAGGAGTTTTCCCAGCTACCGAAAGCAAAGCAACTCGAAGTCCTGCAGGCCTTTTTCAAGCCCGACAGAAAGTACAACATCATACTGACGAAGCTGGAGCACGATAACAAGGGCTTCGCTTACATCCTCGATGCAGTCATGTCATCTGAGCATCCCGGAAGCTACCGAGACTGGGGCGCGGCAAGAGAAGCTACTGAAGTCATCGCGATCTCTTCTACGTCCGAAGATGATGAAGCAGAGGACGACACGAAGACGGCTCGCCAGCCGTTCAGTTCTTCCGGTCCTGGTACTGCTACGGAAGTGACAGTCGTGGACGCGAAGACTGGTCTACCAGCGGGTACACCGAAGAAGCTGGACTTCGCGTTGTCCGATGATGACGAGTACATTCAAAGGCCGGTCAGTTCGCTGATGGGCAGAAAAAATAAACGGGTGATTAGCGATAGTTCAGACGAAGAAGAAGGGTCGCTAAATGAGTCTTCCAGATCCGGAGAGCCTACGCCGAAGAAAGTACCGCAAGCTGGACTAGCGGATCGCTTCCGCACTTTCGCACAGTCGAAGCCTGGTTCTTCCACTCAGGGCGTCCCGGAAACAAAAGCGGAGAACCGAGCTCGAAGCCAGACTGAGAAAGGAAAAGTATTCAAAGCAGGCAAGAACCTTCTCCTCATGTCACTACCAGTACCGGGTGTCCATTTTCTGTCCTTAACATGTCTGTAGTTTCTGTAGGATTCCACACCTTGGCGAAGCGGGACAACTGTTATTGGCCAGCCACTGTACAAAAGTATAACAGCGCCAGAGTCGGGTAAGTTCGAAGGATAAAAAAACCTAATTCGTCAATCGACTGCATTTTGTTATGTGTTGTGTGACACAGGGAAGTCTTGATCAAGTTCTTCGGGATGAATAAGAGCGAGGTTCGTCTGGAGCACGAGCTTCTTCGTCCTTCCGGTTGGCTACAGCCAGGCAGGATGGTGCAAGTTTCCCGTCTGCGAGGAGGAGACGTGCCTGCCAGTAGCCGTAACCGCGAAGGTCGCGTTATTCGCGTCATCGGCGGAAGGGACGTGCCGAAGCGATATGAAGTCGAGTTTGACATTCAGGGCGGCAAAAATAAGATTTCAGAGTAAGTGAACGCACAGAATGGAAAACCAGATCCGCTATATGAGGCTTTATCAGACGCTGATCGATTCGTGCCTACAGATTCGAATTCAACTTGTTAGGAATCCACGAAGAGGAACGCACTAAGGGTTGCTTTGACTTCAACTCGCAAGAAGAATACCTGGGCTCTGAGAAGATGGTCCTGAACGAGTCGGACGACGACGGTACTCCCAGCACCAGTGGCTCACGAAGACCTGCCGAACGGTCCGGAGCTCGGACAAAGAAGGCTAGCGTAATTGATGTCGACTCTGCCGAAGAATTCATCAATGACGAGGAAGATCTCATCGCTGCGAAGTCTCTATCACGTAGCCGCACTCGTAGTCCGAGTAACGCTTCTGCCGTCGAAGAGATTGCACCAGGTACAAGCAAAATTCCGTTTTTCGATGAAAAAAGCCTAGAAACGATTTTCTTAGGCCAATATAAAAACTGCAAGCTCGGCTAACAAACTCGACAAGATTGTTTCCCCACGTGGCACACGTCAACGCTGTTGCTGGCTGCAAGCGCGCGCCACACGGAAGAACATCCTTGCCGGTTTCTTCAAGTGCCGCACTTTTTCACTGTTGTTGACTGGGAGCGTGCGCCACTTGCGAAAGCGATCTTGTCGAGTTTGTCTGCCGACCTTCCAGTTTTCTGGGTTTTTTTTCGAATATTCATCTTCTACGTAACTTCGATGGTCTAGTCACAGTTTGATTGTCAGGTGAGGTGGTCTTTGTGAAGTGGCAACAAGGAAAAGCGATGATCTACTACCCGGCGACGGTGAAGAAGAAGGCGAGAGGCGACGAATACGTCGTCAAGTGGTTTAGCGGCTCAGACGAAACTCCCTCCGTAGAGATGAAAAGTATCAAGCGCGTTCCTGACTTGGTCACAGTTGGTCAGATAGCCACGTACCTGACTGATGCTGATCCGCTGAATGAGGAAGAAGGTACCATCTCCAAGGTGGACGGGAAAGGCAACAAGACCGAAGTTGACTTGTACTTCCCGAAGAAGAAGAATGGATACGCTGCCAAAACTCTCCATAGGTAAGACAGATATTCAATTATTCGAATGTATGGAGGTATTGCATTGGCGTTGTGAGTTACAGCATTCCGCTGAAAGAGCTCGTCTTCTATGCCTCAACAGTGGGAAAGAGAATGGGAAGTCGCAAGAAGTAGCCAAACCGAAAGTTCTACATTCAGTTCTGATCTGAGTATAATGTTTTATTTTTATTCTTACTTGTGTTTGAGGATTGTTCCTGCCTCAACGGTGGCCATTTCATATGCAGTTCAGGTTTTATCGGTGCTTTCTCGGTTCGTAATCTCCGTTGATTTCTCTCACAGTACACTGTAGTTGTAGTATAACTTCTACAATATTTTTTTCGCAGTTACTACCGGCTTCTGTATGGATTCTAAAAACTTTTGTTCCTCCGTGTGGTGTGACTGTGGAATTGTCCAGCTGTGAGCAGAGCGACAAGTACGCGAGATATTATGGGAGCAGCATAGTTTTAAGACGGATACAACTTTGTAACGTAAGGTAAAAAGTAGAAACTAATGAAAGAAAGAAAACGAATGGAAAAAAACTTCAATAAAACTCAAGTTCTGGAAACCGGTCCGTCCTTCACATTTAGAAGAGAAACTCGTTCCAAAATTCCTACTGCATCCGACCATTTCTTTGGCTTTCAAATTTCCTGGTAAGTTCGCTGACGAGCGAATTTTTTGGTATGTTTTCTCCTGGGTTTTCACGTGTTCTGCCCATCAGAGACGAATCTGACGAACTGTCATCCTCCGATTGTAACGGTGTGGCTTGCTCCGCACGGGCTTTTGTCGGAGGATCAGGGGGCCGATTCGAAGGTCTGGCTCTTCGCCTCGAACTAGCACTGGAGGAATTCCGACTAACAGGCTGACTGATGGCAGGTCTCGGCGGTGGCGCGGGAGCCGGTCTAATAGGCTTCAAGGTGTCCTCAGCTTCGAAGATCTCTGAAGGCACCACAGGTTGGGAATGACTGTTGGCAAGCTGATGCAAGACCTAAAATAACAAGCCAAATTGAGAGAAATGAGTCCTGTCTCCCCTCAAATAATGAGCTCTTTACAGTCCAAAACTGGGGTTCCTGCAAGCAAATTCGACAAGAGCGTTTCTCCAAGTGACGCACGCTCTCGGCCACAGGAAACATGCGCCGCTTGAGAGGACAATCTTGTCAAAGTCGTTTGCTGAGCTTCCGAATTCCAACTACGAGATGTGGACATTTTCGTTACCTGAGGAGAGTCGCGGACAGCTTTCGGAGGTTTAGCAGGTAACGGTGGTGGAGTAGCTGCCAACTCGTTGACGTAAATCGGGCCAGTAGGTCTCTCTATCGGCCAGGTTTCATTTAGGTACGTGTTAGTCAACCTACTATTCCCCATGTTCATGGCCACCACTGTGCCGCTGGTCCCGTTTGAAGTAGCCAAAGCGATGGGCTGCGAAATTGGCTGCCCTCGAACGCTCTTTTGCCTCTGCGGTCCACCATTCTTCGGAAAACCACCTGAGATCTTCTGTACCTTCTTTTTCTCGACTGGCTTCGTCGTTACCGGTTTACTCCTGCTAGAGCTTCTGCCATGCTTCTTCTTCATCTCCAGCCATTTCTTGATTCGATGTCTCATGAAGTATACGAGTAGCACCGCTACAACGACCGGTAAGACTAGAAGGAAAAGAACCAGCATGGCGTCTCGAAGACGTCGATACGAGTCGGAGCTGTTGGCCGGTCCGCTGTCGATGCTGCCACCGTAGCCGCTGTACGAGCAGTCGGGTGGCGCGTACCCAGCATCGCAGTGACAATGTCCCAGGTTGTTACAAACGCCATGACCGCTACAACTGCTAGCAGAGCACTTGCGTGGTACGTTGGAGATGTGCGTGCACACTTGGTTGTAGCACATCATGTCCTCGCCACATTTCGCTCCATTGGGCACCATGCCAGGATCCATCACTTCCAGCCCAAAGTCGACATATGCCGCCCTAAAACCAAGCCCACGCACATATCAACATAGAAACATTGAAGAAATGCCAAGTACTGTAAATGGAAATTGTCATTACAAGAAAAGCTATCGGATTTGGGCGGCCAGCAGATCAACACACTCTTCACCCACCTGCATACTTCTCCGCGCCGACAAATACCGAACCAAATGTATGCAGGTACGTGAAAACTGACTAGACAAGCCATGAATCAACCTGCATACCGGGAACTCGTGATAAAAGTCTGGCATAGTGTATGCAAGTCCGTGAAAAAAAATTAAATTCAAATTTTCGACCACCCTGTCAAGTAACTTTCGAATATCCTGCTGGACAGGTTGGCCTATATTTGTCTCCCATGTACAATATCGGTTTTATCGGTTATTCGAGACTGAGAATGGAAATACCTGCAGCTGATGTAGGTGGTTCTTGCCGGGATGAATGACTGGCTGACGGAAGTTGCGCTTTCCGCGCCTATCGCCAGCCGCTCGACTTGGCTGGTGCAGTGAAGCAGCCCACATTTGGTGTCGCGCACCGCACACATGGTATAATTCTCGTTTACGCGATCTCGCCCGCAGTTCCCGTTAGCATTCCCCTTCACGTTCAGCTCGAAACACTTGTCGTCCGCCACGTTACCCGTACTCCCCCACAAGTAGGCGCACTGATCTTTGTGGGTTCTACAAGCCCCATTCGCGCAGTATGCCTACAATGTAAACCCAAGTTAGAGTCTCAACACAAGAACAAACCGGAACTCGGCTCTGAGCTCGACAAACAAACACAAAAAGATCGTTTGACTAAATGGCCCACGCTCGTAGCCTATATCAGTGAAAACGTGCCCCACTTGGGAGAACGATCTGGTGGAGTCTGTTTCACCGAGCTCACATATTTTTCTTACTTGGCCATCGCGGCACGTTGTCCCGTCATCCTTCCAGAAGTCATGCGGGCAAGTCCCGACTTTCCCATCACAGTACTCCGGCAAGTCGCACTCGTCGGAAGTGCGTTCGCGACAAACCGTCGATTCTTTCTTTGGTGAGCAAGTATCGAGATCGCAACAGCTTCCGTGTCCACATGTGGCTATAAACAGAACAACAAGGCCCAATCAGTACATTACGCCTTCATTACAACTGCTTTCAAAGAACATGTTACCATTAACAGAAAGCTTGCAGGCAGCAGCTATGCAGCACTTGTTGTGACAAAACTCATCCGGCCCACAGTCGCACTCTTCTCCGTCTTCAAGGAACCCATTACCACAGTAAGCTCCTTCTACTTTCTGCGGCGCACGTTTCAGGCAGGAACCGATACCACGTGCAAGGTTATCTTCGAGGTACTTCCGCGAACACGAAGACCAGTTCGAGGGAGTTTGTCCCCTGTAAAGAAAGGATAGTCGTTAGGTTTTCATACTGATATTAAACAGACGATAAAGGAAGGATGATTAATCGAGGTTTACACAGAAGCAGGCGTCATGATGCATCGATCGTCTAGACATTGGCAGTCGGTGAAATCGTGCTCCATTCCGAAGTTGTGACCCATCTCGTGCGCCACTGTGGCAGCCACAGGACCTGCCATCCTGCTGTGATCCTAAGAAGAAGAAAACTGGGCATGTCGGACGTATTACTTCTCCATGCATCCAATGGGCCCTAAAAAACGGCGCCCACATATCCTGTGTTCTTCTTCAGCACCGAACATCTCGGTCAATTAAATTAATAATCCTCCTCACGAAAGCCCATAAAACTCCGTTGATTGTGTTGATCTTGAAAGTGGATTACGAAGTTTCGCTTTCAAGATAAGCAGCCCTCGAGTAGCTTATCTTGAAAACGAAAACGGATTATTCTCTGCACAATTGACTCAAATTTTCATTTCTCAGCTGATCTCTGTCTGCACAGTGCTTCACGTTGCGAGATACCGTTTCACGTATGGACTTGAATAGATTTATTGAGCCTCGACAATCTAGTCGACGGCTTCCTCGATCGTCAGAGGATAACAAAACATTCTTGATTCCAATCAGTGTCGGGGATATCGACAGAGACTAGCCAGAGAGAAAACCACGAATTTCAGCCTAGTCAGGAGGCAAAGTTTGCCTACAAACCTACCCCGCAAAACTCGCGCATTTCCGCTCCCGTTTCCGAGACTTTCGAAAAACGCAATTTTGCCTCACTCACGACTAATTTCCGTTGATCAAGCAAACTCAAATTTCAAATCAACCGTTTGCGACATAAACAGCTCGTCGTGAGGAGGACTAATGTTGAAACGAGAAACGACAAGCGAAAAGTACAAGATCGTTATCTCAAGTGGCGCACGGTGCACGCCGTCAGCCAGTAATGATAGAGACGTGCGCCAATTGAAACAACCTTACAGACTTCGTCTGCCGAACTACTGAATGTCATTTACCAACAACACCGGCTCGCATTTGGGCAGATTTACAACGATTTATGGACCAGCAATCTACCTTTGCCACACCGCCGCTGTATTCGTACGTGCACATTTGTCCCTTCAAGGCTTTCCCGACGACCATGCCATCGAATGTGGCGAGACTGCAAACATGGAAACCATCCTCGTTAATTCATTTGATCTAATTGTGGGCAGAATCGATAAGGAAATTAGTGTCGTCTGATACTCTATGCAAAGTTGATCGTGTGGTATGCGACAAGGAAGTCACGAAGAGGCGCGCGGGTATACTTACGTGATAAGATAGGCGTTATCATTGGACAAACGAAGGGCCAGCTCCTTCTTGCGATAGCGCAGGAAGTTCTTCAGCGTCACTTCAGAGTCATTCGTTATCGAAATCTTATCTACAGTGGTCCAGATTTCCACGCCCGTCAACGCCACAAAAATGTTCAATGGTGCGTACAACTGCGATAAACAAAAACAGTAATTAGTCAACGTCGACTAAAATGGGACTTCAGCAAAAGAGTTAACCAAGATCGGTTCTCCAAGTGGCGCACTCTCGCCAGTAACAATGGAAATATGCGCCAGTTGGGATAACGATGTAAGGGAAATCCTTTGTCAATGTCCCAGATTTAAAAGCCACAAAAAAGTCGTTTGACTAAACAATTCAAATACTTTCTGAACTATTACAGGGATCTTTCGTAACATACAATTGTTTTCCGATAGTCACGAAAACTTACAGCGTTGACGACGCTGACGATTTCGATGAACCTATTCGTCACCCTCGTTTCATTCTTTACGTATCTTTCGTAAACCTTGGTATCCGCCACCAAGACCAACTCCACGAACAACGAGTCTGCATTGCTGGTCGACGGCGGTTTGATACTTCGCTTGGTCCTCATTGCGGACAGGGATGAAACCTGAAACCCAGATAGCGCCATATCTAATTACAGAATTCCTCACTGTGTCGCACAAAGTACTACCGTTACGCAGCTACTGTTGAACTACACCGGCTCAAATTAAAATTCTTCCGTCAGTGATCGCTGCATCCCTGGATATCATGGGCTGAATCAGTCAGCTGCATCCAGACGGTTACACCAACGACTGACGAATACTCTGAGCTCTGAGCAACGCTGTCATTAACCCGATGACGAGTATGACATTCTAGGCTTTACCAGAGAACATGGTCACACAGATTCTAATGGAGCATTTCGCTGTCTGAGTGGCTCGTTCGCGAGGGTAACGAAGATCGAACATGCATCAAAACGTGATCAAGTATCGGCAGAATCAAGAGATCGAATATCAATTCTTACTAGGGAATGGTTCGCCGCGCCGTGCTTGGAGGAAGAATCCAGGTCGACTCCTGACAAGAAAAAAACAACCAACGTTAACAGGTTAGATAGAAATTAGAAAACATACGTAGTTCAGGAGAATCTTCATTAGGCCAACTGGAATTTTGGCCAGAGGCAAGTCTGGACAAATTGGGTTGACCCATATTCCTGATAATTATTAGCACACATTTACCGCAGTTCTTCGACTCGGAAATCTTATCAGAGTCACGCACGATAACGATTTGTTTTAATCCACTTTCGACCGGCTCCACATAGTAGACTTCTTTAGCACCATCCTGAATATAGCCTCTGCAAAAATCATACAGTCCAAAAATCTAGCAGGAATTTAGCGTACTTCCGGTTGAACTTCAGACGGCGAAAATCCATGAATACAATTACCTGATTCCATCTTTGCATATGCTGATAGCTGCAACAGACCCGGCAGAACCTCTTAGCTTTCCACGGTACCGGCAGTTCTCCGTCTTCGGCCACGACGTGGTGATTTTGTCCCCTTCGACGACGGAGACCTTGAATCTATTAGGGACAAGGTCCCCGTTCAAGTCCAGATCCAGATCAAACAATCTCTCGAATGCTGTAAACTGCAATCTCCTTCTTTCAGGCTTGATTGGTCCATAGTGAAGGAGATCATCTTCGCTGTTCCGTATCACAGAAACGACGGGAGAAGCTATATCGAACTTGTGGAATTCCTGCGCGAGTTCACCTGGAAAGACATACAAACTGAACATGCGATCTTACACCGCAGAGGTGAAAAAAATCGCACACGGTAAACATCCACAGGATGCTTGTAAGCAAATGTTTGTCAGCAATCAAAGTTCATCGAAACATCTCCAACTTCTTACACGCAGTTCTCATGTTGTGGTATCCGATCACACGCTACGTCGACAGAAAAGTCTACTAAGGTGGGCCAGAGTAAACATGTCCACCGCACCTCGTTAGAATGTCATACTACGACCTACCTTTCTGTGCAGCTGCTGCATCCGTCGTCCACAGGAAGATGGAGAGTAGGACGATCCAGCACATAACGATAGTCTTGTTACCATATCTAATGATCATTCAAGCATCCACAAAGACCTTGGCCGTAAAATCCTCAGCACACAATCCTCGATCCAGCCAGCATCCCCCAATCGTTTCCCTTGCGAGTCATTCACGACTTTCCACCTGTACAAAGAAACATACCTCGTTTGAAGAAAGCCTAGCCTTCTTCAAGGAATTATGAGACTAATGTAATGAAGTTTACGAAAAGCGCAACAATAGCGATATGAAAACTGTGTAATCACATGGTAGCATGGAACACTTTTCAAGAATCAAGAAGCAAAGTTTGTACGGCCATATGACTCATTTTCCACAATCAAGCCAGTGCAAATTTGTACGATAAGTCCACCTACTGCTTGCCAAGTGGCACGGCTTTCAGGCCATATACGACTGAGTCCAAGCTGCGCGCCTTCACCCAGGGGCGCCTGTCAATCTTGGGTCTGGCGCCACGTTCTTCTATCAATTATTTTTATCGGACTCAGACCTGAGAAACAAGACGTGTGAGGTTCAACACAAATAAAAAATTTCAATACAAAAAATTGTTTCTTGACATCAGTTATAAAGCTGAGTCACAAGCGGGCGACTGCAACCAGGACCGGGAATCTCCACGTGTATTTTTAATAAAGGTCCAGAATTCCGACAAAAATGTATATTAATACGTACAACGATGGTAATCGAAGGATTGATCGATGACTTGTTGGATAAGCAAACTGACAGGCTGAGAAGCATTTGTCTCGATTCAGAAAGTTCCCTGATTAGCACCATGGCCGGGCGTCGTTCATATTGCAATCCGAGCGTCACATTCCACCCAATTTCTCTTCGTGATCGAAACCAGATCTTCCCCCATCTGGCACCAACTGTGAACAGTTACTTTATCGCTAGAAATAGCTCGATACGGAATTAACAGTTAGACAGGGAGGTCAACGCCTTTATAGCATAATTCCTAGTCTCTCAGAGACGCAGGGGCTTCCGGTGTTTAGATTATTGTCCATGTTTACCTTACCTCCTGGAGCGATAAAACTTCCAACCAGAAAAGCCGAAATCATGGTCCGAATATATTTTTTTCAATTCATTTAATAACGATTTCAGATTTTGCATGCAACAAAGCGACATATATGTCAAGGACAAATGGAAAAGAAAAACATCCAATGGAAAAGTACGCGCAGAAAAACCAGCGCAAAATATGGAATCTCAACAACCGGTAGGAATTATAGGAACTATGATTGGGAGCGCATGAAAGCTCTGGTCTTCGAAGTAATCAAGCAGGCTTAAAACAGCATTCTCCAAAACATTTGTATAGTACCTCTTCATGCAATGTAAAGATCAGACTAGATTACAATACTTTCAGTGTCCTGTGGAAGCACCAGATCGGTCGTAGACTCTC
Source organism: Ramazzottius varieornatus (assembly GCA_001949185.1). Classification (NCBI taxonomy): domain Eukaryota; kingdom Metazoa; phylum Tardigrada; class Eutardigrada; order Parachela; family Ramazzottiidae; genus Ramazzottius; species Ramazzottius varieornatus. The sequence continues at coordinate 7,215,253 of BDGG01000002.1, read as the reverse complement.
CCGGCTCGCAGTCGAAGAAGACTGTCTTGTTCAGCAGCTCGCTTTCATGTTGTTCCTTGACGTAGTCCTCCGCCACTTTACGAGCTCTGACCTCTTCCTTCAGCGCGTTCAGCTCCGCCAGCAGCCGGACGTTCTCTTCCTCCTTCTGGCGAACCGTGCGCTCCAGCTGGGAAATCTTTTCTTGCTGTTCAAAGAAGCGGTGGCGCATGTAGGAAACCTGAAGCAAAGCCAGACCATAAGTTTCAGATGGAGCTACTGAACGAGTAAAAGACCGTCCATATTCTTACCGAAGGACCTGAGTTTGGGTCGTAGTTTTCCTCGTCACTGCGGCTCTCTTTCGCCATGTCGCTGTCTCGACTACGATCATCCGCGTCCATGCTTTCTTCGAGGACCACCGAAGAAGGCTGGGTGGACTCAGTGTCCATGGATTCAATGTCTTCTTGGAGAGTCGGGAAGCCCGCGTGGTCACTGTCAGTGTGGCCAGCAGGTAAGTCCGGAATGGCTGGGTCCACGGAATGCTGACGCCGAGTCCAGATGCGTTGGAGCTTCCGGAATGAACGGGAAGACGTCAAGTTCGATCGCATGGTGGGTGAGTTGTCGACCTCACTACCAACAGTATCGAGAAAAGACTGGCTTAGACCTCCGTCTCATTGTGCCGATCAAGTGCGTAACATATTCTGACCCACAACTTACATGTCGTGATTCAGAAAGTCTGCTCGCTCGGTAGCCGGAGAACCTTCTTGCAAGCTATAGCGTTGTCTCGGGTTAACCTTCCCACTAGAAAGCCTAAAACGAAACTCGTAAGTAAGGAATGAATGAGATAGATTAGAAGACCTAAGGCAACCGGCTATACTTTGGACTACGGTTCGTCCTTTCAGGAGACGAATCCAAAGTGAAACTGGAGGACTCGACCAGAAGACTTCGCCTTGAATCGTTGAAAGACCTAAAACTACCAACGTTAACGGTCCATATTCTGATGAAAGCATGGCACTGAGTTCGGCAGGAACGTTGGTGTTTGAAGACCAAAGTCCCCGTACAGAATTCGGTGAGTGCTTTATTAGTTTCCTGAAAGTTTTTGTGCAAGGTTTTCCCGTTTTATCGAATTTCTTCTCTGGTTTACGATTACCTGTTTCCCTCGTCAGTGTCGCCTCCTCCATTATGCTCAGCCTTGTTGTACTTCCTCTCTGCAAGGGGCCGGTAGTCGATGGAGTTGTCGCTTGCGATAAACCGAAATTTCAGCTCATTGTTGCGATCCGACGTAATCAGCTGATTTTCGCTGGCTTTGTAATGAACCGGTTTGTTCGTCTTCAGCGAAGAGTTTGTCTGTTATGGATCATAACAAGGGTGAGAAAGGTGCATAAGCAGTCGCATTCTGTCACTGGACAATGATAAATTTTGGCTGATTAATGAAGTTTATAATACCTTCAAGGAGATCATGACAGGTGCAGCATTCGCGCCATTCAGCCAGTCTTCCGTCGCCATTGCCGGTGTTGGAGCTACCGTGTCAGGGTAGATGTCTTCTTGGAATGGATTCTTCAGCGGACCTCCCTGTAGAACAAAAGCGTAGACTGATGAGCAAGGGCTCGCAAGCCAGTTCACCAGCCTGCATACATTACACTGCACACTATACATGATGTGGCGGTATGCAGGTGCATGCAAAAACACGTAACCCGATTCCAGCAGGCTTTAGAGCGACTGCTGACTTGCGCAGTATTAAAATGAACAGAAGTAGTTCAGCAAAGTGAGATTAAAAGATTGACAACGAATAAAATTTCTGAACGGAAACACATACCCGTCGAGGAACAATCATCGAGATCGGCTCAACGAAGTTCTTTGTGGCGTAGAGTTTGTAGAACCGCGCAATCTCACACCCTTTGACGTTCAAGCCGCGCTTTGGCATGGCACAAAGACTTCGTTGTGGGGAAGCGGATTGGAACTGGTTAAGGTAAGAAATATGCTGGAAGGTGTCCACCATTTCGTAATAGCGGATGTTACCGTCACCGCGACCCGCCAGATACAGCACGCTCAAGTCTGGATCGTAGAAGGGAAAAACCACACCGCTAGAAGCATCAAGGACTTCCATCTTCAAGGGCTGAGACATGTCTGTCAAACAAAAGTTCTGTTAGTGCACATCAAATCCTCTGTAATCTTCTGCGAACTTTCGAGCAGTCACAAACAAGATCAGCAGATCTGTCAAACACGTACATACACGTTAACCATTAAACTGTCAGAGGTCTCGGTAAGCAAGTTCTCGAAAAAAAGCGCATCAAGATCCTGCATCATTCGATTAATTTGCCATCGATCATGCAAGTGTGCCACTTTTCGTAGATTTTTACTGCTAATAGAAACTCAGCCAGCTCCTGACCAAATTTCCTTCGTGCATTTTGTGCTCTGTAATCGGTAAGGAGAAGAAAAGCTTACTCTTGACGTCCCACAAAGCATACTGGCGTTCGCTGAACTTGGAGAACCCAGTCGTGAAGATCTTCCGCTTATTGGTGCAGAACGCCAGTTTGGAAGAGCGCGTGCCGCTATGCCCCGGCGTCACCTGTGTAATTTGCCATCAATAATTCAGCTATATATTTTTGGATGCATAACAAATGTGTCAATAAACGGCGCGCCAACTGACACGAGCTCGAGTGGCCATAATGTAAACTAACCTGTGCAACAGTAGCCATTCGAGGTTCAATCAGGCGAATCTACAACAAAAACGAGTAGAAGGACGACCTTGAGCAGCACCACGTTTGCGCTCGCTGTCATCGATAGCGTTCTAATTGTTACTAATCCTTTTGTTGTTTTGTGCTATCGACAGAGCTTACCTGCATGTCGCGACACGTCGTTGCCATCATATCACCCGTCCTGTGGAAAGGGAAACCAGCTTTAGCCTCACACGATGCGAATTCATCACTGTGCGAGCATCTGCATACACCGCCATCACACGTACTGCAAGGGTTTGAGCATGCAGGTGCTCGATCAAGAGAGGGACAATCTTACCAGCTGAACCCGATGGAGCAAACGACATCCTGATGGCAGTCAATCACCCTAACGCCTTCTCCCCGACCAACATCCCAGACGATGACCTAATAAAAAAGAAAAATTTTAGTCACATGGATGTATTCCATCGAGCATGAATACTCCTCGCGAGTCAAAGGAATATTTACATCAGTCAGCACATTACTGCCATGTTTGTAAACTTACCAGTTGGTCGCTACCTGCAGAAACCAGAATGTTTTCCGCGGTGGGATGCCATTCGATTTGCACCTACGAAAGTCAGGAACCCAGTCAGCACGAAGAATAATATTACTCATAAGTCAGCTCTTCATAAACGCCCTATTACGTGTTTTACTGTCTCGTCATAAAACCCTTACCACTCTCCGCGAGTGTCCCTCCAAAGTCAACAAACTCTCACGGATTTCTCGAGCTCCACCGTCTGGTATGTGCCATATCTTGACCTGCAGACAAAACATACTGTGGATATTATCTAGAATAGCCTAGTGATTTATTGTCTATTTATCACCATAACTATGATTGACTGATGACACTTGCCGTGGTGTCTTCGGAACCAGAGGCAATTACGTTATCGTTGAAGCCATCAAACTTGATGTCCAAGACTGGTCCTGTGTGCCCTGAAACCTTGCCCCAGTCCATATCCAAGCGCCCGATCTGCAAGGATAAGCCACGTTAAAAATCGCTGCGAAAAATCGATCATATGGTTTAATATGCGAACGAACTAAACAGAGTAGAAACAGAGTACGCAAGAGCACCTTTTCCAGTGGGATGACTTGAAATGCTCCTCCACCGGCGCTTTCGATTATGACCGCCAAAAACTTTGGGTTGACGCAGGAGAAGTAAGTGTCATGGGCATTTTTGGAAATGCGGATGTTTTCATAACAGTGGGACTTTTTCACTGGCTCCCCGTACACGTGCCGGAACTTGGAATGGGGCATGCGAAACGACATCTTGGAAGAGAGTGTTTTCAGGGGAGAGAGACCAGGAGACGCTTTGAAAGCGAGGGAAGCTATCCAAGCAAGATCATTCCTATTTCCAAACAAGAAATTTTTACTGGGCAGGAATTTCCTGACTGCGATGATGTTGCTTTGCAAATATTAGCCAATATGCCGCGCTTACTTACTTCTGTAATATGCGATACGGTGATCCCAGGACAATCTGGATCAAAGCTCTCGTACAAACGGTGAATTAAGTGCTCGCGTAACGAGGTGATCTAACGGAAGCTGTCAGAAGATTTGTGGTGCCTGTGAGAATGTCCTACATATCCGTCTTGAGCCACAGTCCACTTCCTCAAGACATCCGGTTGCGTACCTGCAATAACTCTGGTGTGCCTGCAACCACAAAGACGCAGGCAACAAATGACGCGGTGAATAATAATTAATGAAATAGTATGGAAAGTGGAAAACAGAGAAAACGCAGCAGCATATCGGAAGAACAATCACGGCGGTGAGCACGCACGTAAGAATGAACCTCAATCGATAAACATGCGGCTCATGCACCTATATATATATATGAGTCACAGCAGACTCATAGCTGGAATGCGCACACAATAGACGGAATCCTCAGCCCCGAGAGCGACGGGGATTTTCGACTCCACCGCCGGTCTGGCAGCCAGCTAACAACGATTTGTCCGGCGCCCGTGCGATGCACTTCGCAACGCTCGCCCGCCGTCTCAGCGGAATCGAGCCGCCTGCCCGGCTCGATCAGTCGGTCTGAGGGCCGGTACGATATTTTGGATATCTTCGTCATTTTCTGGTTGATCAGTGATCCTCTCTCGGATTTCTCTCCTGCAAGTTGCAAATAGTATTTTACTTAGTACCCGTGCGCGTTGCTGTTCCAAGTATCGACAATGGCTATGCCCCTGGCGAAGCGGCTGAAGGAGAACTACGACATGGACGTGACAGCCGAACTCGAAGTGGAGCCCGTCAACGGAAAAAATGTGCTCAGCAAGGGGAATATCGTCTCGATGTTGCGATCCAAATCTGCTGGTCCCTTCTCCGCAAGCGAAGTACTGGGCCAAGCTTTCACAAATTCCGAAGACGGAGCTCCCAACTTTAAAGTTTTCAAGAAGAGCCATTCGAAAGATTCGCTGTCACAGACTCCAGTGATGCACGTCACATCGTATCTGGACGCCGATCCCCGAAGGATTGCTCCTGTCGTGTCCACCCGTCGCACTGCAAAGAAGCAAAAAGTAGACGGAGAAGAAGAAATCAACGTTCCTGTCAGCCGTAAACGAACCGAAGACGACATCGACATGACAGCACAGGGCGGCGCGACCGAAGAATCGTCGTCGAATCGTAAGGACTCCTCGGATGCAACCTCGCCACCTACGCGCAAAAGATCTCGCTCCAGGTCCGTCTCCGTTTGAACTGTAAACCTGCTGCTTGTAGTCTGAAGCTCAGACTGACTTGTTCTTATTCCAAAGAAGTCCGCCGTTATTCCGTTATACATGATAGCCGAACTTTCTTCTTGAACGCACCGTTGTTCGGAATGTTGATGTTACGACTTACGAGAGACTTTTAGTATGCTAACTTTCTCGTTGCTTCCTTTTTGCATTTTAGCCATGTTAGAACTTGTTGGTTGGCCATTCCTGCATTTGTGTAAGTCACATGTATATTGGTCTTGAAGCTGTCCGATGTGGAAATCGGAAGTATTCGAGGAAGCCGAAGGCTTTGCACTACCACAGGACTTCGGTACTATTCCATCGAACTTCCAAGGCCAGGAAATGTTGTTTTAATGTAGAAAAGACTGTTAAAGGGTAAAAAATAAGAAGACAAACTAAAACTTCTCAGCGCAACCAGCTAATAATTGAGGTTCGAGAACTAAAAGGTTATAATGTGAAAACGAACTATGTGTGGTCTACTATGCAAGAGTTCGCCAAATTCATATAGCAAAAAAAGCTGACCAGACCGTGCGAGTAAAGAAAAACAGAAAACAAGATTAAAGCAAAATCAGTATTAGATGAAACAAGACCTCAACATTCCGAACAACTCAAGATCATTCAGATAAGTAATTTGGTTCTTGCTGTTGTATGGTAGCTTGAACGTGCGACCATCTACGCTGTCTCCGATTCGTGAAGACTCTTTTCCACTGCAAAAGAAACACCTCTTTGATGAAAAACATCAACACGAAAGACCAGCGAACATGGTGGAAGGAAGACCAGTTATACCTGACTGGCGTGCGTGGAACATGTTTTCGTCCTCTTCGAAGCCCTCATCGTTGCGAGGAGGACCCAGATTCAGAGGACCATCCTGGTGATCCGGAATATGAACGTTGTTGATTCCCAAAACGTCAGAGTCACTCCGACTTCTTGACCGGTTTCGTTTCCAGCAGTCGGGATTCTTTTCCTTGTGCTCGTCGGCCAGCTTCTTGGCCTTGTCGGTGTACGTTTGACGCTGCGCACTCGTAAGACTCTTCCAGTGATGACCCAGCTCTATGCTGATAGCTCTACAAATAGGCAAAAGAATAACGCTTGGGTTTTCCGGCTTCAAAGAAAACTTCATTTCTTACCTGTTATCTCGACCGGGATATTGCTGCGTATATATGTTGCGGTGATCTTTGGCGAAGAGCATGAAGGCGTTCATGGGTCTTTTCACTTTGTCCAGATCTTTAACCTTTTCCTTCTTCTCTTTCTTGACTTTAACCTTCGGTTCACGGGGTATCGCTGACGCCGAGCTAGGACCCATCTGAGGATTCCAGTTGCGAGGCTCGTTGACGGATTCCAACGACATGGCTCTTCGATTCTGCAAGAACCCAAAAGTTCAGCCAGGGGAGCCCGGAACGCTCGGCAGACAAATTCAACCAGATCGTTTACGTAAGTGGCGCACGTTTGTGCTGTTATTGCCTGAAAGCGTGCGCCACTTGGAAAAGCGATCTGGCCGAGTTTGATTGTTGTTGCAACTCGCAAGTGGCGCACGTTTTCAGGATTACTGGCTGGAAACGTGCATCACATGGAAAAACGATATGGACGACTTCGTTTGTTGAATTTCCACGTGTAATTGATCAAGACTGTCACTGTCTCGTACTAATTTCCGAATAACTTACGCGCATTGCCCATTCAGCCAAGACATTCGAAGCATTCGTATCTACAGTGTCCCACGGGTTCTCGACGATGGGCGGAGGATTGACCGACACCACGTCCGAAACGCGGAAGGGCTGACAGGCTATACCGTACATTTCCCGAGTAGTCTGAGGTTCGAATGACAACCAGCCCTTCTGGCAGGAGAAGAAGGGATGGTACGGCGTACACAGTACCATCACTTCGAGGTTGCCGGAAAGGTCCACCGGCTTGAAACTGAGCTCCACCGAATTACCCGCTGCATTGTCACTCTTTATGTACTTATTCAGTCGAAAGGAACGCCCAAAACTACAAAAGAGTTTCATTGTGAAGCTGTCGGTCTCAAATCAGATAGAAGCACTTACTCGTCCTTGAAGTTCTCCCGCTGAAGTTCTTCGACTAGTCTCCACTGAACGCTTGCTGGATTGTCTCTGCCCGATAGGAGCTTTACTTTGGTCCCTGAAAAACGACAGAGCATTTTGAAGGAACGCTATCAAGTGGAAGCTGGGTGAACAAAACGTACAAAATTCTCACTCGAAGTGGCGCATTTTTCCATTGTCATTGGCTGCAACTTGCGCCACTCGAAAACATACCATCTTGTAAATTTGGTTCGCTCACACTGTCGAGCTGCTAAACCGAGCAGCCCAGTATTGATTGTCAATCAACTCAGCAGTGCTTGGTTTAGCAGCTCATCAGTGTTCGCTCCGCTCCGTTAGAGAATTCTTCTTGAATTGCGAAATTACCTGGGAGGAAGCAGAGGCAGGCGAAGTTGATGGCCGTCGGGAAGCCGACTTGGCTCTCGACCGACCCGAAGCCTGACGACGGAAGCGGCGACTGCATCGGGAAGGCTCCTTCCTGCATCAGTCTGACCTGCTGCTCCATCATCTGCTGTTGGTACATTTGATAATGCAAATGAGCACTGAAGAGCGGACTAGCTTGTGCCATGGACAGCGGATGATGTCCTGCAGGACTGCGAACAGGGAAGCTGTTCATGGCCAGCGGACTCATCAAGGCCGACGGAGTACCCAACACCTGACTCAAGATCGAGTTGCTGGTACGTGGTTGTTGCGACGTTGTATGCAAGTGTGCTGTGTCTGCTTGGAAGTTGTTGATGGAAGAATCGATCTGGATGGGTGGTGGTTTGCGCTTCTTTTTGGCTGAGGAGGACTTTGAGATATGCAGCGTGGAAGGACCGTTGCGATGGTTGGAAGTTTGATCTGTGTTTTGTGTTATTGTGGGTGAGGATACCCGGGGATTTGTGTAGGAGGTGGGAAGGTCTCGGCCAACGAGGGGAGAACGGTTCGAGGAACGGTTAACGTTGAAGGGCATCGAAGGAAGTGGAAAACTCTGCATCGTGTAGGGTGCGGACCATGGTGCGTTATGGTAAGGCGAGAAGGGGTTCCTGCAAAACAAAAAACGTAGGATAATATTTCACTTCGTGTCGTTTTTGGTTCTGTGCTAGCTTGAGCCGGTGGACATCGGACAAAATGACGTTACGATTGGCCGCTCGGCAAACAAAATTTCCCAAGCGACGCACGCATCAGTGTTGTTCACTGACAATATGCGCCACTTGGAAAAAACCAGAAGCTATGCAATCTGTAGTCTTTCGCCAGCGTAGTTTTCTTCTGCAGACACTGATTATTTTTTAACAGCGATGTGGTCGAGACTTCCAGCGATTGGTAAAGTAACGGACTAGGGTGACCTCCAACCAGTAAGGAGGAGCAAACGCGGTGGCGCCTTTTGGAAGTCAGTTTAAAATTCACTTGCTTCTGCTGCCTGGCCATCAAACACGAGGAAGCAATTTGGACATCGCTTTGCAGCGAATATGAGAAGACATCAGATAAGAAAGAGAGCCCGCCGACAAAATGGCTGTAAGAAGAAGATAAGGTACATCGCAGATGGACGGGAGAAGACCATCTTTCGGATGGTCATCAATGTCGGCCAGCTGGAAAAGAAGGCAGACCAGCCGAAAATTGCTATCCACGCTACTAGACTTTTAGGACAATTTAGCCCACGGTCAACAACAGCTTTACACGTTTAACCATCTACTTTCCTTGATGGCCTCCAAACTCGCATCGAACCGTACCAACCCGTGAGAAGTCCGTTCCGAAAACCTTCCACTTTTTTGTTCGCTCAGCGCTTCTGTTTCCACCATGAATTCCCTGAACATGAGAAAAAGAAGGCAGTTCTCATCGATTTGTGAATCCCCGAAGCGCGTGAGAACTAAGAACTACCGGAAAGAGAAAGAAATTTTCGAAACTCTTGCTGGTTCAGTTTCGACCTAAGTTGGAAGTTGCTCGAATGAAGCTTGAAAATTCATTCCGTCTTGGTCAATGTTTGCCTTTCACCTAAAGCCTCTCCGACGAACTGCATAAGTCAACCTAGAGGAAGAGAAGATTTGAAATGGATAATGAGAATCAAGCGCCAAGTGAGTCTGGGAGACAAGTAGGAGACATGACGCGTCGCGGCTAAGCACAACACCAACCAACACCGAACATCTTCGCCATCGTTTCGCAACCAACCCGCCATTATCCACATGCAAAATTGCACACATGCCCCTCTTCCCTCCGCCTCTGACCACTGCACTTGTCGTTCAAAGTTATGACAGACAGTGGTCAGCCACGCTGATAGACGACACCGAAAAGCACTTTACACAAAGGAGACATTTGCCAATGCAGACTGAGCACAACAAGTGTCTGTCCACTTCTACCAAACCTTTCTCTCTAAAGTTCTCCTTGTCCATTTGAACTTTCGCTCCTTGAAGCCTACGTGCCTTCCGGGCCGAAAAGTCGCCTGCAGCCTGTAGAGAAAAGAAAGAAGGGACGTGGAGAATGGAGATTCATTAGAAAGTAGGAAAATTGGTTTCAGCGTTGGACACGCGTGCATTTCATTCGGTGGGAAAAAGACCTTCTTACTAATCCTTCCAGTGTTCATTGATTAGCGTAATTATCTGTCCTTCATTTCTTCGCCTTGTCCTCCCTTCCTTCCAGCTTCCTTTCAACTGTTTCAACCTGTACAAATACAAATGAGACATGAGCTCAAGATCAGAACGAAATCCAATCTGTCTCTGCCAACCTCACTCCTAATCAGTCCACGTGACGTGCTGAGCATTTCTTCCATGTCCAGAAGGACAAGAATATAGATATTTATATATACCAGCGGTAAGATGAAAGACGCGGCAAATGACTTTGCCAGCGGATACTCCTTCCCTTCCATCCCCCTTCTTCTGTCAATTTCTCAAAGGCTAATGCAGAAAGCGAGATGAGCCGCGACACCTTTCTTCCATTTGCCTTTCACGCGCCTCAATCGGCGTCCATCCATCCTTCGGCTTGATTCAACGTCCACACGAACCCTTCATCTCCTCCCACATTCATCATCAAACTCTCAAATCCCTTTGAGGTAGTCTATTTCTAAACTCTCGAGACGAAGAATCACCGACTTCCGCTCAACAAAACACAACAAAGGAGAAGTCAGCGGGGTTACGCCAATCAGCCCAAACACCTCACTCTCAATCAACCAACAAGATGCTCGGAAAGTGCACAGCACGGCGGAGCCCAACCCGCGCACCATGTCGTGCGCAGATCTGCACGGTAAGCTGACCAACTGGTGACGTCACGTCGCTAGTCTACTCTCCCCGCCAATCAGACAAACATGGCCACTTGCCAGCCTGGCCACAATGCCAGGGCAGCCAGGTTGACCAGCCGAATCTGGCTTTTCGAACAATCGACATTAAAGGCTGATTGTTCAAGCAATCAAGTGTAGTATAATGTGCACTGACCCTTGGGGCGACGGTGAGGGGTTCGATGGCGACGAGGGAACCGAGGAAGACGGAAGTGCAGCTCCAGCCATGAAGGTTGCATGTTCCTCCGGAGTGGACGGCATGGCAAAGTGCGTCAAGAAATGTCCCACGGCCGCTGCCGGAAATGGTGACATGGCCGTGAAGAGAGGCGAGGAAGGAACTGGTCCAAGTGGCGCTGGTCGCGATTGCGTCGCCTGATTGGAAGCTGTGACATGGGCAAACAAGTGAGGCATCAGCGTGATGCCAGCTGGGGTAGTTGGCGCCGACATGGACACGGTGCAAAAAGGGAAAGATGAGCCCGTGCTGCTGGCAGAATCCGAGGAACAGGAAGACGGCGTCGACTGCTGCTCCCAAGGCCGATGTAGACTCGAGGCACTGCTGGGCGTTGACGGAAGCTGAAAGCGCGGACTGAAGGCTGACGAAGACGACGCCTACAACCAGAAGCATAATATTGAAACATGGCTGGAATTTTACCAGGCGGAAGTGACCGAATGGTAGTGGGTTCTTTGAAGGAGACAAACATCCGACCAAGCCAATGGCTTCCAATGAACCCGCGCCTTTGTAAGTTCCAATCACAAGTTTCAATCAATGCCGCCTACCAGGCACTAAAAAGCTCGAGTAGGACCAAGCACGTAACTTCGTCCTACATCGCATCACACACTGAGTAGTCCCAGTGACGTAATATTTCTCCTACCAAAACTGGACTGGTCAGCTGACGGTCATCGCGGGGTTAGAGGATGGAAACACTGTCCTGCCCTCCATATTTCCTTCTACCGCACAAAAGTTTAAACTCCAGGATAATTCCTGTCGACTTACCATGGTAGATTTTCCCGTCTGGTAATTCCTTGAAAATTCCGTGGCAGTTGTAGGAAAATATCCGATCCAAGGTCGATCAATCTGGAGAGGTAAGAATGAGGAACAGGAGAGGGAAAAGTCGTAAGAATGGATTGGGTGCACCTGTGTAATGTTAAGGGACACTTGTTGATTCGTTCCATGCAGCGAGTTGACCAAAAGCAAACACTAGCCTGCCACAGGCATTATTAATGACCACTGGCCAGGGCCATGCTCCTTTCAAGAGAATCTTATCAGCAAAGGGAGAAGATGTAGCGCCATAAAACTCGAAATGGCTCTTTCCTCCAGTTCACCTTTTGGCAAGTGCACAAATGGGCAAATGGATCCCTTCATGGAAAAGCGATGGAATGAACCTCTTGCTGGCTTTTCAACGGGCAAAGGATGACGTACCACGCGTACGTACAGTCATGTGCAGCGATCCAGGGAGGAAAGTCAGGAAACAGACAGCAGAAGACGGAGGCTGACCAATCTTTCCAGTTCATCTTTCGGTTGGCCTGCCCGCTTACAAAATTTCGCGTACGTGAACACAATCGAACGACGGTATTTGGGCCAAGTTGATTAATTGAACGGCCTTTGTAGAAAATCTTCCTTGAAGGTGAACCGTCAGAACCGGTGACTGCACTGGAACTTTTCATGGAATGCTTTCCCCATTGATTTAACCGCCATTGCCAGAAGCTCAGTGCCGAAGGCACAACAGAAAAGCCTCTTTGAACTTCGAGAGTCAAGACGAGACCCGGAGCCTGAACCAGGGTGGCTGGACATTGGTGACTGGCCACACAATCGCGCCACGAAACAACAGCGAACCCGAGGTCCCGACACATTTCCAGAAGAAACTTGCAAGAGTTCTAGGCGGATTCTTCTACTGCAGCTTTCTCAGACAGGACACTTCCGGCAGAATTCTCGGGAAACGACACAGGAATAACGGAAAGGTTCTTCCTGGTTACGAGAGGGTTCACCATCTTCTAACAGAGCCGAGATTTATATTGGCCATTTACATTTTACAATGCACGACTTCGTTGTTTACAGTAGTAGCTCATTTTCGGAAATCCTATAACAATGTGAACATAAACAGTTGTGCCGGCAACAAAAGCAAGCAGCGACTTGGTGTTTATTGACTTTTCAAAACAGATGGCCACTTTTGACAAGTAGACGACCCGAAGAAAAGATGCAGCCGTCCTGCTCTGAAAATGTGAGGATAAAGCAAAGACGTAATCGACGAAAAGACCGCGTCTCTTCTTTCACGTCATGGTCGTTTTACCCTTTCAAATTTTATTGCCCAACAAGACAAGAGTTCCTTTACGTGATGTGGTCAAGCGAAGTCAACACAGTGTTATCGGAAACTTCTGAACAAAGAAGGGGAGGACTTTGAGTGTTGGTCAGTTGAGAGGACGGAAACCAGTTTTCGCATTTCAAATTGGTCGGTCGGTTGGACTGTTAAAGGATCAAGAGAAGAAGAAGAAGAAAGGGGCTAAAAGCGGATCTGTAAAGATGGTCACAATATCAGCCCGATAATTACCGGGTGTGTGTTGATAACACTGTTCTGCTCAGATTTGACCAGTCTAGTTAGAAGTTTAATCGGTTCCGTTGGTCAAACTACAATAATAAGAACGATGAAGGAAGGAAGTACACAGAGGGAAGAGGGAAGAAGTGAAGTGAGACAGTGGTGGACGCAGAAATCGGTTATTATCTCGATGCACCTGTAACTTTATCCCACGGCTCTCGTGGACATTCTCAATTTTCCTTGACATGACAGCTCGAAAGAGCAAGTGCAACTTGGCCCTTGTACTTTGGAAGAAAGGACAGTTTGAAGAAAGACAGAGCCATTATCACTATTCCAGACCAGCCATGCTTTTCTACTATCGGTGTCGATCGATAAGAGCCCGACTGGCCACTGGGCATCGATTTACTATTGTCGGGCTTGATGTCCAACATGTGGGTGCTGCTGTTGCTGCCTGATAACTGCAAGAATAAGAATGCTAATAAGAACGATATCGAAATACATTTGGCTTCGCGATTCCTACTGTTCCTTTGCCCACTTACCGCCATTCTATTATTCCTGTAGAACCAAACTCTTCGGCTTCTTCGAACTCCCGCTCAGCAGTGCTCAGTCCTCTTTCTCTACTGGTTCGACTCTTTCTCGGGAAGATCGACGGGCTCGTCGTGAAGCAAGACCGTTGTCCATTCTCCACAGATGACTCGCTGAACTTTAACGTTGTTTAGTGTGGACATGAGAACGGGGCGATCTCGGTTTCGACGGTCGCCTAGGCCCAGTTGTCCATGCTGGTTCAAGCCCCAAACGTAGACCCTTCCTGTAACTGTAAAAGGGACAGGAATTCCTTGTCAACCAACATGCGCAAATCGTGCAATTACGAACTTCCGGTTGGAACGAGGAAGACTTACCTGAGACAGCAGCCGCGTGCCGTTCGCCGCAGCTTATCCATGATACTTTCTCGGGTAAAGACAGCAACCTTGGATCGGCTACTACTTCGACTTCCTGCTTGTCTGCTCTGTCGCTGGAACCAGACTCTGGTTCTTCCTTGTTTTGTTCGCGCACTCCGCGGTTGGGGAACCCTAGAGCTCCGGCACTGTTCCATCCCCACAGGAAAACTAACCCATGCTCTGAAGAGCATTCTACATGTTACTCAACCATTGTTCACCGTGTTCACGAGTGAACAGATATTTCTGAACATGACTTACCGTTTAGCGCCATGGAAGACCATCCGCCAGCTGATACCATAGTTATCTGCATGTCTTCGAAGGCATCGATCAATTGAGGTTCCTCCTCCGCATCCAGACATCCTTGTCCTAGTTGTCCTCGACTGCAACAAGAAATAGGCGATACAGCTAGCTGCAACATCATGGAGAACGTCCAACAGTTTTCCATTACCTACTCAAGCCCCAAGAGAACACTTGCCCGCTTCCGGTCAGGAGCAGATAGTGCTCTCGTCCAGCAACCAAGTCGTTAACATCGATATCAAACTCTTTGGCGATTTGAACCTCACCGTTGACCGCACTCACATGCTCCAGTGAAAGTTTCATGAGATTCGAGCCTAGAGCAAAAATCGATGTAGAACTTCATCGTTGCCGAAGGGAGGATCGTTTACGTATTCACCTTTTCGAAAACCGTAAACGACCGCAGGAGTCTTCCGCGCGTCGACAAGGCTTGCGCTAATCTTAGCCAAATGCTTCATTTTCGGCAGAATGCCAAACCTGCAGATACAGTAACACGCCATGAAATACGGTACACGCCCGTACACAACACTTACGATGCAAAACTACCGTCATCCGTCAAAATGTGCAGTCGTCGTAACTCCTCGCATTCTTCCAAGCATATAACAGTCGAAGATCCAACAGCAACAACCTGCAGAATCGCAGACCATCTCAGCTTGCACATATCCGGCGGATTCGTCCCCAAGTACTTCAGATGTCCTAATCATAACAATGGACATGCTTACAATGCGCAGCGTTAACTAAGGATTGAGGAAAGAAAGATCGATGAAAGTTTCGAGCTTCACCTTTGTTCGTTAGGTACACAGACTGCCATGTCGTCGTAAGCTGGAAGTCCGCGAAGTCTGCTGATCGAAGGGTATCATAACATTCACCCCAGTAAGGAGGAACAGGCGTATCGATGCAGACTGAAGGAACAGCTCCATCTTCAGTCCGCTTTCGCAAAAACTTTTCCGATCCGTTGTAGCCGCACGCCAGGATCTTCATGTCCAGCAATGAGCGATCGCTTCCTCCTACATCCGGCCCGATGCTCCTGCAAAGATAAGGGAAGTTTCCATGTTAGCCAAGTTGAGCAAGCTCAGACATCAGGGATAGGTAAACGGTGATCCATTCCATCATCCAAACTCCAGGAGAGACTGAAGGAGGCTCCCTGCATCCCGAAAATTTGAGAAAAGCGTTTCTTTGATAAATCGGATGTTTTGCACGGCAAAGTCCACCAGTACACCCGTTTTGTCTCAATCATGTGATCAAGGTTCAGTTTCTCCAGCTAGAAACGTTGAACCGAATCAAGGATTTCCAATCAAAATTCGAAATATTCCTATGACGTAATTGGTTCCAAGTTGATGATCTTCCCTCGTGTGTCGTATTGCTGGCAGTGGGATCGATCTGAAGATAGTGAGTTCGTAAGTTCGTTGGTTGTGGCCTCGCTTTACAGGTTCCGTCGTTTCGAACTTGAGGTGCGCAATCGTGACTAGTCAACTGACTACCTCATCCGTTTTGCTCCCTAGATCTATGAGTTCCAGCTGTACTGCAGGATGACGACGGAGAGCAAGCCCGAAGAAAGCCTGTCCGAGACCTTGACCAAAGAGGATGGAAAAGGCGAGCCAGTCAACAGCACTCCTTCGACATTCACCGCGATTGGCAATGCAACCGGAAGCGCATCAGCTGGAGAACAATATCCCCAACTCATCCAAGCCATGCGGCAGCTACTGGAGAATCAAAAGAAAACCACGAAGCCTGTGAAGTCTCAGAGCGTGGGACCTGAACCCACGAAGGAGCATCCCTTCTGGTCGACGCAGCCCGTACCAAAGCTTGGTAATTTTCCCAGCAATACATCAAAGCCTAACTAACGTCGAAGTGTTTGTTGCTTTGTAGGAGATAAAGTTGTGCCGACTGTAAACGATCCAATAGAGACGAAGTCGAAGGATGAGTTCAGGAAGCAGGAATATCCATTGCTTCCGGAGTTCTACTGGGATGCGCTAGACATCGGTAATCAAGAGCAGGTATGGTCTGCTAGTTGGTAACTTGGGATAGTGCCTAATTGCTGATTCGATGGATGCGCCAAGACACTGTGTTAACGCGCGGTTTGCTTTGCAGCTGCATGAGCTTTACACGTTGCTGCACGATAATTACGTGGAAGATGACGATGCCATGTTCCGCTTTCGTTATTCCCACGAGTTCTTGACTTGGGCGCTCAAGCCACCAGGATGGAAACAACAGTGGCATCTAGGACTACGCGTTCATGGTAGCAAAAAGCTCGTGGGATTCATCAGCGCTGTGCCGTCACAAATTCGAGTGCGAGGAAAGTAGGTAAAACCTTTCAAAGTTGGTTATGAACGGTTCCACGATTCTTTGGCTCTTAATTTTAACGTAAGTCAAGTGCCCGTGACTTAGATACGTAACACATCACTAATTCGTCGATCTTCAGGTCGATGAAGATGACCGAGGTTAACTTCCTCTGTGTCCATAAGAAGCTAAGAGGAAAGCGAATGGCTGCTGTGCTGATCAGAGAGATAACCCGGCGATGCAACGAGGAAGGCATAGTCCAGGCAGCCTTCACTACCGGTGCTTTGTTGCCCATCGAACCTGTCGGAGCTTGCAGGTTTGTGGATCAATGTTTCGCACTTACCTTACTGTTCTGCCATCGTACTACCAAGATGTTACCGTTGAAGGTATTGGCATCGTTCGCTGGATCCACAGAAGCTGGTGGACGTGGGCTTCAGCAGCATCGGCAAGAACATGACCATGCAGCGCATGAAGAAACTCTTCAAAGTAGCAGAGGTATGTCACACAGTGCTTTCTCGTAGTGACTAAACGCGCTTCTTGAGTACGTCCATTCTGAGACATTTTGATTCTAGGAGCCGAAGACCAGAGGGTTTCGCCAGACGGAAGAGAGAGATATTCCAGCAATACACAAGCTTCTGACTGATGTAAGGCTGAAAGCTTTTGCCCTTGAAACACCATGGAGAGAATGTGTGCTTTTGCAGTATTTGTCGAAGTTTGAATTGGCTCCGGAATTTACGTTAGAGGAAGTGAACCACTACTTCTTGTTCAAGGAGAAGATCATCTATTCGTACGTAGTCGCGGACGAACAAGGCACCGTGACGGATTTTGTGAGTTTCTACTCGTTGCCGTCCACAGTGGTCAACCACCGTAGCCATGATTCCGTGAACGCAGCCTACTCGTTCTATAATGTCGCCACCAGCAGATCGTGGGATGATCTGATGATGGACGCTATCATAATGGCAAAAAAGGTTTGTACCCGTTACTCTGTATAGACAAAGACAGTAACCGTATGGTAAAGCTTCGTTTGCGCAGAACGGGTTTGACGTTTTCAACGCGCTGGATGCTCTGGATAACGCAAAGTTTCTCACCAATCTGAAGTTCGGCATTGGTGACGGCACGCTTAATTATTTTCTGTTCAATTGGAAGTGTGCGGCCATGAAGTCCAACGAGATTGGTTTGATCCTCATGTAAAATTCTCGTTTGATAGTTTTGTGAACTTGAGCATGGTCGAATGATGGTACTTTCAGTTCGATTCCATAATATACTCTAATCTTCGGACGTAACATGTCCCTCATTTCTGCTCATCCCGCCAGCGATCTGGTGGCTGTTTAGCAATATTTGTCGGTACACGTGTACTCAAACAGGGAAGTCGGCAAACGAATGTGTAGCGCTCGCTGTCCCAAGTGGCGCACGATTCCATTTTTACTGACTGAAAACATGCGCGAGTTATGAAAACGATCGTGTTTAGTTCATTTACCTACGTTCCAACCCATGAAACCGCCGAGCAGTGCTAGTGCTTCTCGCTCCATAAAGATAATCCGCTTGCTATGTTGTGAAGAGGCCGACATGGAATTTGGTTCAGCTGGAGCATAACGATTACTCCAAAAGTGAGTTTCGTCAGTGAAGGGCGCTTGCTTGGAAATCGCCATCGTACTTTCGTTGATGCAGGCTGTCTCATTTTTTTCGCGTATTCCAGAAACAGAAAACTTTCGATACTGCTGTCGATAGGCAGGAGGAACTTCAACGGCCGGCAATTCTCTCGAGTTGTACACCAGAGTGCCGTCCTTGCCAACGTGTTGCCTTGAGCGTATCGAAGCCAGGAAACTGCGTTCTTGAAACATGGATTACCCTTCTGAAACCACTCTCGCACAGAAGCACCATATCGAGTTTCCAAGTGACGTAAGCTTCCAGGCAGTAAAACTGAGAACGTGCGCCTCGCGTGTAACTCCGCCACCGACAGTATGTTTATGTGGCGTAGTGTACAGTGGGTCGTTCGATTTTATTTGAACAGGTTTTACTAAAATGAGGAGACTACAAGATGACAAGTTACAGCGCAGAAAGGGTTTGCAAGTCCACTGGTTTTGCCGGTGCGTATCTGTTGCTCCAAAAATGCATCTCTTCGGATGAGTGCGTTTGGTCGGTAGCAGCTCGAAAGGCACTAAGTGCTGTTACAAAAATTTGCTCCATTGGTACTTTGTGTTCCAGAAGCAGACGACTTCCGGTATTGGTGCTGATATAAGCAGGGAACTTCTGTCGCTGGCAGTACCCTCGAGTTGCACACCGGAGTGCCGTCCTTGCCAACGTAGGTGACGGGAGGATGCAGTCCTCGTGGCGGCCCGAAGCCCAGGCGGCAGCACTGGACCCAGTCGATGTTGTATAGTTGAGTCCACGGACTGATCTTCTTGGAGATACCCGTCATGATGTAGCCTTTGGTGCAGTATACGACAAAATTATTCAGGGAGTCGTAATATTCCCGGTAGAGGTCGTGCGTCGGCATGTAATAGCACGACATGTAGTCGATGTAGTACCCTGTTGTGAAGATGGTGTGTAAAAACCCTAGCCGAATTAAGTGGCTGTATGCAGTAGATACCGGTACCCTAACCTGCAGGCGTTTTGCAGCATTTGTAGTACTGCGGGTCGTCATTCCCTGGGCGGTAGACTTGCCACAGAAATTCGTTGTCCCAAATAGCTACAAAGATTACATGGGTTGGTTGTTCCGAAGACGACTTCAAGATCGAAGGATTCTGTATTTCTCGTTGGCAAAAAAAACAGTGGTACTGGGTCGTGTAGTTTCTCACATTACAACTATGAGGTACGATTATCATGTCAGCACTGTGATTGAGTTCTATGTTTTTGTCACTTGCGGGTTCGGTTAGTGTTACTTGCAATGCTCACCTCGGATAATAAGGATATCGCCCTTGAGCTGGTGGCTTGTTCGGAAAACTGAAGGACACTTGACAGATTCCAGTCTCTGTGAAAGACACCGACGGATATTACACAGCCATGAACAGCGGGCTTATATTGGTGAGATATGTGACTACAGCCCAGCCTTGTTGGCCGCATAACCGAACAAGCTTACCTTGAAGTTTTGAACGAAGTCCCTGCAAATGATTCATTTTGAAACGCTTACATGAAGTTGGAAACCATATCACAGAAACAGTGACTTACTGTATACCCGTCATTGCTTCTGAAGCTGATTTATGACAGCCATTAAGTTGAAATCCAGCGAAGATCGCTAACGCCGCTGTGTGTTTTGAGTTAATTAAGGCTTTCTAACATAACAAAAGACTCAAGGCCGTTGACGTCCCCCCACGGCGAGCAAGTCGATATATCCATTGTCATCTTCATTGATGCATATTAAGCACCGTATTAATGAATCTCACAGTCGGAATTTTTGAAGTTGAAAGAAAGCAGACCTGTACAGTGAAGAAATGTCCAGAAATGCTTTCGAGCTCACCAGGATATGGGAGGCTAGCAAACGAAACCTACAAGATCGTAGTCACAAGTGGCGCACTCTCTTGGCCGATAATAAAACAGTACTGCGCCACTTGATATAGCGATCGTTAACCTTTCGTTTGCTGATTGTCAGTAAAGACGGAAGAACAAGGAATCCTTAGGGCAACTACTATGTGTTCATACAGCTAAGCTGAAAACGGGTAGGTAATAAAAAAAGAATCTATGGTAACACAGTAAGAAGAATTAGCAACGAGGAAGAAGTGGCAACAACGGACCGCCAACAAAATCTAGTACGTAAACTTAGACGAGCTATTTCCAAGACCAGCCGGCAGATAACCAAACAAATTGTTATCCAGCTTGTTTGCTGTTCTTCCAAGCCCTTCAGTGATCTTCGTGTCGGCTCTTTGGATTGCTTTGTCGAAGTCTCTCTCTTGATCCTCTCCCGAGCGAGTGACCCTCGGGGTTTCCGGCGCAATTTTGGCCGTTGCGAACCGCGTACCGCCAGCGAACCCAACTCGACAACACTGCATCCATTCAATATGCCACTACACAAACCAAGATAATTTTCATACCGGTAGAGTGCTCACCTTATACCGAAAGCTTTGATCTGTTTTACCTCAAGATCATAAGGGTTGGTCTTCTTCGAAATGCCCGTCATCACGTATCCGCTGGCGCAATAGGTAATGATATGCTGAACAGAATCCTGAAAAGGTAAAATTCTATCTTCAATATGTGAACCCGCTTTCGTCTGGTGTAAGAACGCTCCTTCTTTATTGGCCGGTTGAAACAGGTCTAAACTACCCGCATCAGCTTTGTAGTGAGTAACCGACGTACCCCGACAAAGCAGTGCAGTGTTTTATCGCATTAATAAAGGTATAATGAGGTTCATCAGCTTACATAGTACTCCCAGTATTGGTCGTGTGTTGGCATATAATAGCAACTGGTGTAGTCGATATAATATCCTATAATATGAAGCTGGCGTGTAGACGTTCTAACCAATGTGGTTGGTGTAGACATTCTAACCTTCGGGAGCACGGCAGCATTTGTAAATGTTGGTGTCGTCGAGCCCTCTACGGCCAACGAAGAACTGTAGTTCGTTATCCCAAAACCCTGAAAAATCAGCCGTGTAAAAAGCCCAGGAACGACGCGGAAGTCGGATTCACAACCAAAACAATCAACAGCTGATTTCAGTTACCCGCTATGAATGTGTTGATGGTCAACAAGACATTTGCCGGCGAGAAACAGAAGAACTGTTGGGTGTAGTTCCGAATATGGCAGCTGGAAAAAAAGAGCCATTTTGAAATTCGGTCCGATCTCCGTCCTGAGATGACCAACCTACTTGGGATAAAAAGGATATAGTCCGTTCGTTGGAGGCTTATAAGGAAACCTGGAAAGAAACAAGCAAACGGTGAAAAATCGATCAAGAATATGCCTGGATATTTATTAATAGGAAAGAGAAGAGGACTCACATGAACTTGCACCACAGCACTTCGATTTTCTGTGGGGAGAAGATCATCCACACCGTTTCGCTGCGTGTGCGGTGGCTTGCTTTATAGGCAGTATTTCATAATAAATTGCTTGAATATCCCACGTACCTGAAAATCGTTCACCCAGTCCCTGCAAGACACAATTTAGAAATTATTGTCCTTAGCGATCATTGTGATCAATGTTTTTTGAATGATTCGCGATCTTTGCTTGTGGCTTTCTCAAGCTTGCTCTCTACCTCATACCGGCTTGCTATTACAGCCAGAGCGATCTCGTGTGTGCTTGATGGAAATTATGGACTTCGCTGAGCAATCCCTGCGTCGAAGCAAAGCTTGACCACGACGTCCAATCAAGGAGTAAAATCTTTGTATTCTGTCACAGATATTCGATTCGATGTCCTCACGACGAGCTGTTTATGTCGCAAACGGTTGATTTGAAATTTGAGTTTGCTTGATCAACGGAAATTAGTCGTGAGTGAGGCAAAATTGCGTTTTTCGAAAGTCTCGGAAACGGGAGCGGAAATGCGCGAGTTTTGCGGGGTAGGTTTGTAGGCAAACTTTGCCTCCTGACTAGGCTGAAATTCGTGGTTTTCTCTCTGGCTAGTCTCTGTCTGTCGATATCCCCGACACTAATTGGTATCACGAAGCCCATAGGTGAAACGGTATCCCGCAACGTGAAGCACTGTGCTCACAGAGATCAGCTGAGAAATGAAAATTTGAAATTTTGAGTCAATTGTGCAGAGAATAATCCGTTTTCGTTTTCAGGATAAGCTACTCGAGGGCTGCTTATCTTGAAAGCGAAACTTCGTGATCCACTTTCAACACAATCAACGGAGTTTTACGGGCTGTCGTGAGGAGGACTATTGAATCCAGCCATGTTTCAAACGACGGCTTTCGTCAAAACCCGACGTGACTGGGACATCGACTTCTTTTACCCACTTCAAACCTGTCGTACGACGTAACACCCCGGAAGCCACGCCATCAGACACGAGACACCAACGTAAACATTCTCCACGGTTCAATACTCCTCCACCGTCCAGAGTCCGCTCCCAACAGAGGAACTCATCAACAGAACAGTCGAAGGAAGACAAACTCGACCAAGTAAGGGGGATCAAGTGAAAGCACTCACATCGGTCCTCAATTACTAGAACCCAGTATTCTTACGCATTAATTTCCCGAGTCTCCAGTACCAGCCGGAAAACCAGGTTCTGATCTCATACCATAACCGGCGAGTCAACCAGCGACAAGAATTCATCCTCTGAGCTTGACGACGACAAACGACGATGCCACACCAAGGAGAGATCTGTACACGAGCGCTTGGGCTTGGGAATTTTGAACTCTAAAGGTCCGTAAGGCTGACTACGATTTACTGCCAATACATGTGGGACTAAGTTAACCTTTCCTATACCTCCTGTCAAGTGCCTCCTCAAGACGCTGTTCACCGAGCGCGATTATGTAAAAATTAATGACCTGGTAAAGAATGATCGCATCCGAGGAACTGGCTGATGGCAAGCGAATCTCAACAGAATGATGCAGAAACCGGTGAGTTGGTCGTAAAATCAACAGATAAAGGGCGTGAAGTATCTTCCTTTTGCTGAGTTCACGAAGTGTTTCTCCATCTTCGTGGTGTACCGCATCACTGGTGAAACCCCACTTTGGCTCTTTCATTGTCAATTTAAGCTACACGAACATGATGGCCGAACTAGCGCATCCCGATCGCGGATACCCTGCCGACAAATGGCTGGCTTGTGACCCAAGACTGCGTACCATGGCTACTCGGCGACCTAAAACCCTCGAACTATGGCCTGCTGTTCATACGGACACCGAACGCCGCAACTGAATGACCAGCACCACGACGTCGCAAAGTCGCTCAAGCCCGACACGACTTACTATTTCCTCTACATAGCCTGTCATCTGCGTATTTGTCCCCTCATAATTTCCGTGTTATCCAACACCTTCACAATGCACCTGTATCAACGGAAGACCACGAGCTCAAGTTCGACGAAGAAGCTACGACCGACACCCATTTCCCTGCAATATTGGACAAGTATTTTATCTGGGGTCTTTGGGCTCGCTAAGGGGAACGGTGCACCTCAGAGGAACAGGTGGAAGGTTAACGCAACTAGCCGTCACTTCCGCCTTTGTACTAAATCAGACTGTGTACCACCTTCACTAGTCTAGCGTATTGACGTTACCCATCGATGCGATCAGACGACCTTAACACGCCCAATTAAAAAATCATCCGCGTTCGCTTATCATGGATGTTTTATTAAACGACACTATTAAAACTTCATGTTGGTGGAGGAAAAGTCGCAGGCTCACTTACTGTATGCCGATTGCAGCTTCCCCGTCCAAGCATTCCACATGCCATTTCCTATCGGATAGAAATTGCTCAGACAACCATTGGGATTCATCGGGTAAGCATGAAATGGATGAACTGACCTGCCGGCTCCTGAAGGTCCGCTGTTGGCGTGAAAAGTTTGAATGATAGTATCCCCCGATCCATACGAAAGATACGTTCCGTAGTACCGATTGGTGGCTTCCACAGAAGATAAAACCAGGAAATAAAAAATGGAGATCGGAGGAAGCACGCAGCCGGAAAAAGAGTCCCACAAAACAGGGAACCGCATGCTTGCAGTTGAAGAGGCCGGGAAGTTCAGCTAAAACTAGAGTCGAACTAGTCATCTGATAACTTCAAGCTGTACATGAAAGACATTCGCTCAAGCGGACAAAAGTCCATCTTCTTCAGATCAGTCTCTATCAAGAACTTCTCGGCGTTGGCTTACACGTGTTCGCGATTGCGACTTCCCATGGTTAACAAGGTAAAGTCATGTACTGCGCGGGGTGATGGCAGTCGGATATAGACAAAAGACAGGCCAGATTATGATTGAAGAGACCCCTTAGGTCGACCTTTTCACAAACACTTTGATGCAATAAGTTTTCTCACGATTACGAACCGCGCCGGAATTCTCGAAAGACTCATCGCTGCACTAGCCTCTCTATACTTTGCTAACAACAATGGTTCTATGAAGAGAATCGTCAGAATCAAAATTGATGGCAATGAAAAGTTCTTTCTTTCATCGACTTCCAGGGCCGTCAACGTCCGAAGACGACCAAAGAACAAGTAAGTTACCGCTTTTCCACCGCAATAAACTACCTGTACCATCATGTCATTCACGCTGTCTTGTTTGGACGATTAAAACCTTTTAGCAATCATCAAGAACTGTGTCCAACGCTCCCGGTTACCCGGACTGATGACATACTACCTTTCACCTCTCATGTACCGAAGAAGCTCTACATGGCAGGCGAAGAGCCCTCCATTCTCAACCACCTGCGTACACGACCCCAATACACTCATCACAGCGCTGAGTTTGCAGGAGCATGCAAAAGAAAGACTGCGCGTTCGTTTGCCGGTCTTTCACGTCAGTCGACTGACTGACACTCTGACGTCTCTTGATTTCATTATACGAATACAAGCTAATAAGAAGGTTAAGATCAGAATTTTATTGGACATCAAGCAAACTCGCGGACATTTTGTGACACTTCAGAAAGAAGCATCTTAAAGCCGTCGCAGAACTCGCATTCACCATCGTCAACGTCATGTCAATTTCACTAAAGACTAATCAGACGACCACTACACAGTACAAAAAACACACAGACATAATCTCGCATTGCAAAGTGCCGGAGCCGGCCGACAATCAAAGTTAAGATTCTGTAGCAAACCGGTTCAATAACATCGAAAAGTCTAACACTAAAAAACACATCTTTGATTAATGAGGCAGATCAGCGCTTTCTCCCTCCTGAGTACCATCCGTTAATAAAATTTCTTGTTTTTACTTTCTCCCGACCCCCTGCAATAACGTACCCCAATCACAAACAACCAAGAGTATTCAAAATTAATGTATTCAGTAGACTAAATTTCCCCAGGAAAGACCAAGACAACCTACAGGACGAGTGCACTTACTTGAATAAGTTAACCGCCACGAATATCACAGTCTGCACAGCGATGAAGGCGCCGAACCATAGCGTATTGATGCAATTAGGCTGTGGACATGAGGCTACCGGCTGCAAGAAAAGGACAAGACCCTCAATAGAGCCATAGTTCAACGATATCTAACTACGTACGGTGGTCTACAAAACCGTTCATGACTGCAAATTTGATGTAGAGCGGAAATACCTGTGGACGAGCCAGAATGGCAGCGGTATCCTGTCGAACATTATTGACTGCATCTCGAACTTCCGTCAGACTTGGTCCCTGTCCTGCCTGCTGATAGCTCGCGGGTTGCTGGCTCTGGACGTGCTGCAGGTTGGTAATCTTCGTCTGGATATCCGCCGAAAAAGCTCTACATAACAGGCGTATTCAACAATAATATCGAACGCTAGGAATTTCAGGCTTAAACCTTCAACAAAGCTATGAGAAGTAACCGAACGAATACCTGATATCACGGAGTGCATTTTGAAGTTCCGTCTGGGTTCGCAGTATCTGGTCCACTTCATAACGCTGTATGACAGATCCGCCCGCTCCTGCTGCTGCTGGCGGCTGGTTATACTGAGCTGCTACAACAACAGAAGATATTCCACATCTGAGCAGCCAAGTATTCCAAATGAACGGACGTGCTTACCGTTCGCAGCCACCACCTGCCCCTGACCTTGTCCAGAAGACAACGCGGACACTGCAGAAAGAGTTCGCTCCTGACGACCGATAATCTCGTCAATCCGCTTGTTGAGTTGCTGGACAGCCAAGTGGATGAACTGCTGGCCGTCGAAAATTTGACGAAAAGCTCGGTCTTGAGGATTCTCAAACTACACATACATGAAATCAAACCTTGAAATATCAACAGGCAAGTTAGCCTATTTAAGATGTGTTAGCCTACCTGTGTACCGGTATTGCCCTGTTGCTGCATCTGCTGCTGCTGGTGTTGCGCCGCTTTCTCCGGATGTTGTTTTAAGTACTCTTCCTGTTGGGCTTTTAGCTTCTCATTGTAGTCCCTGAACTGAGCTTCCAGCTTTTGGCGTTCCATCTGCGAGATTTGTACGCTGCGCTATAGAACAAAGACATTCCCAGTTAGAACCATGGATAATGAACTAAAGGGAAAACTATCCGCGACCTCTTACCTCTTGACTTTGGTCGTGAAGACTGGTGGTGATGAAGGACAGCACGTCGTGATCATCGGCCAAACCTCCGGTGGCTGCCGACAGACCATAGTAAGCACTTCGAGGCAGGAAGACGTTCTCCGCACGAAGACAAAGCTCGGGAGTCTCATCAGCGGTCAGTCCATTGGTCATCAGAACCTATAGCAAGCATTCAAGTCAGCGAAACTTAAAACTGTCTCACACGGGAGCACAGGACTGCTAAAGAGACCACTTACGGTGAGAACGTTGTGGTAGTACTCGATCTTGACTTTGATAGGGAATGGCTTATTTCTGAAGTCCCGTAAACATCCGCCGAGCTGCTGGTTAACTCCGTCCCTGCAATCGTAGCTGGTTAGTGCATTGCTTGTTAGAAGAGCATTTGACTTCGGGACTTACGCTTCGTGATCAAAAACCTTCCGACCATCGTTAAGGATGACGTAGACGTAAGGATTGTTCATCTGTCAAGAATCCACAAGCGCTAGATTACTTACAAACTCGAGCTACAGTCAAATGCTATCACTTCCGGCCTACCTTCCCATCGTTGTCAAACGAGTCAAAGAAAAGTCCCAAACCATTCCATGAGGTACGGCTGCCGAAAGCATCACCTTCCTGCATCCTGTCGGTCGCGTACCAAAAGGCCTAAAAATATATTCACGATGTCAACCCTAACCCAACAGAACTTGGGAGGAAGCAGCGTGGGTTATAATCCTTACGAGTCCATCCGCTCCTATTCGACCATTTCCGGACACGCGAATCGACATTTCCACATCCCACCATTCAAAACTTGTCAGCGCTTTCGTCCACATATAACCTGAAACAGACAGCCAGCCACTTGTACGATGTAGCTGACTCACAGGGACAACTTCCGGATGTCTGCACGAGAAACAGACAACTTCCGGTGATAGCTGGTACCGCTATACATAGTGGTAACGCTACCAGCTATCATCCTAATTGAGAATGATTCAGCTTTTCTTCGCATTTCTCTGTTGAATCACTCCTGTGAGTCTCATCCTCGTTGGCACCCACCTTTTCGGGCTTTGAGCGACGGTGCGAGCCGGACCTGATCATCGCTGGCAATGGCATCTGTAAGGGAGACGAGCTTTTATCAACTCTCACGGAACACTGACATGAATTTACTTACGGCCTCCGACGTCCCAGAATGGTACGGTGTTGTCTTTCAGTACGATGTACGGCCCTTTAAAGCTGTACTTGTACTCCAACCTCCTGTACTGCGATTGACTGGCTGCATAATTCAAGAAGAACACGGTAAGAATGGCACAAATTATGGAGAAAAGTGCCATCTTTGCAGGAAGAACAGGTGGTAACCACTTCACAAATTCAAGGCAACTAACCAGCCAGCTGTTGAAATTTTAATCGTCTTCAGGCTGATCAACAATCAACTCGCCTCGATGGCCCAGATGCCACGTCATGTGACGTAAGCGCGACCAATGATGTGGCTTGTCCGAATGGTCAAGCCAATCACTGTTTGCTACAACATGATGCTGGTGCGTAATTGGGCAGAGGACCGCCACATCCTCCAGCCCGCCTTGTCTCTCATTAACCTGGTTCTTCGGGCTCGCTCTGCAATCTATCACGGGGTCGTCGGATTTTCGAGTACCTTATCGATCGGACCAGACAACACTCAGATGACTCCTCACCTCATCACGCACTTTTTTGTGCCATACGCATTATAATGAACTCGCAGGTGCAGCTGTCCTACAGCGACAACGCGGCGACGCTCTCGAGGACCCTTTGATACGGGAAAAATCCCGTCGCAAAAAAATCACGGGTCGCCATAATTTCCCGCTGGATTCACAGACGACGTTTCTGTCTTGAGTTAAACGCTGCGTTCGCGCCGTCTCTATGACGTTATTGGAGCGTAAACTGAGAGTGATTTAATGTTACGCATATTTTACGCTGAAAAAATCAGGGAATCTTTGAATTTTCGGCGACCTTTTTTTGGAGTCAGCGGGAACCGCAAACTGGCTGGGGCGGGATGTTCTGCCGATATTGTAACGCAAAAAAACTGCAAGAGAATCTTTAAACGGCAAAAAAGCAATACCTAACGAGTTGACGCCTACGTTAAAAGGGGGACCCCATCATGAACCGGATTGTTTCCTATTTACCAAACTCGCCACTCCATCCAGGCTTATACGCGTCAGCTTATAGACTGGAAAATACAATGCTCCAGGGCGTGCTTTCAGGCCATACCTGGCAACATTACGCAAGTTTACCGTCACGTTCATGGAAGTTTTCCATCTGCAGGTTTCGGCTCCCATCGGCAGTTGCTCTACGTGCTCGTCCCGAGCCCAGATTCATCGTACACTTCAATGAAACGAGAAGCCGATCTGCGGAAGAGAAGAGCGCTAATATAAGGCTTCTCTGCTGTCGAAAGCCAATTGGATCTTCTTCGTCCACTATTTGGAGAAGGCTTCTCCTACCACCAAGCCGAGACAAAGTGCTTACCCATGGAACCATCTGTTTTCCCACCTTCTATGTTGGCTATCCTTGTCGCATGGCAGCTAAGTTATCTGCCACAAACCTTGGCCTTCACATGGCGATCTTGCAGTAAGTTCGTGAGTTCACCTCCTTTAACAGACCTCGATGTTGTATTGTTTGATACATCACAGACTTGTTGCTGAATCTATACGAACGTGTTGTTTCTCCAAGGTGTCGATTCGGCTAACGAGACAATACAAGTAAAAGAACTGAAAATAACGCCCGATGTGATATCGTTGGACGGGAGTATAACCATCTCAGCCCAAGTGGAAGTGAAGCAGGACCTCAATGGACCACTGGAAGTGCGAACTGACTTGCACAAGACTGCGGGTCTTTTGCAAGGCCAGAGTATTCCATGTCAAGGAAGATTTGGATCATGGTAACGGACATTACCTCCTTCAGCCAGAAGTCCTAGAACTGACAACTGACATGCTTTCACGATTTTGCAGCACTTTCACGGATATTTGCACGGAGTTTGAGAACGTCTGCCCAATTGCCGCAATGACCTACACAGTGAATAAAGTTATAAAGATTCCGCACATGTCGTCTTTCGTACGCTGGATGGCAGAGGTACTCTATGACGAATGTGGAAGCTTGCGCTGTTAGACTGTCCATGTGGGTCAATTTCAGGGAGCCTACGAAGGGAAAATAACGGTGACAGACTCAACCGGAAATCAACTGGCTTGCATCGCTGTTACACTTGAAGTTGCACAATAATGATCAATTTCCCAAAAAGAACAACTGCGCACGTATTTGTTTTTCTCCATCGGGTGCTGTTAGCACTGCGAACCACGTGCTTGCGGTTCTGGTTTGCTTCTGTTACTTCTTGTTCTTTGACACTTCGGACGTTCGAGTTCGGTCTACAACTGCTTCGTGCAAGACAGAATTTTTATTGCTCGCTAAAAACTGATATGAAATTTCCCAGTGTCGTACTTCCTGGTGTGACTATGAGAATTTTAATTTTCAAGTGTTCGAAGGGAACGTAAATAAGCATGACTCACAAGTTCCGACGACCCCATCGACCATACAGGTGGTCGCATATTGTTCTTCGAAACATGAGGAAGACGATCACGTAACTTCTCGAATACTTTGGTTTTGTAACGTCTAGGTAATCGTATTCGACCGTAACTAACGCAAAACATTGTGCTCGGGCAAAGATCTTCGTAGGTCACTATATATAACTCCATCTTGATAACTACACATATTATACATTACCCTCAGTGCTATCAACGCAAGAGTTCACAAGCAGAAAACCTTTCCACCCAGAGATCCATTTCTAAACTCACAATGAGTTGGCTTATCGCTATTGTCCTTGTGGCAGGTAAGACACGCTCGGCCATTGTAAACCTTGTTGTGCTGTTTATCGCGAAGCGTTTACCGACGACTCGAAAATTATTTTTTATTATTTTTCAGGGGTTATCGGTCAGGCGATTGCTGGGGGATACGGCGGCGGAGGATATGGGGGTGGCGGGTATGGCGGAGGAGGGTACGGTGGCGGTGGTCATGGAGACGGTGGCTATGGGGGTAACGGAGGATTTTATGGGGGAGGGCTCGGAGGTTTTGGAGGGCTCGGAGGTTTTGGAGGTCTAGGCGGCTTTGGACTCGGAGGTCTTGGCTTCGGGGGATTCGGAGGCTTTGGTCTCGGAGGATTTGGTCTGGGCTACTTTGGTCTTCCCTATGGATATGCCTACGAAAACGGATTCGCCACCTTTGGAAAGAAGTAGATGACGAACCAAAGACTCACTTTGTACGAGTACTGGAAAATGTGCCCTAAAAGCCATACCAAAGCTTTCTGATATATTTGTATCTCTGGACTTTTGCCCTCCTGACTTTTAGCTCACTAATTTATGAAAATGTACGAAAATAGATTAATGACGCAGTGCAAACGTTAGAACGATGATTTGTCCATTTTTATTCGGCCATGCCGGAAGCGTATTCCGCGCATGCACAACGGACAACACATGCGTACTTTCAGCCATTGCTCAATACATTCTCGATGAAAAATATGTCCGCATGGAAAAGTACAAAACAGCTGATGGTCCTCATCTTCCAGCTGACAAATACTACATCTGTCATTCCACTCGGCAAATTGCGATTCAGTAGGAAGTACCAGTGCTTTGATCACACAGCGCGACCAGCAGAAGAACTGACCGGAAACGCCACCTACAGACGCTTCGTGAAGGTACTCCATACAGTTGAATATTCTGAAGAAATACATGAAGGAGACGTAGAAAACGTCGGTCCTGTTCTCCCAAAGCAACGTTAATGTGAAGCACTGCAGAACAATGTTGAGAATGTGCCGGAGGAAGAGGCTCCACAGTTTGAAGAGCCAGTCGGTTTTTTCCATCAGGATATGACAAAGCGGCGCAGAATAGTCTGCCTCCAGGTGTCCGTAGGCGGCCACAGAGTTGACTGCTGTGTGTAAGGACTGAAAAGCCAGGTCGACGGAGCAAAAGAAAGTCTCACCATGCATCCACATTTCGAAGTCCGAAGGGAAGAGGGATGTTTTGTCGGTCATCCACGTGCCGTGAATTACCGGTTCGACGACCAGCGGCGCCCTCCAAACCCTGCAACAAAAGACGGATCATAATCCTTTACTACCCAACAGTCGAAATATCATGATGGACTATACTGAAGATATTGACCTGTCCAGTAAGAATATTCCCAGAGCGGCAGGAACTATAGAGCCTTCCACGACGTACTTTGAGTAGTTCAACCCACTTCCGGATCCTTCCAAAGCCTGAGTCTGCGCCACCTGACCCGAGACACTCGGAATAGTTGCCAGTTTGAACAACACGAAAAAGAACATCATCCGCGAGACATGAATGACAGTCAGCTGTCGATCCATGTCCAGGACATCACCCAACCAAAGAAACAGGTAAAAACATCCCGACAGTTCGAATTTCAAAGCCGCGTGGTCCCGCTCTTGCGCGGCCGTGAAACCAATCTGCATCGACCGGAACCACAGCGTCATCACTTTGTGATACAGACAAGCCAATACCCAACACAGCCCGAAGAGCGAAATCCATGACGTCGTTGCAGATTGTACGAAAGCTTCCGGTGCCGCTGCTACGACGGCCTGTATTCCATGATGGTACACAACAGGCGCTATACTGTTCGCCCAGTGTCCAAGGAACACCAGGGCGTAGGCCTTATTGATCATTTCCTCGTTCACGGAGACCCACATGAAGTTATCCACGTTGTAGTAATTGTTGGAAATGACCGACAGACGGATTTCTCCGTTGCTGCGACCTCGAAGTACGTATACGGTGTTCCACGCTCGCCACTGTAGACCCGCGAGAACCAGCGCGAAAGCTGATAAGGACGCGATATACGTCACGAATTTTACCATGTTGACGAAAGCCTCCGATGGAGGATGAAAATATCGGTAGACCAGAACGATCAAGGAGATTTTCGGCCATAGGTACATCCAGCAGTTGTTGCCGATCTGCCGGACGTTCATACCGGCATAGTGTTCCGCTTGAGCAGGCGGGAGGCTCATCAATTCGAGTAGCCGTAGTTGTCGGAGATTATTCAGCATATTCCAGCAAGCGAGGTGGCAACCTATCATTGCGAGTACGGCGTAATGCATGGGGAGCTCGAGTGTAGCCGTGGTAAGAGCGATTGTCGCTGGAAGCATGCAAACCGTTTCGACCCATATCGCGACAAGGATAATCTGCGTTGACGGGAAGAACCTGACGACCATCCAACACAGCACTGCGCCTGCAAAACTAAACTGGTCTTTCTACCCGAAAGTTACTTCTTTGTAAGCTTCGATCGAAGGTTCATTTGAGTGGCTTCTGTTGAAATGGGGGTTTGCATTACCTTATTACCTATGGCCATCAGACATCGCCAACTTGCTGCTCGAAGCACACCGCTTATCACCAAGCCCATTTCTTCCGGCGACGACGTGCGGGTGGAATTAACTGAAGAGCTGGAATGCATGGGATCAAATTCCGGAAGCGTCGGCCAAGGAACATGCCTCCAGGCAGTACCAATTAGATAGTCAAGGGCGAATGCAAACGGGAGTCGCGCAATAAGATCAAGCTTCCGACTGTCAAGATTGAGTGTCGCCATACAGAAGATTTTCACGTCATGACATTGTGATGAGGATCACCGAAAAATATAGTTCTTCAAAAAATACGTACTGATAAATTCGAGCAATCTACTTCCGTCATTACTTGCGCATGTTACACTGCTAGTATTAGGTGAGATTGACATGTACCCCAGCAACTTGTACCCCAGCGAAACGTCGAAGGACCGGTGCCTATTTAACCCAAGAAGGAACTGATATCGTCGGTCAAGTAGGTATGACCAGCCGCTTCCTGCGTAGGTATCTCCTTGCTGACAAACCCATCTCCGTCTTTCGCGCAGCTGAATTCGTACACCGCACTAGACAAAACAACACAGAAAACGAAGATGCTTGCATGGGACTGGTTACAAGGGTGCACAGTAAACAGGAAGAACGCTAGCCGCTGCCAACCTGTTATAGTCCTTGACGACCTTGGTTCGAACATACTTCAGCAGCGCGTACAGGAAGCCCAGGCAGACATTTGGATCCCAATACGCCATACCATTTTCCTCAGACTTTTCCTTTAAGAGCAGAATCATTCCAAGACAGACAACCAAGGTTTTCTAGAACCAAGATACCTGCTTACTCGAACGTGCTGAGGAATGTCTGCGATCTTGTAGGCACGTATTGTGCTGACGACGCCAGTCTCATGAAGACCCACTCGAACCGAGCCAGTTCCCGCCAGGACATTGCTCACCCACCAACGGAACATTCGTTCTCTGCAAGTAAACCGAAAACAACATTATTGCGGATACGATAAGACTGGCTACTGTAT
Source organism: Ramazzottius varieornatus (assembly GCA_001949185.1). Taxonomy (NCBI): domain Eukaryota; kingdom Metazoa; phylum Tardigrada; class Eutardigrada; order Parachela; family Ramazzottiidae; genus Ramazzottius; species Ramazzottius varieornatus. Next base: position 7,181,107 of record BDGG01000002.1, on the reverse strand, counting down.
CAACATATTATTATAGACTTCATACAGTGGACAAAATGCATCCATAATCGTGCAAGATCTTAACTAGTATTTGTGGCCACGAGAGTGCGCAGCACCCTTGTGGGACTTCCAAGCCAATAAACTAGTAAAAACAGTGCACGAGTAGGGATGCCTTCTCTACACTGAACGAGTACTATACGAAAGACAAGAAGTCGTTCGGGGACAAGAGCTCCCATAACAGGTGTGCCTTACTGATAAAACTTGCGCGGGTTCGGTAGGAAGTAGGTTGGCATGATGGTGAAGTCCACATATTTCTGTGGATATCCCTCTTGGCTGAATGGATCGGCACCATCCACTCCGGCTTCCAGCAGCAAGTTCAAGTCACGCAGTTTAGCGTGGACAACACTGCGGTAACGCGGCGCTCCCACTTCCTCGAACTCTGCAGCATCGCGACGATCCCCGTACTCGTCCTCTATAATTAATGCAAACACGCCCAGGGAGCGAACCTCGATTTTCAAATAGAATGGGTTTCTTGGACCTCCAACTTACTTCTCTGTTGAGTCATATAGACTTCGAACCTTCGTCCCCTGTAAATTCGCACACAATACCGTAAGCTCATAACGTCTGGTCCAATTTCAGCGTTGAGAATCGAATCAGTCGGTTTACTAAGGACCAATACTAATACTAGAAAAACTAAGGAGATTTCAAACTGATGATGTCGTACCAAAATGCGCTGTGGTCGTCAGTGCGTGCTGGAGCGACCTTGCGGTTGAAAATGCTGTCCAGGTTCTCGCGGGCAATATGGCTGATGATGATCTTATCTTTCACCTTCGCAGCAGCGAAAATCCAGCCGTCGCTGTATCCCGAATCCTTCTGATAAGCCACCTTCATTAAGTCGCCCAGAATTCCATTCGTGGAGACAAAGTCCACCTGCTCACTGTGGAAAAGACGACCCGATTAGCCATAAGGTACACACACATGGTTATGAGAACCATCAGCTGATTCGAAACAAAATTTCCACCGTAATGCCTGGATTCTTGGATCCTCTGCGTTGTCCTTCAGCCACTTCATCAAGACAGGAATACCGCTGCGGAATCTGACTCGCTCATCCGTCGTCTTCTGGCTGAAGCCTTGGTCCAAGTTCCAGGAGCCACCGGGCACGGGAGTTTCACCACTTGTTGCGCACTTTAGAGTCAGCGGACGAAGGAAACTTTTGTCGTTCCGAAGCTCCAGCGTCGACTCATCGCTGATATCTCCATGCATGGAATAGAATCCCACCTCCCGAACGGTCAAGTCCACGCGAGTGATGCCCACAGCCTTTCCAAAGCGGCTACGAGGATGCAGAGGAAATTCAGAGGTGTTGTCGGAAGAATGTCCAGCTGCGCCACCACGTCCACGGTTGGAGAAGCCTCCTCGGTCTCCACGGCCTCCTCGTCCCCGAGATCTATTCGAATAGATCAACGGACCCGAGGGCAAAGCGTCTACTCTGCGTAAAGGTTCGACAGCATCCATTTTCGCGCTGGCTTGAGGCTCCAACCTGCAAGGATGACAAACTTTGGTCAATGACGCTGCTCAAGTTGCTCCGCTTCTCGCCTTGAACAGAAGCCGATGTCGACGGCGCGAAACGGATTACAGACTCCCACTGATGGTCCTCACGAACTACGAGAAAACTTAGGATCTTACGTCTGGGAGACTCAAAATTCAAAAAGACGCAGTGACATCAACATGTTAAATAAAACGCGAAGGTTTGGTGGTAGGCGGGCATTGTGACAAAGCGTTCACCCATTGGCGGCTATCGAGATCAACGCTTGATTCAAGGCAAGCTTGATTTGTTTACTCGACCTTCTTCCATTGAATCCATTCTTATTCGGCTCTTTGAATTTGCTCCCAGTTTCAAAAATCATCCTCGAGCTGCAGCGCGCGACGCTGAACCACCCTAACATGAGGCAACACTGATGGCTCGGGGTGAAGCGGAGCAGCAGCGGAAGTCGCGATGGTAACTTCAGTAGGAGCAATGGCTGCGAATGATCCGGCTATGAGGTACATTCACCAGAAATCCACCACTGAAATGGCAGACCTTGGTGCGAGTGTTCTCAGGACAATCATGCTCTGCGTGTTCCCTCTGCTGTTTTCCTGTACCGACGGGTACATTATGACTGGTTCGAAGATAACTAGCTTGATCGTAGGGATACTGGGCGTCTCACAACCTGATTCCGGCCTTGACTACAAGACCTACATCCAGCGATCCTTCCAGCTGGCAGTAGCGGACTGGGCCGCGAAAGGAGTGACCGTCGTCACCCTTCCACCCATCAACGCACTGGTCCCGCATCCGCCATGCAACGCTGTGGACTGCCACGAAGCTGTCGCACAAGCCGAGGCCCTTCTGATTCCCGTTGGAGGTCCCCCGCCCGCATCGTTGATCGACGCGCTGATCGCCTCTCCCTGCACGCGCGAACTGCAGATCCAAGCACCACTCAGCATGTTCTACAACGCTAAGAACACCAACGGTACCTTGACCATGTCTCCCGAATCCCCCTACGCTCGCCACATCTCGAAATATCCCCATGTCATCAGAGTAGCGTATAGTACCGCCACACAATTCGACATGTTTTTCAAGCTTTGTGCGCTGTACAATTGGTCAAACTTAAGCACCATCTATGACGGAGACCCGGACAAGAGCTACGGCACCATCATTTCAGGTGAGTCTACAGACCGCACGGCATAATGCACTGTATCTCTTTATCCGTCTGTCTCAGCCTTCCTTGTGCGTTACAGATTTTGAATCGCTGGCTCGGAACCGCAGCATGGTTGTCTACTCCCAGAAGGTTGATCATGTTGATCCTTTGAGCGGCATCAACGACGTGCTGAATGAGATTCACCTCCACGCCAGAGGTCTGACCGTGATTGCTGGTTTGATATTATACTATGCTTGAATCTTAACGTTGTCTGTCTTCTTTGTAGTGGTCCTGTTGTTTGCTACGGGTGACGTCGTTCTGGGTATAATGAAAGCCGCCAACGCACTGGGAATGTGCAACGGATCCTTCGCCTTCTTCGCTTGGGATAACTTGGGCAACGATACGTTGGTAAAATACGGAGCATGGAACGACGGTCAGTATTGCCAAGTTTTTCCACTCAATATGTGAGTATAAAAGAGGCTTTCGGCGCGAAGCTATGACCTTGTAGTTACTTCACAGGATGATCCGGCGAGGAGTGCTTTCGCTGCTCTGCAGATATTTACGATAAACCCGACACGCTACAAGGACATCATCACGAAGTACAACAGCAAACGAACTTCCGGCAAGACGGCGACCTGTAAGTATCTTTCAGGTTGATTACATTTCACTTTCGGTTTGACGTAGTTGGCATTCTTCTCACCTTGTCAGATGCGGCTATCACGCATTACAATGCATTACATATGGCTGTGGACATCATCCGTCACATTGCAGAAGGAAATAATAGCGGCGTCACGAATGTTGGCCAGGCCGTGCAAAACTACCTCCAGAGCCATCCCGACGGTTACGACAGTAAGTTCTTCTGCAAGTTGACGCTTCCTTCTACTGTTCGGAGAGCAATGCTAACTCGCGCTAAAATCACGGCTTACAGCCGGGACCAGCCGTCTCTTCTTCCAAGGACCGGGCGTAGACTTTTCAGAAGACATGGACTTGATGGACATTCAAGACGCCAGATACTTCTATTTCACGGTGAGCTGTAGTTGCCCACAGGAAGTGACATTATCATGCTTGGGTATTTCGGTAAAAAACCCTATCCATGTTTAGCTGTTTTGCTTAGCCCATCGCCACATATAACTTCAACACATCGGCGAGCAGGCCATCCGGGACAGGCTACATCACCTGGCTGTTGGACCCACGATGGCCTGGAAGTACTCCTCCGGAAGATCATCCAGCTTGCGGCTTCGACGGTGCAGCCTGCCATGTGGTCTGTATGTGCTTTCCCCTTCCTCTTCCTTACAGTAAACCGATCGGAAACTTTGCTTTTTAGCCGCCGACATTACTGTTCCGACAGCTGCTGGTGGCGGCGGCGCTGTCGGCCTGATCTTCCTCATCGTCTTCCTAGGGTACCTTCATATTCATCAAAGAGCCAAGAAGCGAGCTCGACTAGTCTGGCTAGCCAAGTGGAATGAGCTGTACACTCCGAGCACCGACCCGCATGCCGAAGCACGGAAGGCCACCCGAGATGAAACCGCCCGGTTGTTGGACGAAGAGGAAGAAGAGATCGAGATGTCCGAAATGAAGTCGACCGAGGCTGAGGACCGTGAGATCTACGGAGTCATACTTCCCTACGGAGTATACTGGAAAAAGAAACTGTACATGTCCCGTCGTAGCTCGAAATATCGTTTACTGATAAATCAGAAACTTCTGGATGAAATACAGACGATAAGTGACTTGAAGTTCGAGAACCTGGCCAAGTTCGAAGGCGCCTGTATCGAACCTGATCATGTCATGATCATTTACGAATACTGCGCAAAGGGAACTTTCGAAGTAAGTTCGTTATGTCTTCTGTATTCTTCCCGGCTAACGGAGAAATAACGCTTTTTGTTTGGGAAGCCGGCAAACGAACGGTGTACGTTGCCTCGATCGGTGCCTCACGTGGCGCACGATCCAACTATATAGCCTAGAAGGGGGCGCCACTTGGAACACAAGCTTGCACAATTGCCAATTGGTTCACTGACCACTGATTAATCTTTCTGTTTCGTGATAAATGATCTGAAATGTTTTTTTCTTGCTTATTTCTTAAATATTACGCTTATTCCGCAGAGCATGCTCTTGGACCATCATAAGAAGCTGGACTGGATCATTCGTTTTTCCCTTCTGCACGATATGGTAAAGGGTCTCGGTTACATTCACTATAGCGCATTGAACTGCCACAGTCGCCTTACCTCGAAATGCTGCTATGTCGACGCACGGTTCGTTCTGAAAATAGCGGACTATGGATTGCCCAGTTTCTTCGAGCTTTCCGTGGCCGAAATGTGGGCTTCCAAGCGGGAAGTTAACTACTACGCTGACATGCTATGGACCGCTCCCGAGCAGATGCGGGTTGAAGTGGCCTTTGGACGGAACGTGGCGCCACCACCGACAAGGTCCGGTGACATCTACAGCTTTGGCATCATCCTTCAAGAAACCATGCTACGACTTCCGCCTTTCGGCATGTACGGCGCGATGAGTGCTGAAGGTTGGTAGTAAGTTTAGTTTGAAAGAAAATCAAGTGCCCAAGTTGATTTTGGCTTTCATCTTCAGAAGTCGTAGCGGAAGTGAAACGACCCATTCCGCCAGGGAACGAGGAAGTCGTTCCATTCCGGCCGATCTTGCCAGAAGAATGTGCCAGTCCGGCTTTGATTGAGATGGCGAAGCGAGCGTGGTCTCAGTTGCCGTCCGAAAGACCCAGCATTACACGGATCAAGGTTATGATGCGCGACTTGGGCAAAAACTTGTAAGACACTGGAGTTCGGTAGTGCGGTCTTATGCCCGTAAAACGGATGATTAAGGAAGTCGAAGCAGTGCTTTGCTCTTTTTGTTTGCAGAGGGTTTGGTGAGAAGGGTGGGATATTAGATACGCTCCTGGACCAGATGGACGAACTCATGACCAACTTGCAGCACATCATTGAGGAGAGAAGCCAGCAGCTACTTCAAGAGAAGATTCAAAGTGAAGAACTGCTGTACAGTCTCCTACCTAAGTACGGTCAGAGCTTTGTGTTTTCGCTTCTTCCTCATTGATCAGTCACGGCAGAACATCACTTCCTTATAGACCGATTGCCCAAAGAGTGAAGAGGAACGAGAGAATCCAGCCGGAGACCTTCGAGATGTGTACCATTGAGCTCTTCTGCATCGACAACTTCGCATCCATAACTGCAGACTACACCACACTGCAGACAACGGAATTCGTGATGGACTTCCATAACTACCTAGAACAGTGTATGGTCAAATATGACTGCTTGAAGATAGATTTCCACGAGAACTTGGGAACGGTTAGTCATGGTGAACCATAAATTCATCAATTTCGAACTGCAACATAGCGTGGCCGATTTTCCAGATTGCGTCCGGACTTCCGGTCACTAATGGAGGCAGGCACGCCAGCGAACTGGCAAAGCTCGCGCTTCACTTGTTATTTACAGTATCCAAATTCAGTTTGCGCCATCGCTCCAGCAACCAAACGGTCAAAATAGCGCTGGGATTAAACTCTGGTACTAGCTAGTTCTCTCTTCCAAAATAATACCGATGGTTTTGTCGTAATTTACGCTATTTTCCGGCTTGTAGGTCCCTGTGTAGCTGGCGTTGTTGGTACGTGCACAATAAATTCACCATTTGGTCAAAAAAGTTGCATTTGTCTTTCCTTCATTTTCTGTTTCTTTTTCCACAGGTGTGGTTTTACCGAGATATTGCATTTTCGGAGAGACCCTTCAGATTGCCTTGCGTATGCTAGAGACGACGGACGGTGCGTTCTATAGCTCTTTCAGATGACTTCCCCTGGTGGTGCGGGAACAGTAAAACTACCACTTTTGTTTTTTGTTCTTTAGAGATGCATGCACAGTGCAGTACCACCACGAAGGATTTGCTTGATACAGATTTCGAGACAGAGGAGCATGGCGAAGTATTCGTGAAAGGAAAAGGCACTATTTTGTGCTACAGCATCACAGCCTACTACGGTGCACGGGTTTAGTTTTCGTTTTCGAACGACATGTCTGTACGTCGAGTTTGTTTCTTGTTTAGGTAGCGAAGAGCTGGAAGAGCTCAGGGAAGACTTCCAGCGCGGCGCAGTTCGACGTGATAACCGGCATCGGAAAGTTGGCCTGCATGTTCATCATAGAGAGTCTTTGAACCATCATAAGTCCGCCAGGCATTAGTGTTTCTTCTGGGATACTGTTACGAGGGATATCCGAATACGGCATAGCAGGAGATTCGCCAGAAGATGGTTTTCAGCCAGAAAATCATCTTGAAAACTCGATAAAAGAAGCGGTATCGGCGTCTATTGAAACCGAATATTCAAAACTCAGATTTCGCTCCTGAATCATCGAAAGCACGGATGGCCGAGCGGTCTAAGGCGCCAGACTCAAGTCTGCACTGACTTCCAGGGACTTCTGGTTCTCTTCGGAGAGCGTGAGTTCAAATCTCACTCCGTGCACACTTTTT